>OY728122.1:47375301-47975301 GCA_963277665.1 Viscum album
TTAAATTTAGAGGAATAAAAGTATATTCACTAATTTTCCTTATTGGTCACCCAATTTTTCATGTCATTATTTAGACATAATTCACATTGAAAAACATATATGAGAAAATTTATTTCAATCCCACTACATTTCAAGGAGAATACAAAAGAAGATTTTTTATCTTGTATGGACTTGGTGGATTGGAGTATTAGATCAGAATAGTATCATAATATTATCGATCAAAATAATTGGAATGTTCCATATGATTATTATGTTATGAATACATCATAGAACAAAAATTTTCTAGATGTATAATATACCATCATTGTTCCAAGTGGTTATTCAAGAAACATGTCTAAATGGGTCATTATAAGAGACATGAAACCAAAATACCTAAAATCTTATGACTATCAAATCCTTCTTCATGAATTGATTCTAATAAAATTATTTCATTTAATTTCCAATAATGGAATGGTAATAGTATTTCATTACACAACTTTTATAGAGATATTTGGGCTAAAAGTTTGTCCAATTTTTTCTTGAAAAAAAATATTGAAGAGAAACCACTATATATGTTTTATTAAGGTAAAATTTTCTATTTATATTTTTTCACTTGCATGCAGCATAAACTGTCCATATTCCAACTGAAAAACTTTTTGGAAGAACAAATACTATTTAAATTATTTTCCAAATTTAAAAATGAAAATTTGTTTCATATTCCCATTATGACTTCCCAAAAAAATATTATGTATATATTTTTCTAAATTTTCACTCAACTTAGTTTACTAAAAATTTAACATAAAAAAAATCCTGGAGCTTTTCTTACATATATAATAATTCCTAAATGATATTATTACACGCCATATTAATTATCCTTCACTATAAAAATAATCAATAGATCATAAATATCCATCCATTAATTTTTTTCTATAAATTAATAAAATCAGTTGAATCCATATTTTCAGTCACTTTAAGTAATATTCACAAAAATCTAATGAAGTATTCCTTTAATTCCAAATCTCTTTGAAAAAAAATAATCAATAAATGTCAGAGAATAAAATGAATTATTTTTTAATAAAATATAATTAATTAATTAATTTTTTTATATACAATAAATAGAATATAATAGATAAAGTAAAAGAAATGCAATTTTGAAATATGAGATTGAGATAAGAATACCCTAATGGAAATTGTAAGGTATGTCTTAAGAATTAATGTTTGTGATTATGATATATGGGTATGTATACCCAAAAAAAATCAATAATAATATGAATAAGATAATTTTATTATAAAGTGTATAAAAATATTTTTAATGAGTATTATATATTGAGAGAGATTATCGAAGAAAATGATCAAGAGAGAAACCCTTTAACTTAATTATTATTTGGGTTTTATGTGCTTAAGATTCCTATATATATATCTATTATTTATTTTAACATTATTCTTCAACTATTTTACATACATTAATGTTATAATTTATCTTTTATTTCTTTTAGTAATTATTTATTAACCTTTTCTTAAACAAAAAAGTTACGAGGAAATTTTTTTTCAAATAATTTCATTGTTTTTTCAATATTGTAGTTCTTATCATATGATATTTTGTACATGAATTTTATAATTTCTAAAAGGATAAAAATAAATAGAAATATATATTTATATATTATATATATTACACTAACAATCTATAATGGTATTGATAATTATAGAATATACTGCATCCATATAGAACCAACCATTTAAGGACAAGTTAATAGAGGAGAGAGAAAGGGTGTACATATAAAATTTATATTTTATGTTAATTTTCCAAAAAAATAATATAATATATTTTATAATGATAAAAATATGTATTATATTATTATGGGTCTCTTTTAAATAAGAAAAGATAAAGGAAATAAAATAAAATAAAAAGGAAGAGATATGTGAGGTTAACACTTTTTTGAAGAAGCCTCTTTTTCTATGTGTTTAACATTGTGGATACTTGGGGTGTGCTGAGACCAGAACAACCCTAAAATGAGAAAAAACCCAATTAAACGAAATATGGATATGATTCAATCTATAGGATAGTATTTGTAAGTTTTATGTAATGGAGATAATAGGGGGAATTTATAGGCAGTGGGGAGGGATATTTTCAAAAAAAATAATGAATATATAATCATTTAAGAACTAATACTTATAATAGTTCTATTAATTGTGAAAATGATAATAATATGATTAAAAATATATATATTACTTACTTTTAAACCCATATAAATCAAAAATTAATCATTTTAATAGAGTATAAAAAATAAATAATCAGAAAAGTTAAAAATATATTTTTATGGTATGAAATAAGTTTTAGACTTTGAAAATTAATTTATATCAGATAGTGATACAGGAAGTGGAAAAATTATCTCTCTATTATGGAATATAAGGTTTCGACCCGCTCATAGAGACAAGACATTTTCTTAGATTCAACATTATTCCCCCTGTTGAATCTGCATCAACACTTCCTTCCTCCTCAATATCCCTTTTGTCATTGGTGGCTCATGAATCTCGATCTTCCATCAATGTCTGCACCCTAAAGATTGTAGATAATCCGATATTCCCATCCTAAAATCAATTAGCCTCATATTTTTTCTTAGTATCCAGGTATAATGTTTATTTTCAAAGGATTGAGAACCCTCAATCGAATGATGGGGTTTTTCCCATGTTGATTCTGAATGGTGATTCACAGTATCGTGATTTAAATAATATCAGTGGTGATTCAATCGTTCAGAAAGATATTGCAGTAGTAAATATTTGTGATGATGCTTCGTTTAGAAAGAGACTCCAGTGGCGAACATCTGTAATAAATCTTCAAAGGAATCTTAGAAATTTTCTCCCCTTTTCGGTGATGTTGATATGCAAAGATCTCAATCGAGATCATATGCTGCTATCGTGAATAATCCGGAATGTTAACTATCAATTTTAGGTCAGAAATTTGAAGGAACTAGTCTTTATCTTTTTTAAGGACATAAGATCTAGAATAATCCTTCATAAGGGATCAATATCCCATGTTGAATCAAATACTGAAGCGCTTACTAAGAGACTTCCAATTGGAAAAAAAATCTTTAATTATGCACCTTGTTTTACCTAAAGGTGAAAGCCTTTGAAGTTAGATGATTTGGTTTTCCAGATTCCACTTTTTGTGGTTTTTCTAACCAGAGAGGTGTCTCTCTTGGTTGAGTATTTTTTCACTACCTTTTTCATTCAGATGATTCTATGATTTGATCATAGATCATTGGTTCCCTGTTGTTGAAACCTAGATGGATTCATTTACATGGATGGTCTTTGGACATTAATGTCTTGTAAATAAGGAATTAATTTTCACAGGTTTGGGTTATCCTTTATGGACTCAATTGGGTCCTTTGGCCTCCAAATATTTTTCATGACATCGGCACAACAATTGGGACTCCTATATGTATTGATAAGGAAATAGAGGAAGTTAACTTTGGAAAATTTTCTAGTATGTCGGTGGAGATTGATCTCAGCTCCATCATGATTGATAATGTAGCACTTTCCACTCATAAAAAATAATATTCAAATTGATTTTGAGTATGAAAGAAAGCCTATTTTCTATAATGACTATTTGGATATTGGGGACTCTTTGGAGTTATATCAAAGGAAGGTCTCATGTGAAAGATGTGGGATGAGAGGTCATCTATCAAATCTCTATCAAAGGAATCCAAAGATGATGGATTCATCTTTTTCAAATCCCCTTAATCATAATGGATATATACTTAAAAATCCATTATCCACTATGGATTATATGTTAATTTCTATGAAATCTGATTCTAAGCGCCTAATTTGAAAGGCAATGGTCTAATGGTGGATGAGTCTCCAGTGAGAGCGTATAGTAGACACTCTAATACTCAGTTTGTAAAGGAGTATACTTCAAATGATGGTCATGCTACTAATTCTATTAGATTATCTAAAAATGGAGCTATAACTAGTGGTCCCACTATTTTTTCTTCTCCTTATGGGATCTCAGCTAGTAAAGTCATTGATGGTCTTTTTGATGATGATAAGTTAATGGAAATTTTCTCTACTCTTCCAACCAACCTAGGTGAGGTTGATCAAGTGTGGATTTGAAGTGGTTCAGAGTAGGTAATTTCTTCTATATATCCTATTTATATGGATTTTAGTGATGCCTTGAATTTAGAGAGTGTTAATCAAGGTAAGGATTTGCAACTTGTACCTATGACGATGGATTTTTATAAAGCTATCCAGGATGCTTGGGATAATTTTAATTTATAAAAAATTGATAAATAGGGGAAAATATTTGATGAAAATGAGAAATATCATTAGAATATTTTACTAAATACCACTAGACCTATTAGTATTAGTGGAGTTTCTTCGTTTGTGGATATTGTCATCAAAGGTTAGAGAAAGATGAATAAAATGGCTTCTTTAAAAATAAGGCCAAGGAAAGACTATTCCAATCCATCATAAAATGTATGTAATAGATCATCCTCCAAATATTCAAAGATCTTTCCCACTCTGGAGTAGGAATGGTCCAAAGCAGTGATGCTACGTATCCTTAATCAAACTCACTCATAATCGGAATGGGAATCTGTTGATGATTATAACCCTAACTCGGGAAATAATCTTTCGATTTTTTATTTTTAAACTGGTTTTATAGATGAGGTATTATAACTTTGTTTGACCTTGTCCACTTTTGTGTTATAGTTTTTCTTTATTTAATAAGGTTAGGATCTTTGCTTCTGGATAGACATCTTTCAAATTAATTTATATGATTATAAATTTATATTATTAATTTAAAGTAAATTATTCATCTTTTTAAACATAGCTTGGGTAATAAAACCCATTTTATATATCATTAGGTTATATTTATATCAAAATCATGTCATAAAACATATCATTTTTACAAAATTACATTTTTACTATTCACCCCAAAATTCAAGTTTGACAAAAAAATACCAAAAATTAATTCTTGACTAATTTCTATATTCTATTTTAAAAATTTAAATCTTTTTTTGTTAATAAATTTATAAATGAGATTAATTAAATATTTTATTTTAATATAAAATATTATGGTAAAATAAATAAAGTTAAAATTAATTACCAAAAATGATTACTTTTTTGAGTTATATAAATTAAATCATTCTATTTATTCATTAAAATGCTCATTTATAGAATAGATCTAGTCATATATTGGTATTTATAAAATTATATAGTTGTTTAAATAGTTACCAATAATTTTTATATTATTATTCCAATGATCATGTTATAATTATAACAGTCATATTTTTTAAGGCTACTTTACCAGTTTCAATGATCATATTTCCTTTTAATACCCAATATTTACCCAATAAATCACATTCTTTTAATTTTTTATTTTTTAATAAAATTTATTTATATTTCTTTCCTATAATTCCTACCTTATATATAATCTTTTTTTTATTATATTAGTTTTCATGGATACAGTATTTATGAGAAACTAAAACTGTTAAATTTATAGCTTTTATTTATCATAATTACATTTATTTTTCATTCCATTATACTTGTTTTAATCTTATTGAATATATTTATCATTTATTTGTAATTCTCTATTATGAAGACATAAAATAATGATCATTTTATTTTATGTTTCATATAATTTAATTTTTGTGTGCCTTTATACCTGAATTCATATCTTGTAACCATACATGCATTTAATCAAGGAATGAAAAATGATTTAGTGATATATATATATATACACATATTCTAGGTTCACATAAAAAAATTCAATTTTGTTTTACACATTTAAGTTATGTCACCACATCGTGGTGTTGTGTATGTTCAAATATTTTATGTGAAGATGTTGGAAAACTATTTTTCTATTCAAACCTATCATACACAATTTTTATCCTCATATGATGATTATCAAAGAAATATTGAACATAGTGCATGATTTTCTAAACATTAAATAATTTATGATGATATTGAATAATACATTTCCCTGAGTTGAAATATTGGAGAATTTTATGAAAAGATTAAATTAATATAGGATAAGTGTTGGGATTATTGGATACTTATATAAGATGGTTTGATCCTCATGCAGTTGTGTGTGATCATTAAATTCATCAAAATCGTGATTGTCATTGTCTTGTTTTTATCAAGCCTTTAAACTCATAGTTCTAGAAAACTATGGATTGATGGATTTCATTTTGTTTCCAAAATGACATGAACTTCTCAATTATATGATTTAAACCAAGTATTTCATTTTAATAAATTCCCAAGACTTTTTTGGATTATAGTTTTAGATAATTGAAACAAAATATTAACTTAAAAACTCATAAAATTTTCAAATTTCTGTCATTTTTCCACTATATAAGAAAATAATTAATCTACAACATGTCTTCAACATATCCCACTAATTATACACATAAGATGTCACTCGATAAATTTCATACTTTTCTAATATTTATAACCTAGGGAAATGTAACTATAACAAAGTAGTGGTCTTAGATGCTTAACAAGGCTAAACATAAGAAATAAAAAACAAATATCATAAGTGAGTATTAGATGAGAATAAGGGTATAATCAAGATACATAAGAAAATAATACCTAATTAATATTAGGTCATAAAACATGATTCAAGGCATATGACATAACATAACAATATAAATGAATCAATAGAGTGTGGAAACATGAGTTGGTAAACATGATTCAGGATAGCATTACATAATCATTAGAATAAGTATAATATTGTGGAACCAACATTATCATAGCTAAAAATCACCTTCATTAGTCACACACTTTCACCCATGCTTGTGAGAAAACATAATTGTACCCACATATACATCACCTTCATGAGTCACAAATATACACCCATGATTGAAAAAAAACTAAATCATTCAATTTTTTTATAATAAAGAACCCATGGAAATAAAATGGGTTTCATATCCTTATCAAATTAAAACACATAAATAAATCATTTATAATTCCACCAATAATCATAACATGATAAACCCATGTAAAATAAATGGATATCCAAAGATATTTAAAAACTATCCAGGTAGATACCAGTAAATAAAGACAATAAAACAATGTTATATGCATTATATTGATAATGTTAATACTGTTAAATCTACAATTTCCCAAATCAATCGATTAATAACATCTTGGTGAACACCCTTTGATCAAAGTATTCCAAAATAGTTTATTCATAGAGGAAATGAATTGGAAGAATAATTAATGTTATACACCAAATATGATTGAGTAAGATAATGGTTATGATAGAAAATTTATCTTATATATATTTAATTATTATCATTTTTTAAAACATAGGTAAATAATTATGTGATGGGTAAAGAGTAATTTCACGAGAATGGTAGAATTTTACTTTGAAAATCATGATTAAAATGACCCTTCTACATAAAAACAATTTTCAAATAAAAATCATAGAATAATGGAAAATTAATTTAATTTTTAAAATCATTAAATATGAGAAATATAGTTCATAATTTTTTAAAGTCTATACTTATGTGAATGATTTTAAAAAAGTTTCTTTTTGTATTTTTATATATAAATTTTAAGAGAAAAAAATCATCAGTATTTTTGAAATGACATTTTTTATGAAAAAATTTATATATATTGAAAAATTAATTTTTAAGATATCAAAAATAATAGACTTATGAAAAGTTAATAAATTTTTTATATAGAAAACATAAAATTGAAGATAAAACAATTGATTTTTAAGGGATTGAAAACCTTTTAAATTTTTTGAAATACCCTTGTTGAAAACCCACATCATAAAAGGAGTATTATATTTTATTTTTGAAAATAATTAAATTTAATTATGATTATAATATAAAATAACCCATATTATAGTTCCCAAAAAGATAGTATGTCTTTGGTGGGTAAGAAAATATTTGGGGAAATATATGTTAAAAATGAGAGTAATTATTTCTAATGTCATACTTTTATTTGAGAAGTTATTTCATAAATGAAGGTGATATCAATGAAAATAATTAAATTACATAGATAAAAATATAATATACCATATATAATGTAAATTAGTGTGATTTAAGGATCTTATAATATCATAATCATATAGTGAATTTATGACTCAACGATAAAAAATTTAGTCGAGAAAACAGTTACTGCTCGAGTGACATTTAAATTGAAACCCCTTGAATGAGTGTGATATTTAAATTGAAATTATAGTAACAATAATGAAGGAAATTTCATGGCTTATTGAATCAAATAGGTCTTATATACACCATATACACAAAAATAGGTTCATAATAAAAACATTTCTCAATGAAAGGAATTTGAGGCAATAAAACCTTACCAATTTTTAGATTTTTGAGTCAAAAACGTATGAGAGAATGAAAATGAAATTAAAATTTGAATATCATGAAATATAATAGAATTATGATAAAAAATATTAAAGGGTAATTTTATACATCATTCCAAATAAAGAATTTTTTATAATAATAAATATGTTATAAGGGGTCAAAATTAAGGCAAGAAACCCTTACCTTCTTCATGATTCATTTTGTGCATTCACCTAACATTATAAATAAAAAAATTATATTTATTAGAAAACTTATTATGAAAATTATTCATCAACATTTAATTTAATATGGGAAATTTATTATCATATTCTATTTATTTATTATATTTTTTATCATGTCTGTGTGAAACTTGAATCAATGTGGACTTACTTCGGTAATTTTAGCGATCAAATATGATATTTTAATACCATGTTAAATAATTAATATAACCTTTATACAGATATAAAAAATAATAATTTTCTTATTAAATTACTATATTATTATTTATGTTCCCATAGTCATCCATGATATATTTTTGTTGTATTGTTTAAGTAAGTGGTTAGACTAACCAAAACATGAACATGTTATATCTCGATGGGTGAGTATGGTAAATGAAGTGTATAATATCATTATAACATAAGAATAATGATATTTTTTATATTTTTATATTTTTTGAATAATATTTTATATGTTTTAGATAGAAAAGTAAAATCAATATGAAAAATGAAAAATGGTTACTTCATGGAGACGGAAGTTCGCACATCGTATGATCGATGTTATTTTGTTTTTATAAGTGGATGGGAAGGAATAAATAATATTTTCTCTTAATATAATAAAAATACATTTTCATAATGATATTATTCTAATTATATTACTATTTATATAGTATGTTTAGAAGAGAAATATAAAGAATAAATAGATTAGGATTAAGTAATACTCACATTGGTACATTCATTTTTTTATTGAAGGTATCATTATAAATAAAGGGAATAATATTTATAAGTTTATGTATAACTTTTATATGGTATAAGTAATCCACTTTTATAAGTGAACAAAAGGGAAATTTTGTGAACACCCACTTTTTTTTAATAATGGAATGACACTATTCAAGGGGAAATGATTCCAAAAGTGAGAAATATTGGATTTTTGGGTGAGATAAGTTCTATAAATCCTACAAGTCCCATTTTACAAGATTTTTTAAATATGTTTCAATCCTTTAAAACATGATTTTTATATTTTACCATTTTTAGTTTTTACCAAGGAAACTGGTTTTTACCCAAGTTGTTCATATTTTACTAAAAATATTAGATAATAAGTTTAAAAAATAATTATGTTATAAAACTAAGTATATAATCCATATCTAAAATTAAATTTCTAAATGAGTAAAAATTACCATTTAAATTAAGACATTTAATATATAGTAAAGTTGTTTTCTATAAAAATGTTTGTTTTATCATTAAGTGTTCTTAATATTATTTAGTATTTATAACCATTTGAACGAGTGATAGTATATTTTTAAATATGTTTAAATATCACATAAAATTCATTATTAAAATAGATAAATTTAATTTATTATATAAAAATTACACAATATGAGCATGTTGACAACCCTTTCACAATTATCATAGTCATTAAATTTAATCATAGTAATCAATTTTTGATTCATAAAATGATATTTAACTTATTTCAAAATATGAATAGGTTGGTAAAAAATATGAAATCCACTTTATTATATTTAATTTATTTAAGTGATGAAAACTATTTTTTTAAATGTAAGATAATAGAAATATTTTTTCGAGTAAAATATTAATTAAGATTCCAAAACATTAAATACAATTTTTATAAATGCAACAACTTTTTTAAAAATGATTTATTTTACTTTATTAATATATATATATGTATATATTTCAATTAATTTTAATTCATTTTTATCATAATGTCATAAAAGTGATAGAGTTAGAAAAATTTGTATTTTTTCTTATTCACCTAAAAATTAGTTATTTTTTAAAAATATAAAAAAATACATCCTAAGGAAATATTTAAAAGTTTAATAAAAAAATTTAGTTAATTTTTTCCATTTTAAATTCTAAAATTTATAAATTTATCTTTTAAATAATAATAAAATATGTAAGGAAAAACTGATTTTATAAAAAAATGACATTTTTAAACATTAACTGCCTTTAGTCAAATTTTTTATAAATTTATAAATAATTTAATGTTTATATGGTAGTTTATAAATATATACTACCTTTTATAATAAACTTTTAACTGTGATGAATTTAAATTTTTAAGGTAAAATAAAATACCACTTTTTTTACATTTTTTCTCGAAGGAAATCCCATTTGAAAAACTTTAATCAAAGAAAAATGATATTATTTAATTATTTTAATTTATTATTATATTTTTATTTACCAATGACAAAATTATTCATCTAATTTTAATATGTTTTGGTTTGTTTTATTCAGGTGTTGTGTTAGTTCCATGTTGTTTGTCACACAAGCTATTGAAAATAGTGTCAATTTAAAGTATCCAAAATATTGGGTTATTACGTTATACCCCCCAAAAATAAATTTCATCCTTTCCATTTTAATTAGTACACACTTGTGAAAATTTTTAAGGGTATTCTTAACATATTCAACATTTAGGATATAACTTCTAACATGACATCTACTATACTCTCGTATACTATATTAAGTTACTTATCTTTCCTCACAAAATATTATTCACTCATACACAACAACAAAAATAGTAGATTAATGCCAGTTTTAAAGGTGATTATGAAAAAACCCCTTTAAATTCATTTTCTATGTGAATTAAAGGGGATTCACAACCCCCTCAAATTTTTTCATCAATATATTTTTTAATATGTGGTTGGATTTTGGAGGTGGTTATGTCAAAACCACAACAAATTTAATAATTTGTGGTCCTTTATATTTGTTTGGATTTTAGTGGCTCTCTCTCTCTATATATTATATTAGTTTGTATTTTGGTTGTGTTTTATTTATATATATTATATTATTTTGTTTTTATTGGCTATATATATAATGGAATATTTTTTAAGGTAATAGTGGGGGTTTACAGCCCTCAATAACCCCTTAGATTAGAGGGGGTATTGATCCTCTTCTAATTTAAGACATTTGAGGGAGTTCATAAATCACCACTAATCCCTTAGTTTAGAGAGTGTTTTGAATATCCTCTAATTTATCAAATTATAGGGGGTTTTGAATCCCCTCTAATTTACGAAATTAGAGGAGGTTTATGAACCTCATTTAATCCCTTAGATTAGATGGGGTTTTGAAACCCCTATAATTTAAGAAATAAGAAAGGTTTCATGAACCTCCACTAATCCCTTAGATTAGAGGGGGTTTTAACCATGTCTGATTTTTTTAAAAATATATCCCATACAAATTCAAATTATATACTATATATGTGTGTCAATGTGTCTGAGTATTTATATATATATATTACATAAACAAATTTTATATATGTATTTAAATACAATATATAAATACATAAAATAAATACTTATACATATAAAAAAAATGTATAAATAATGTAAATGTAATTATAAATATATTTATTCAAATATATAAAATTTATATGTGGTTTTATAAATAATACACATTTATTAAATACATTTATGTATAAATACATTTATGTAATATTATGTATACAAATATAAATAATAAATACAAAATTAAAATTAAATATATATATATATATATATAATTATATTATATATATAATTATATAATATATATATCATATTATAAATATTTTATTATTTATAAATTTATATATATTATATAATTATAATATATATTTTGTAGTATACAATATTAATTATAAATTAATTTAGTGAATATATATATATATATAATTTAATTATATTATAAAATTCCAATTATATGAATATATTTAATTTTCTATGTGCCTATATATGTTAATACATGATATAATATACATTTATATAATTAAATACATAAATATATAATATAAATGTATTTAATATGATATATGTATAATATAACTCATAAAATAAATGTATGGTATTTATAAAACCAACATATAATTTTTATATTTTAAAAAATAGGCGTAATACTAATAATAATAATTAATATTATTAATATTTTCTTCACACACATAAATATATATATATATATATTATAATTATATTATATCTCTAAATATTAACTAAATAAATAAATATACACAAGCTTGTACACAAACAAATATAATGTATTTATAAATATATATTTATATATGTAAATATAATTATTTATATATATTATATGTACAGAAATATATATTTATATATACACACAAATATTTTATATTATTTATATTTCTATACAATATATATATATATATATATATTCCAATATTTATTTATCTAAATATATTAATAGTATTTTATAAGTAAAATGAATTGATGATGGTGGACTGGAAAGGCACTTATCCTTTTAAATTATCTCACATGGTTTTGAATCCCAAGGGAGCAGTTTTTTTGCCATACCAAAGGGGTGTGTCGTGGGGAAAATGTCAAGAATCGGGGGCTTGGGATGTCGTGGGACAAGGGCGTGTGTCATGGGGAACATGGTGGTTCACATGGGAATGTATTTAGACCACGGGGTCATAGGGGTGCTATAAAAATGGAAAATAAAAAAATGTAAATGTTTAGCAGCGGTTAGAGGAGAACCACCTCTAAACTTGTTTTCAATTTGGAGGCAATTATAACTGGCCATAAACTTTTCTTCAATTTTGAGGAGCTTAAACATTCCTCTAAATCATATATTTCCTGTAATTTTAGGGTAGATTTATAGGGGGGTTTAAACCCCCCTCTAAAATAATTGCCACTAAATTGAACTATATTTTACCAGAGCTTCTTCAAAATTGCCCCTAACATTATAGGGTGGCCACATTAGCGGTGATTAGCCATAACCATTGCTAATGTGTTTTGAGGGGGTTATAACCCCCTCTAACATGGTAATTTTTTGTAGTCATATAATCATATACTCAATTTTGTATATACTCTGATCATATATTATAAAAAATATACCTTTCCCAAAACCATTCGAATCTCTGATACATTAAACTATAGTGAAACCATATATTCTTCCAGAAATTTACTCTACCTTCAACCATAAAATGTTATTAACCACTAATTCAAAAAGTCACACACTAGTCAATATATAAAATAATCCTAAAAATGCAATGAACTTCACTAAAAAATATCAAGAATAAATTATCAACCCTAGGGTTACCAATATAGTCTAACTTATTTTTTTTCAAAATCAATCAACACTGTATTAACTCAACATCAAGTGTATATTAAACCAAAGACTTATACACATCTCAATAATGTTTTTTATATAGTTCTAACCAAAAATATAATCGCATTATAGAATTACTTTTCATGGTTATTGGTTCAATTTAATATATTTTATAAACCTTTAAATAAAATATACTAAAGAAAAATTCATATATGCTTCACATAATCCTCATAACATTTAGAATATACCAGAATATTATTGATAAATATCACTAACTAATGAAAATTAATAAGATTTTCAATATTTAATCGCTATTATAAAATCATTATCTCTACCTTAAGTATGACTAAAAAACTCACATTTTCTATCATAATAGGCATATACTAAAATTATAAACTATTTAAGTATACTACCATATTCGTTAATAAGTCGTAGTGGTTTCTAGATGTATGAATTTACATGATTCAATTTAGTGATCCTATTTAAAAAAATACTAAAACCAGAAAGGTTCTGATAATATTAAGAATATAAATATGAAAGCATTAATCTAAAGATGTCTTCCCCTATGTTACCTTTGTTTTTAACATTTTATTCTATCGGTTCAACCAATGACTATCTTTGTTCAATCCTTGGTTATTCATGGTCATTTTCCTTTTAGGTTCTCTAACCATTATATGAAAATCTTTCCTAATGGTTCACTAAGTATAATGTGAATTAACCATATAATATCCTCTGAGAGTGTCAAAGAAGGTGTGCAGTTAGGCCTCTTGTTCATGAATCAGGTGATAATTGAATTAATACTCAATACACCCTTTTACGGTTATTACTCCTAGTAACATATGTTCCAAATCCTATATCCACTTGTAGTATCCAAATAGGGATGTCAATGCTAGGAAAAACACATACTCAAAACTTCACCAAAATTCTAGTATTTTGACTTACACATAAAATTATCCCTTATACTTATAAAGTTATTTTATCTGAATCCCTAAATATGATAAAATATTAAATATTTCCTCAACTAATCTAAAGGGTTATGTATACCTCTGAAATTATTATTGAACTTAACTTTTCAACCTTTGATGACATTTCTAACTCTTAAATTATCTACAACCGATAATATCTAAATCTATAAATATATCTAAACCCTACTTTGTTACCATCTATAATTCTCCCATGACATTACCATATAAATTAGATGAATTAAAGGGAATATATTATTTCAATACATTCCCAAGACCTTTTTGGATTAGAGTTTTATAGAATTAGGAAAAAAATTAACTAATAAAACTCATTTCTTTTTCAACTAAAATAAATTTTTTCTACTATATAAGAAACTTCTTAATCCATAAAATGCCTTAAAAATATCCCACTAATTCTCGAAGTAATATATTCTTCTATAAATTTCATAATTTTTTTATCTTAATAACCTAGGGAAATTGAAATATAATAAGGTAGTTAGCTCAGATGCCCAAGAAGGGTAAACATAAGTGATAAAAATCAAAATCATAAATTACTATAAGATGAACATATGGGAATAATCAAGATATATGGGAAAATCATATCCAAAAAATCATAGATCATAAAATATTATTCATGGTATACTACATAGAACGACATTAGAAAGAAATCAATAGATTTTATAAACATGAGTCAATAAAACATGATCCATGATATCTTCACAAAATCATTAGAATAAGCATAATATTATAGAATAAACATTATAATAGGGAAACATCACCTTCATGAGTCACACACTTTCACTCATACTTGCAATATAACTTGATTTTACCCACATATACATCACCTTTGTGAGTCGCACACTTTTACTAACACTTAAGAAAAACTAAATTATGTCAATGTATATATATATATATATATATATATTATGGGATTTAAACTTTTAACCAATTCATTAAAGGGTCATATAGGACCCTACCAATAATCATACTTATGAGTTACAATTGAAAATAATTCACCTATAACATCAGAAAGAACCCATGTAAATAGAATGGCTTTTTATAAAACATTCAAATGAAAATCATTCACATTTTATAAATTAATGAACACATGGAAAGAAAAATGGTTTCGTATACTATTCAAATGGAAAAACATAAAGAAATAATTTCTAATTCCATAAATAATCCTAAAATGATAAACCCATGGAAAATTAATGGGTTCCCAAATATATTCAATAAATATTTAGTTAAATACCCTTAAAGCAATATAATAAAGCATATGGAACTTACACTATATAGATAAATGGTATATTTTTAGCAAATAATTACACGAATAAATCAATTTATTCAATCTAGGACAACACCATTAAATAAAAATAAACAAAAAATAGGGTATTTATAGTGGAAAATAATTAGAAGAAAATTGATTTTTATACACCATATATTATTAAGTAAGAAAAAGAATATATTGGATTATTTCTCTTATATAGAATTAATATTTATCATTTATGAAAATATTTGTAATTAATAAACTTGTAGATGAATAATACATTTATATGAATTATAGAATTTTAATTTAAAAATTAATGAGAAAAATTAATCTATTTCCATGAAACACACTTAAAATAAAACACCTAGTACAATGGAAAAAAATATAATTTTTAACATCATAAATAATTGGAAATAATATTAAAAATGATGGGAAATCCATTATTGTGAGAATGTTTTTTTAAAAAATATTTTATTATTTTTATAATTAAATTATATGTGAAAAATTCACTTGTTTCTTTTTAAAATTCATTTTTTTGGAAATTTGTTTTTATAATATATTAAAACAAGAATTTTTAAATGTTTTATAACTAAAACATAGAGTAGAGGATATAACATTTGATTTTTAAATGGTTGGATTTTTTTAAATATTTCGTAATGACCTTGTAGAAAACCTACATCATAAAAATTGTATTATATTTTTATTTTTAAAATAGGTAAATTGAATTATGAGGATCATATAGAATAATCCATATTAGAGTTACTAAAAATAGAGTAGAAATTTGGTTGAGAAGGAAAATATAGAGGAAAATATTTATTAAAATGGATAAGAGTTATTCTTTCTAATATCAAACATTTATTTTAGAATGTATTTCATAAAAGAAGATGATATTGATAAAAATAAGTAAATTTCATAGAGAAAAAGTAAAAATACCACACTGAAATGGAATTGGGAGGATAGAAGGAGCTTAGAACATTATAATCAAGTAGAGAAATTATGACTCTATGAGAAAGAATTTGAGTTATGAAAGCTGTTAGAGCTAAAGTAACATTTAAATTAAAACCCATTGAATGATATAGAGCTTGAAATTGAAATTATTATACCATGAATTAAATAAATTTAACTTTTTTATTAAATAAATAGGAAAATATACACTCTATATACAAAATTATGTGCATAATACATATTTTTATCAAAGAAAGGAATTTGTGTCTCCAAACCCTTTAGATTTTGTAAATTTTTAGTCAAAACCCCATTGGAGTAAGAACATGGAATTTAACATTTAATATCATGAAATATATTATAATCATGATAAAAACTATAAAATTTCCATTATCAACACCATTCCAAAGAAAAAAATGTGTATAATTAGAAATATGTTACAATGAGTGAAAATTGAGATAAGAAACCCCTACCATGTTCCTAATTCATTATTTTCATATGCCTAAATTCATTAGTAATTAAATTAATTTTATTATATGCCTTATAAGTAAAATTAATAATAAATATTTAATTTAATGTAGACCATTTATTTCAATATCCTATTTATTTATTATATATTTTTTTTCTTTTGTTTGTGTGATAATTCAATATATGTCGTCTTATTTTAGTAATTTCATTGATGAAGTTTCTATTTTAATACTAATTTAAAAACATAATATAACATTTAAATAACCATAAAATAATAATTATTTTGTTTTTAACTTATAATAAAGTTATTATTTATTTTCCCATATTTATCCATGATATATTTCTACCGTATTGATCAAGTAGGTGGTTAAACCAACCCAAACATGAACACGCTCTATCGTGATGGGTAAGTAAGGTAAAGGATATGTATAATATCATTATAAAAAAATAATAGATATATTTTTTATATATTTTAAAGTTGGTTAATAATATTTGATGTGTTTTATATAGATAATTAAAATCAAGATGAAAAAGAAAAGTCATTACTTTATAGAGACAATAGTCCACACAATCCATGAATGACGTGATTTCATTTTTCTAAATTGATGTGAATGAATAAATGAGAGTAATTAAATTAATAAAATAACACTTTACTATAATAATTATTCTTATTTCATTATATTATGTTTTTTATGTTGGTTTTGGTAGAGAAATATTAAGAAGTAAAGGATAAATATTAAGTAACACTCACTTTGGGACCTTCAATTTTTTCTTAAAAGTCTCCTTGGATATAATAGGAATAGGCTAACTTTTGGTCACCAGGATACTTATGTAATTAAATGGAACTATAATAGAGCTAAATTGGGTATGTTTTCAAGAAAAGTTATATGGGAACGTTTGACTTTGTCAGAGTGTTAGTGATCCCCTTTTATAAGTTAATAAAAGGCACTTTTGTGAACACCCATTATTTTTTAATAATGGGATGATACTATTTAAGATTCAATGGTTCTAAAAGTGAAAAAATGGAGTATGAAGTGAGATAAGGTAAATTAATTCTCTATTTCACTTTTTCTAGTATCATTTTATTTTTTTCGAGCCTTTAAACAGATGATACCTATATTTCACAATTTGGGGTTTTACCTTGGTAACTAGTTTTCACCCTAGTAGTTAATATTTATTAAAAATAAAAATTAACCCTTATAAAAAAATTATATTATAAACCTAAATTTAGGCTCAATATAGTCTAATTTAATTTCTAAATATGATAATATTAACTTTTAAATTTAAAAATTTTATATACAGAAAAAAAAATCTTTACAATGTTGTTTTCACTCTTAAGTGATCTTCATATTATTTAGAATTCATTATAAATTTAATCATAAATAATAAATTTTTATATAAGTGTAAAAATGATATAAAATTATTTTTATAAAATAGAATAATTTAATTTTTATAAAATTTATACAACATTAATAAAATAATTCCAAGAAAATAACAATTTCACCATTATCATGAACATTAAATTTATTCATAGTTATCATACATTTATAACTAAAAATAATGTTTAACTTATTAAATAATATGAAAATTTTGATCTGAAATATGAAAAAAACTATTTAAATTTAATTTCAATAATTTATGAAAACTAATTTTCTAAAAGTAAGCAAATAAAAATAGTTTTTATAGTAAAATGTTACTTACATTTCTAGAATTTTAAATAAGGGTATTATAAATTGAAAATATTATTTAAAAATAATTTTATTTAATTTATATGTATATATCTTTGTATAAAAAGTTTTTAATGGATTTTAATTCATAATTTTATTTTGGTAATGTCATGAAAGTGGCAGTATTAGAAAATTTGGTATTTTTTACTATTCACCTAAAAATAAATTATTTCTGAAAATTATCAAAACAATTTCCTAAGATAATATAGAAAAATTTTATCCAAAAATGAATTTAATATTTTCAAATTAAAATTCGAAATTTTTTAAATTTACAACTTAAATGATAATAAAATATATAAATAAAAACTGCTTTTATTAACCCAAAAATGAAAATTTTAAACTTCAAGTATTTTTATTCATATTACATATTAATTTATAAATAATTTAATGTGGACATATTAATTTATAAATATAATTATTACCTTTTATAATAAAATTTTCACTGTGATCAATTTAAATCTGTAAGGAAAAAAACAATACCCCTTTTAATGGTTCTTTGAAAGAAATCTATTTTAAAAATAAATTAATCCATGAAAAATAAATGTAATTATTTTAATTTATTATTATCTTTTTATTAAATAATTATTATATAATTCATGTAATTTTAATAGTTCAAATCCCTTTTATTTGGTTATTGCATTAGTTTGGTGTTGTGTGTGACACAAGTTATCGAAAATACTATCAATTTTAGGTATCCAGAATCTTCATTAATTGAAATCCTTCCCATGAATTAAAGGATTCAATAAATATATAGTCACCCTAGGAGTAATTCTTCTTCTAGTTTCCTATTTGTTATAATTGTCAAACTCATTTGTATAATCTGATTCAATGTATAATAATATAAGTCATTCTTTTTAAAATTTTATTCATTCTAAAATTATAGATATATCCTATTTTTTATGAGTTTTATATTTTTTCATCCACTAAATTTTTGATAATATACATCCATAAAAGACCATTCAGTGGTATCATTTAACAGAAATCAATAATTTGATTGATTTTTTAATGAACAATGGACTCTGTAAAATGACTCCTTCAAGTACCATGACATAACACAATTCAAAACACCCATTTAGGTTCTTATTTTTTCTAGACCTTAACATAAACTTCTTGAAAATTGTAATAGTCCCATAAAATTTTTGAATTCATTACATGGTTTAAGAAAAATTATTTTTGTTGTTTTTTTAAATAAATTTTCATTTTTAAAGCTCTATGTCATGGTTTAAAGATAATTATATCCTAGTGGCCTTCCTCATAAAGACAGACCATTGTATAATAGTTGTTGGAAAGAAGCTTCACAAAACTAATCAACTCTAGGGGAAAATGATAAATCTTTGTATGGGATGGGATTCCATAATTCCATCATGGTATAACCAAGGCCATCAATCCATAAACATATTCTAAATGGAATAACCAAAATAACTATACTAATTTTAAATATCTTTATAAAACAAAAAAAATCTTCTTAAAATGTCATAACTAATTAAAAATGCTTTCTATCAAAAATGAAATCATTAAAACGGATTTTATAGTAGTATCAATCTAAATATGACCATTAAATTGAAATTCTAAGCAAAATGGTCATGTTAATAATCTGTGGTGTGTAAAATTTTAAATAAAATTAGTTTTTGTTAAAATTCTGAAAAACCTCACTAGGAAGGACACTCGAGGATCACACAAATCTAATGTTGGAATTTATGTCATAAAATAAAACATTTTTGGTGGATGTGATCTAGGTTTGAAGTTGATTTAGATGGTAAAAATAATGTGAAATATAAAAATATTTATACTAATCAATGATTTCATCATAAATGTAAATATAAAATGTTTATATTTGTAACCTTATTTGAAAAGTGTGTAATTTATATAAATGGTTTCATAATTTATGAAACATTTATTATTCTATAATAAAAGTATTCAAAAATAAACCACATTTATAAAATATGAAGGAATTTTTTTTAAAATTTATGTAAATTAAAAAAACAATTAACATTGGATACAAGATAAATTTTCATATTTATGCAAGAATAAATTATAAAGTTTTTATAAAATATTTATTCACTGTTCAAATAAAATTCTCATGTCTATGTTTATGAATTTTTCATTTATTGAATATTATTCCCTTATTTATTATCCACGAATATACTTTTTATATTATAAATCGATGTATGTTTTATCTAAAAGTTCTCAAACTTATTATTTAATTTATATAACTAGAATTTAATATACATGAAAGGTGTGAAAATTTATTTAGTTTTCTTCTACCTTGAATTTGGATTGTATTAAGTTATGAGATTTAATTAAGAAGCTTATTATAGTATAAAAAATTTAATTATTGTAATTGGTATGGAATTTATGTCTCACTTAAGTAAAGAACCATGGGTAGAGTGACTCAAGGTTAGACTACAAACTAACCTATGAGATTAGGCTCCTTCTAGAAAAGTTGGGGTTGGTTATCTATCACTCAAGGATTACCCTTATGGTGATTATTTATTTCATATATTCTATACCTTTATATGAAATTGTTTTATTATAAATTATTCATAGAATACATTTTGATATGTATAAATACACTTGGATTTTAATTTGAGTTTTTAACCCAAGGTGTGAGTTTTCTAAAGAGTTACTTATCAATATAGATTAAACATATTTATTTGGTGGAAGGATTAAGGATTCAAAAATCAATACATAAAATCATGTTATCATATATATAATTTTCCTCTTCCCAATTTACCTCCATTTTGAATGAACTAATGGCACTACATACCTTAGGAACACCTCACTATGTGAGAGTTGTTTCCAACCAACAATGAGGGTTTATATATCAAGTGATGAGACTATATCCTTGAGTACATATGTCCATAAATCATTGTTTAAGTAATATAAAACTTAAAAATAAATTTACACTATAATGTGGAATTACGATAAGAGTCCTACCACAAGTATAACATATAACACATGTGATAACAACATGAGCTAAACTAAATTGTTTGGAAGGCATAAAAATAATGAAGCATCACCAATTTTATAACCATAAGAAAATAGTTTAAAAGAAAATATAAATGATACCACCATAATATAGGGTCTTGTGTCTTCACCTTGCCTCATCTCATAATACCAACCATGCTTCGCTAGATCTCCCATCTAGTATAGGGATATCTCCCTTATCATTACCCATGACCATGAATTCTTCTCAGGTACCAAGGAACCCAAGTAGGGTGTGAGTAAATTTAGTAGTTCATACCCTATGGTGTCCCTAAAGAAATATATTATATAAAGTTATATGTACCATGTGATATAATCATATGTAAATAATATAAAATGGTAGTAATAATAAATAAGTCACATCCATGGGTACGAATCATCCTCCCAAGTGAAAATATACCTACCTTGGACAATATATGAGTTTCGTTAAATATATTTTAGAAAATACTAACTGGTAATATTATCCCTATTTATAGTCATGGTCATAACATCTTATCATAGTATAGTAGACAACTCTTGGGAATTATGTCTTGATAATCAAGTCACAGTAGTAGGAATCATGCCCAAGGAATTCAAAACCATCATTACTTGGCATTAAATCCCATAGACTAAGTCATAATATTCATCATATCATCCCGATAATAATATTACATAAGTGGGAATATCATCCCTAAATGATAATATAATAGTGTTTATCACATAACAACTTGTGAATTAAAATAAATAATAGTATCCATAAATGATAATATAATTTAATCATCCCATCCCAACATCATTATAAAGAGTGAACATCTAACCTAGTTGTAAGAATATACATAAGAAGGAAAAGGTTCCATAATCTTAGGCTTCATCATAAGAAGAGTTTCACGTCTCATATATGGTCATTTTCGTATTAGATTCAAGTTTAATTCCTTGTAATTATCCCAACTTGGGAAGTAGGTTCCACATTTAAGGGTAAAAAATATATTTGTGTATAGTGTACCATATCTAACATCATCAAATTCACATGGGAATTACATCCCATTAGCATGGTCATAACATCCTTGATACAACTAAGGAACATAATGGTCATTTCATCCCTCACTAGAAACAATATAATATACCTGGACATTACCTACAATAGTAACGGTATAGAGTCACAACCATAATCATACTAACTAATATATATACCATCCTTCGTTGTAAACATCATATAAGAACTATTCATTTTTTCAACCAAATTTTTCAATAGAAAAATGCATATTGTTCAATATACATATCTATGATCACATAATAATAAGCATTATAAACAAATCAATATATGAAATTTGCATTAAGGTTGGCGTTTTATCCAACTTATATTCCAATATAAGTTAATTCATTCCCTACATGCATAACCAATATTCAATAAAAAATCAAATTCATAAGCTACCTGATATTTTTATGTTAAAGGGAGAGTAACACTAGCCCCATATAATTTTGTAACTAGCTCAAAATGGGATAAAGTAAACACAGATGTCCTATATAGATCAATCCTTAAGTCAACATCTTCAAATTATGCACATCTCCTATATGAAAAAAGTTATAGGTAGATATTGGTACATAAAAACTTCACATAACTCAAGGGAAACCCATTTGTGTCCCAATAATATAATTAAACTAACTTTAGTACAAGTTTATAACCATCGGTGTCCGTGAAATTAAACCTAAACCATAGGGAATCCACTCATGATCCCAATAATCATAATAAAATATTAATTTATAAAAATAAAAATATTTAATTTAAATTAGGGTCAAACTCACATGGTTAGTATGACATGCACATCACATAATTAGGAAAACTAACATAAACTATCGAAAAAACATAGGGACCCATACCTTGAAATTTTAGGATCCCACTCACTGAATATCAATGGTAAATTATCTTTTAATCAGTGGGTTTCCTAAATCTTAAAAGGAACACCCAAAAAAATTAGTATTTTGATGCTTCTTCATGTCACGAAAATTTTACCCATTATAGGATCATACTCTAGTAGTTCATATCGGATTCAATGACCCCAAATTGAGTATCCCATAGGTGGTGGTTACATTATAAAATTGGCATAGATACAAGGGTTATAATCCTAAAGGATTGGTTAGTTTTTCTATCTTGAGGAACTAGATACATACATGATTATCACATTACATTGGTAATATAAAATACATAGCATAAGAAGTATTCTAGAATCATTAATTTTATTAATAGTATCCTTAATTATATCCAAGTAAAGGGAAAAAATGGTGAGCTCAAATTATCATTAAGAGTTATGTATAGCAGAATCTATCATGAGTGAATAAGGAATAATCAGTGATGAAGTTATATAACCTAATGAATGGAAATATAGTTATAAAATCCCTTAAAATGATCATACAGTAGAAGTGAAATATATTAAACGAATTAATTATGTGTAATGAATTTAAATTCACACAATAAAATTGTAAATTCAATATATAGATATTAAAGGTTACTTCCCATATAATCTTGGAATAACATATTCAATTAAGTAGTGGTATAACCTAATGAATGGAAATTGATTTAATAAACCCCTTACCACATGTTAGACTTACCTCATAAGTTCCCTTATAATATTTTATAATAAATTTATATTTATTATAATTACATAATAAAATCATATAAATATATATAGTATTGTATATGATCTATTTATAAAATGTTATCACCCATTTGTTACCAATATTTCATTATTATCATTTTTTAGGTGTCAACTGCTTTATTTTATCATGGATGTTTTATCATGTGAGTTTTAGTACTCATACATTGATTATGATTTCATAGTATCAATAATTTTCATCATGATATAAATATAATATATATACATTAAATCTATCCTTATTACCATCCTAGTAAAGAAAAAATGAAAAATGGATCACATTTATTCGTGGTGGTGGTAGTCCACACGTATGCACTAGGGACGTTATAATTTTTCAATGTATTGGAAGATAAGAACGTATATATGATTTTAAAAGAAAATAAGAATATTTATTTCATAAATATCATATTTATTAATTATTTTCTTCTTTATAACCATCCATTTTTAGTGGTGCTGAAAAATGAATTACAACGCTATGTGGAGACAGTAAGTTTTACATACGAATGAATGATATTTTCACATTTCATGCAATGGAAAATAGATGGGAAATGGTTATATAACAATCATAATAATATATAAATATATTTATTATATTGTAGATATTAGTTTAGGATGTTAATAATATATTTATAGGAGGTTTAAGAAGAAATAAATTTGAAGGAATCGGTAAAGGTGATAACCCCTTCATTGAAAGATATCCTTTAGATCTTCTATTAAGGGGCCTGGGGTTTGTCTTATTGAAATTTAAGAACTTAAAAAACATGCATATGTTTTTTTAGAAGATTTTTTTTCAGGTTTTGATCAAGATAATAGGCTCTAGGTGGTGTATAGAAGAGAGGATAGGTGGTGCCTTTTTATTTTGAATGGAATGACATACATGGAATTAATATAAAACTTTAAATATATAAATTCATTTTCATGTGAAATTTGAAAAATTTGGCCATAATTTTGAATTTAATATAATATAAGGTTAATATCCATTCAAAAAATAAACTTTTTAAAGGTTTAAGTGGAAGTTTAAATCTTATAATTTCATTAAAAACCCTTATTAAACAATTTTATCCATTACTGTAGTAATAAACTTTTCAATCGTAAAGGGTTATAATTTTACATATAAGGTAATAAGTTTTTCATAAATGTAAAAGGGATGAAATTTTAGAAAATTTATAAAACTAATTTTCTTCTTTAAATTTTCTTATGATTTTTAAATAATTTATCAAAATATTATTTTTCATAAATTATCAATAATTTCATTTTTAACACTATTCATTTAATTTTACTTTAAAGGCATCAAGAAAAATATATATTTTGAATATAGAATTTTAAAACATATCTAATATTTTATATATGTCTATAAAATATTTGGTTCACTATAACCCATCCAAAAAATATTAATTTAAGAGTTTTAAAAAAAATATTTTTTTTTCTATAAATTTATTAAATAATATATCATTGTGGTGTAAGAATTTAAGATAATTATTCCATCACTAGAAATTATAAATAAATTAAAATAATAATAAAAAATTAATTATGTTAAATATAATATTTTTTATTCATTAAAAACATATTCTTATCCTTATTTGAACATATAAAATACTTTAAAAGCAAGAAAGTGACATTTTAGAATTTTATTTACTTAAAATATTATAAATGTCATTACCAAGTGAAACTGGCTCTAAAATTCCACATATTTTAATTTTTTATGGATATTTAATTGTCACGACCCATCCTCGGGACCCGTGCTGTGACTACCAAAAGCCCGCCTTCCATAGGCCAGGGGCTGGTGACTAGCACCAAGGCGTAAAATCCCGGTAAAAGGGAAGGCATTGCCTTTGAAAAGTAAACAAGAACTACAGAGTAAGAAAGCGGAAAAGTAAACACTAAGTAAAATCTGGTACAACAGTAAATGCGGAAAAGTAAAGGGGGGCCGAAAATACAAGCCCAACTGTAAAGTACAACTGAAAGGGGGAAAAACAGCAACTGAAAGTAAAGCTGCAACGTCAAGACGTCCTCTGGAAGTCCCACCTGAAGGGTGGGTACAGAAAGTCTCCACTGCTCCTCGGGTCCAGCCGACCGCTCCGAGTGCGTCCCGCCCAGTGGTCCACCTCTAGGTACCGTCCTGCTCTGCAAGCCTCCACCTCGATCAGCGCTGTCCGTCGTCTGCAACCAACACAACGAAGTGCGGGCATAGCCCGTGCAGGGGTGATTATAAGCTACTCAGTAGGGACCCTGAGACCCCTGAAGTTCTCCCAGAATCCACAAAGGATAATCCACAAAGGAAAGATACAATCACGAAGTAACATCCGACACGGATTAGGTATATGCCCATACATACACCTAAGTCATCAATTCTCGCTCGGCTCCAACATCCGAGCTCAAGTATAACCTAGTTCACACAGGAAATCAAAACATAAAATCCACACAGGATATCCCAAGACAATCCACAAAGTAATGTAAAACGTAAATCCACACAGGATAGCACAACACAATCCACAAAGGAAAGAAAACAGGGTTTTCATCTCACACAGGTATACTTCTTCAAATGACGATAGAGATGATCACTGATCCATCTAAGTCATCGAAACCACTAAGGATCGATAGATACTAACCCCCGCAATGACCCACAAAGGATCTGACCTACAAAGGATCAATAGGTAACTAACCCCTGCAAAGACCCACATAGGATCGGGCCCACACAGGACCTGTAGGCGCTGGCTCACACAGAACCGCTGAGCGCTGACCCACACAGGATCGGACTCACACAGGATCGGGCCCACACAGGACCTGTAGCACTGACCTAAAAAAGGATCGCTAAGTGTTGTAGTCGTCGCAGTCCACTGAGGATCTCTGCACAGTCGTCGTCGCAATCCACTGAGGATCTCTGCACAGTCGTCGTCGCAGTCACAGTAGCAGTCATAGCCAGCTCTAGGGGTCCCGCACACAGCAAGCTCATTTTGTAGGGTCCGCTCCACGAGCCGAGAGGCTGATACATCAACTGACACAATGAACGAAGTTGATGTATCCAAAAGTTCTGTATCTCCAACAGGAACTCAACGTCGCAGACGGCGCGTCAATCAGACGCCCGGTCTGAGAGATATTGGCTTTTTCGTCCCAGGGGCCCGGTTGGTTTTTAAGGAAAAACCAACCCGACCGTACTCTACCTGCATCCAAACCTCGGGCGTTGTATGGAAAAGTATTTGTCTCACTTAGAGGAATTCAATGAAGTCGACGGCACGTCAATCGAACGTCTGAAGCTCAATATATGAGCGTTTCCGCTCCGAGGGCCCGGTTGGTTTCGTGTACGAACCAACCCGACCGAACCCAAAGTATTCCGAAACCTTGAGTGCGATATACTGAAACAACCGTCTTGATCCAAGGATCGCATCGCCGCTGACGGTGCATTGTTCTGACGCCCGTAGCTCATGTTACGTGCAAAAGACCGAAACAGTCCGAAGACGGGGGGTCTAGGCCCGGACCAACCCCGCCCGACCCCCCTGGGTCGGCGGCACCGGGTCGACCCGACCCGGTCCGACCCGGCTGGACCGGGTCCAGCCGGGCCAGGGTGCGGCCCGGCTCGGCCGGCTGGTCCGGCTCGGCTCGGCCGAGCGGCCGAGCAACGCGGGGGGCGCGCCCTGGATCACCTGGATGCGGCCGAGCCGCCGTGTCCCTGAACCACGGTTCCGCGCGGCCGTGGAACTGGCTCGCCGCCGCGGCTGAAGTCGCGGTGAGGTTTTCCCGGCGGCGCGCTGGGCGCCGCCGCCCCCTGGCAGCCGCCTCCGGCCGCCGGCGTGGCGCGCCGGTGGAAACTTCCGCGGGCCACCGGAGTTGCTCCGGTGGTCCGATTTCCTTCCCGTCTGCGCCGCTGTTCCTCCCGGGTTTCGTTCTTCACTTCGGGGTCATTAAATCGCCTCTGCGGCATGTTTTGTCGTCGCCCACCAAATCCGCACAATAAGGAAGAACTGCGGAGGGTTTTCGGGCCGTGTTTGTTTGGCCTGCACCCTCCGCGTTAGATAATAACAGTCGGGATAAATATTCAACACGTGAATAGAAGCAAGGCACAATTTTAATAGAATTAAAATTGAACTTGATCCAGGTTCTTTGTTTTAAAAGAAACAATCACGGGAATATAATGTTATTTTACAAACAAATGCCTACCTCGTCAAGTCGTCGCACGCTCGTTCTTCATGGAATTGATCACCGCGGAAGGAGGCGATCGTCGCGTCGCGGAAGGGCGTCGCGTCGTCGCGGAAAGGCGTCGCGTCATCACGGAAGGGCGTCGCGTCGTCGCGGAATATGGTGACGCGTCGACGAACTCCAAGGTTCAAGAACATGAAGATTTAATTATGTCGATTAAATCCATGTGTTGTTATAAACCACAAATAATATTTAAAAGAAACCCGAAATCTCCTACCTCAAGCAGTTGGTGATAGGAGATCGTTGCGGGGAAGAATGTCTCGGAAGAAGCGTCGTCAATCTCTGAGGGTGATGACATTCTTCGCGTTCTTCGTGTTCTTCGCGTTCTTCGTGAAGGAGGATGAAGGCACAAAGTTGTCAAAACCTCTCAACGAGCATTTTTCCAGAAGTCGTGTGTTAGTGTTATTTTATTATTACGCCAACAGATTGAAAATAGGTTAAGAAATGATTAAATTAATTCATCGAATTAATTCAATGAATAAAACCGCCCAATTAATTCAACGAATAAAACCGCCCAATTAATTGGTGCGTTAAGAAATTAAGAAAACGTGTCAGTTGACTTTCATAATGAAGGGTTTTCGCGGGTGCGTTACTTAGCGGAAAGAAACGGTGGGGCTCGTGCGGGCCCCACCTCACAAATATCCTACCAAGAGGGTAGGATATTTATGGATAGAACCCTATCTGCATCAACTCAGCTTAAGCTGCTTTAAGTGGCTTCAAGTGGCTTCTAAGCGGCTTAAGTGAAATAAAATAAAGTTTGTCGTACAATTTATTTTATTTCTTAACTTTAAGCCCAAAAATTAAAAACCACACCCGAGAAAACGCAACTCCGGAAGAGGCGTTTCTAAGCAATTATCGGCGCTTCGATTCCATCGGTGCCCTCAGAATTTGATTCCGAGCACCAGTTCAAAAGTTAGAAAAACGCGCTCATCCGTTCACTGAACGTACCCGATCCAAACTTCGGAAAATGATTCCGGGCACACCGGGCCTCGGAATCAGGTACCGTCAGAAACTGCGTTCTTGTAAAAATCCAAAGAAAATTAAGAAAAAAAATTTCCTTGAATTTTTCAGGTCTTTACATCACTCCCACCTCAGGGCTTTACGTCCCCGTAAAGATATATCATAAACTAGGGAAACAAATGTGGGTACTGAGCACGCATCTGAGCCTCCCGCTCCCAAGTGCTCTCCTGGAGGTTCCCGTGCTGCCATCTGATGCGCACAAGAGGATTCGATCGTCTACGTAGGACCCTCTCTTGTCGAGCCTCGATCTCCACCGGGACCTCCGCAAAATTTGCCCCATCATCCACGTCTAGCTCCTCATGGTCAATGATGTGCGTCGGGTCGTGCACGTATCTCCTCAGCTGAGTTATGTGGAAGACGTCGTGCACCCGGTGCAACTGAGGTGGTAGATCCAGGCGATAAGCCACCTCGCCAATCCTGCTGAGGACCTGGAATGATCCTATGAAGTGCGGAGACAACTTTCTGCCTCAGCCAAATCTCCGTAATCCACGTCGAGGTGAGACACGCAAGAAGACGTGGTCGCCATCATCGAACTCTAGTGGCCTCCGCCTCCTGTCAGCGTAAGACTTCTGCCAGCTCTGAGTTGTCCTCATCCGCTCCTGGATGACCTGGACCTTTTCTGTCGTGGCCTGGACCATCTTTGGTCCCACAAGTGCTGACTCCCCGGGGTATGTCCAGCACAAAGGAGATCTGCAAGGTCTGTCGTACAATTCCTCGTATGGTGCCACCCCGATGGTGGATTGGTAGCTGTTATTGTACGCGAACTCCACCAAGGGTAGGTGGTCCTCCAAGCTGCGACCATGGTCGAGGACACATGTGCCGAGCATGTCCTCGAGAGTCTGAATGGTCCTCTCTTTCTGACCATTCGTCTGAGGGTGAAAGGCGGTGCTCAAACATAGCTGCGTCCCGAACGCCTCCTGCAACCCCTTCCAAAGCCAGGAAGTAAAGCGAGCATCTCAATCAGAGATGATAGATGATGGCACACCATGAAGTCGTACAATCTCCTGAACGTAGAGACGCCCCAAGGTCTCCACTGAGCCCTGTTCTCTGATGGGTAATAAGTGATCCGACTTGGTGAGTCGGTCGACAATCACCCAGATGGAGTCGTGACCTCTGGAAGTGCGTGGAAGTCCAGTCACGAAGTCCATATATATCCTGTCCCACTTCCACTCCGGGACCTCCAAGGGCTGTACCAAGCCTACTGGTACTTGATGCTCTGCCTTCACCTGCTGGAAGGTGTGGCATCGATAAAGGAACTCCGCCATAGCCTTCTTCATGCCCGGCCACCAGTGATGTCGTCTGAGGTCCTGGTACATCTTCGCCACTCCAGGATGTACCGCCAAAGGAGAAGTGTGAAACTCTCTCAGAACCTCCTCTCGTAAAGCGACTGGTACCAAGGTATGTCCTCTGAAAAGGATGTTGTGCTCTGCTCCAAAGGAGAAGCCATCAGGTGCATGTCCTGAGGATAACTGTGCACGCCGCGTCTCACAGTCGGCGTCCCCACGCTATGCCTCTCTGACCCGCTGCAGTAGTGGAGGAGTGACTGTGAGAGACTGAAGGAAGGCTGCTCCATCTCTATCCATGAAGGATATCTGTAAAGCGGCTAGCTGCTCTGTCGCCTCCTCAAGTAGCTGAATTCCCGTCCTCCTGCTGAGGGCATCGGCTACCACGTTCCCCTTCCCAGGAGTATAAACTATCTCAAAGTCATAGTCCTGGAGGAACTCGAGCCATCGCCGTTGTCTCAGGTTCAGGTCCTTCTGCGAGAAGATGTACCTGAGACTCTGGTGGTCCGAAAAGACTGTAAAGCACTCGCCCATCAGGTAGTGCCGCCATGTCTTCAGTGAGAAGACCACTACTGCTAACTCCAGGTCATGTGTGGCGTATTTCTGCTCATGTGGCCTCAACTGACGTGATCCATAGGCAATCACGGCCCGCTCCTGCATCAGGACACATCCGAGTACAGTCCCTGATGCATCGCAGTAGACTACATACCCTACTCCCTCCTCAGGGAACCTCAAGATAGGTGCGCTGGTCAATCTCTGTCTCAGCTCCTGGAAGCTCTGCTGACATCTGTCTGACCACACAAAGGGTTTACCCTTCTTCGTCAAAGCAGAGAGTGTTGCCGCGACTCTGGAGAAGTCTGGCACAAACCTCCGATAGTATCCAGCTAGTCCCAAGAAACTCTGCACCTCTGTCACGCTCCTGGGTGGCTCCCAAGCTAGCACTGCCTCAATCTTCACAGGATCCACTCCAACTCCCACCTCATAAATGACGTGCCCCAAGAAGTGGACCTCACATATCCAGAACTGACACTTCGAGATCTTTCCATAAAGCTAGTGCTCTCGGAGTGTGTCTAGTACAACACGCAAGTGGTAGGCGTGCTCCTCCTTAGTCGTCGAGTAAATCAAAATGTCGTTGATGAAGACCACGACAAATCGATCATGGTATGGCTGAAAGTTCCTATTCATGAGGCCCATGAACACCGTTGGAGCATTGGTTATGCCTAATGGCATAACCAAGAACTCACAGTGGCCATACCGACATCTGAAGGCCGTCTTTTGCACATCCTCGTCTCGAAATCTGAGCTGATGATAGCCTGACCTGAGGCCTATCTTTGAGAACCACCGTGCTCCCTTGAGCTGATCGAAGAGGTCATCAATCCTCGGCAGCGGATACTTGTTCCTCACTGTCACCTGGTTCAGGCGACGATAATCGACACAAAGTCGCAAGCTCCCGTCCGCCTTCTTGGCGAACAATATCGGCGAAGCCCAGGATGAAACACTGGTTCGGATGAAACCCTTGCCCTGCAAGTCCTCCAAATGTACCCATAGCTCTCGAAGATCAGCGGGGGCCATCCGATACGCTGGAGTCGATATCGGGGTTGTCCCGGGGTACAGGTCAATATGGAAGTCTACCTCTCTGCGAGGAGGTAGTCCTGGAACGTCGTCTGGAAAGCCGTATGCATACTGATCCACCACTGCAGGAAAACTAGGACTCCGCACGTCAATAGCTCCTAGGATGAGGCTAGCCAACTGATGAGTGATGGGTTGTCCTCTCCTCTGCGAAAGTCCATCCTGCACTTCGAAGGCTCCCTTCTCGCCGATGAAGGTGAACCGGCTCCCGTCGGTGCGTACACATCGCACCTTGCACCTAATACAGTCAATCTGTGCATGGACTGTAGATAACCAATCCATGCCCAAGATGACGTTGTAAGGCCTCGACGCTGATACAAGAAGATCCCAGCCGAATCCCTCACCTCCTAGAGTAAGCTCACACTGCCGGCACCAGTGTGTAATCGTCGAGTCTGCTCCCGTAGAAGTCTTTAGCCGTAAGGATCGAGCCAACGGCTCTGTCGGAATCTCCGAGCTCCGAACAAGGGCAGCGGCTATGAAAGAGTGACTCGCTCCTGTGTCTATATGAACTGCAGAAAGGGTGGAATAGACACAGATCGTACCTCGAATCATCTCGGGCACGCCGCGGTCATAGGCCTCCGCTTCCTGGAGCTGTGCCTGTCTCTGCCCGCTAGCTCCATGTGGTCGGGGTGGACCTCCTGGTGGTGGTGGTGGTAGAGCCTCAAAGCGTCGCCCACCACCTGCTACTCGGCCAGCTCCTCTGCCTCGTCCGCCTCCTCCCTGCGGACCACCACGGTCGACCCTCTGCCTCTGCCTGGGTGGCCCCTCAACTGTCTGCTACTCCTCGGCAGGGTGGGTCGGGCAGTCACGAGCCATGTGACCCTGCCCGCCGCAAGTGTAGCACTGCCTGCCTCTCGAAAGACTGGCTTCGCGCTGTGTGCCCCGTACTGCTGAGCCAGTGTCCTGAGGCCATCTGCGTGAGGGTCTGGTCCGCTGGGACCCCTGAGTCATCCGTCGGCTGCCCGCTGCGGAAGACTCTGCTACGTGCCGCCCCGGGGTAGGTCTCGCCGCTGGAGAAGTCTCAGCAAGGAAGTTCTCGATCAAGAGAGCTTGCTCCAGTACTCCTTCCTGGGTCGGGATGCTGAGGGAGATCAGTGATGCCCTGATCTCGTGTCTCAATCCCTGCTCAAAGGTCCGGGCCCGGATGAATGGGTCTCGTACCATGTCGGTCGAGTAGCGCGAGAGATCGGTGAATCTCGCCGAGTACTGGGTGACCGTCAAGATGCTATGCCGTAGCTGAAGAAGCTCCTGGATGCGCACCGCACGGAGGGTGGCCGGGACAAATTCTGAGCGGAAGAGGCCCTCAAAGTATGTCCAGATGAGAGTGACCTCATCGTGCACCTGGAGCATCAAGCTCCACCATCGTATTGCTGCTGCGTGCAGTAGACTCGCTGCGAGGATCACCATGAGGTCTGCTGGTGTCCTCACTAGTTTGAAAACTCGAAAAAATGCCTCCAGCCAGTCCTCGGCTACCTGGGGGTCCGTCTCCCCGCGGAACCTGGGTGGTCGCTGGTGCTGGAACTCATGCAGTGCACTGAGGCGACATGCATCGTCAGCGGCTGGTGCTGGAAGCATCGGTGGCTCAGCGGGTAGAGGTACCGTCGGTGCCTCCGCCGTCAAAGGGCCATGTACCGAGGCCTCGTCGCTCTGCGGGCTGTCATCACGTACCACTCTCGGAACCCTCGCCGGCTGTCGTCGTGGGGCCATCATGAAATGGAAACAGGTGCGCAACGGTCAGAACAGTATACCTGGTGATCTGATATGAAGTAATCACAAAGAAAACTTGAAACACACATGCAATCAATGTTTTCGTGCATTAAGTCGGAAATCAAAAGTCAAGGTCCTGGTGTATGGATACGTCGGCCTCCGCACCAACACTAGACTCCCTGGACTGATAACCACACCCAATAGGCTAAACACTATTGCTTCACATAGAAGAAAGATCAGAGTCTGCGGTAGAACCGAACACCTCTGATACCAATTTGTCACGCCCCGTCCTTGGGACCCGTGTCGTGACTACCCCAAGCCTGCCTTCCATAGGCCAGGGGCTGGCGACTAGCACCAAGGCGTAAATTCCCGGTAAAAGGGAAGGCATTTCCTTTGTAATGTAAACAAGCACTACAGAGTAAGCAAGTGGAAAAGTAAACACTAAGTAAAAGCTGTACAATAGTAAGTGCGTAAAAGTAAAGGGGGGCCGGAAATACAAGCCCAACTGTAAAGTACAACTGAAAGGGGAAAAACAACAACTGAAAGTAAAGCCACAACGTCGAGCCATCCTCTGGAAGTCCCACCTGAAGGGTGGGTACAGAAAGCCTCCACTGCTCCTCGGGTCCAGCCGACCGCTCCGAGTACGTCCCGCCCAGTGTTCCACCTCCAGGTACCGTCCTGCTCCGCAAGCCTCCACCACGATCAGCGTTGTCCGTCGTTTGCAACCAACACAACGAAGTGCGGGCATAGCCCGTGCAGGGGTGAGTATAAGCTACTCAGTAGAGACCTCGAGACCCCCAAAGGTCTCCCAGAATCCACAAAGGATAATCCACAAAGGAAAGATACAATCACGAAGTAACATCCGACACGGCTTAGGTATATTCCCATACATACACCTAAGTTATCAATTCTCGCTCGGCTCCAACATCCGAGCTCAAGTATAACCCAGTCCACACAGGAAAGAAAAACATAAAATCCACACAGGATAGCCCAACACAATCCACAAAGGAAAGTAAAACGTAAATCCACATAGGATAGCACAACACAATCCACAAAGGAAAGCAAACAGGTTTTTCAGCTCACACAGGTATACTTCTTCAAATGACGATAGAGATGATCACTGATCCATCTAAGTCGTCGGACCCATGAACGATGGATAGGTACTAACCCCCGCAATGACCCACAAAGGATCTGACCCGCAAAGGATCGATAGGTAACTAACCCCCGCAAAGACCCACACAGGATCGGGCCCACACAGGACCTGTAGGCGTTGGATCATACAGAACCGCTGAGCGCTGACCCACACAGGATCGGACCCACACAGGATCGGGCCCACACAGGACATGTAGCACTGACCCACAAAGGATCGCTGAGTGTTGTAGTCGTCACAGTCCACTGAGGATCTCTCCACAGTCATCGTCGCAGTCCACTGAGGATCTCTGCACAGTCGTCGTCGCAGTCACAGCAGCAGTCGCAGCCACCTCTCGGGTTCCCGCACACAGCAAGATCTTTCGGGAGGGTCCGCTGCAGGATCCGAGAGGCTGATACATCAACTGACACAAATTCCAAAGTTTATGTGTCCAAAAGTTCCGTATCGCCAACAGGAACTCAACGTCGCAGACAGCGCATCAATCGGACGCCCGGTCTGAGAGATATTGGCTTTTTCGTCCCAGGGGCCCGGTTGGTTTTTAAGGCAAAACCAACCTGACCGTACTCCACCTGCATCCAAACCTCGGATGGAGTATTCCAAAACATCCGTCTCACTTATAGGAATTCAACGAAGTCGACGGCACGTCAATCGGACGTCCGAAGCTCAAGATATGAGTGTTTCCGCTCCGAGGGCCCGGTTGGTTTCGTGTACGAACCAACCCGGCCGAACCAAAAGTATTCCGAAACCTTGAGTGCGATATACCGAAACGACCGCCTCGATCCAAGGATCGCATCACCACTGACGGCGCATCGTTCGGAGGTCCGTAGATCAAGTTACGGGCAAAAGACCGAAACAGTCCGAAGACGGGGGGTCTGGGCCCGGACCGACCCGGCCCGACCCCCCCCCCCCCCCCCCGGCTCGACCCGAACTGGGTTGATGCGACCCGGTCCGACCCGGCGGGACCCGGTCCGGCCAAGCCAGGGCGCGGCCCAGCTCGGCCGAGCAATGCGGGGGGCGCGCATGCCCCCGCATGACAACACCGCGGCCCCCGCGGGGGGCTGCCCTGGATCACCCGGATGCGGCCGGGCCGCCGCGTCCCTAAACCGCAGTTCCATGTGGCTATGGAACCGCCTCGCCGCCGCGGCTTCAGCCGCAGTGAGGTTTTCCCAGCGGCTCGCTGGGCGCTGCCGCCGCCTGGCTGCCGGCCGCCGGCGCGCCGGAGGAAACTTCCGCGGGCCACCTGAGTTGCTCTGGTGGTCCGATTTCCTTCCCGGCTACACCGCTATTCCTCTCTGGTTCTGTTCTTCACTGCGGGATCATTAAATCGCCTCTGCGACACTTTTTGTCGTCACCCGCCAAATCCGCACAACAAGGAAGAACTGTGGAGGGTTTTCGGGCCGTGTTTGTTTGGCCCGCACCCTCCGCGTTAGATAATAACAATCGGGAGAAATATTCAACACATGAATAGAAGAAAGGCACAATTTTAATAGAATTAAATTTGAACTTGATCCGGGTTCTTTGTTTTAAAAGAATCAATCACAGGAATATAAAGTTATTTCACAAACAAACCCCTACCTCGTCAAGTCGTCGCACGCGCGTTCTTTGCGGAATTGATCTCCGTGGAAGGAGGAGATCGTCGCGTCGCGGAAGGGCGTCGCGTCGTCGCGGAAAGGCGTTGCGTCATCGCGGAAGGGCATCGCGTCGTCGCGGAATACGGTGACGCGTCGACGAACTCCAAGGTTCAAGAACATGAAGATTTAATTATATCGATTAAATCCATGTGTTGTTATAAACCACAAAGAAGATTTAAAAGAAACCTGAAATCTCCTACCTCAAGCAGTTGGTGATCGGAGATCGTTGCGGGGAAGAACATCTCGGAAGAAGCGTCGTCAATCTCCGAGGGTGACGGCGTTCTTCGCGTTCTTCGCGAAGGAGGATGAAGGCACAAAGTTGTCAAAACCTCTCAACGAGCATTTTTTCATAAGTCGTTCATTGGTCTTATTTTATTATTACGCCAACAGATTGAAAACAGGTTAAGAAACGATTAAATTAATTTATCGAATTAATTCAATGAATAAAACTGCCCAATTAATTCAACAAATAAAACTTCCCAATTAATTGGTGCGTTAAGAAATTAAGAAAATGCGTCAGTTGACTTTCATAATGACGGGTTTTCACGGGTGCGTTACTTAGCGGAAAGAAACGGTGGGGCTCGTGCGGGCCCCACCTCACAAATATCCTACCAAGAGGGTAGGATATTTCTGGATAGCACCCTATCCACATCAACTCAGCTTAAGCTGCTTTAAGTGGCTTCAAGTGGCTTCCAAGTGGCTTAAGTGAAATAAAATAAAGTTTGTCATACAATTTATTTTATTTCTTAACTTTAAGCCCAAATATTAAAAACCACACCCGAGCAAACGCAACTCCGAAAGAGGCGTTTCTAAGCAATTACCGGCACTGCGATTCCATAGGTGCCATCATAATTCGATTCCGATCACCGGTTCAAAAGTTAGAAAAACACGCTCGTCCGTTCACTGAACGTACTCGAGCCAAACTTCGGAAAATGATTCCGGGCACACCGGGCCTCGGAATCAAGTGCCGTCAGAAACTGCGTTCTTGTAAAAATCCAAAGAAAATTAAGAAAAAAAATTTCCTTGAATTTTTCGGGTCATTACATTAATATTTTCCCCCATATATGGAAATAAAGGAAAACATTGGGTAGATTTTTAATAGCTTATCAAATTATTTTTAAGCTTAATTACAAGATTTACGATTTACTGATATGATAAATATTAACACTATTGGTATTCATAATTCCTAAAAATAAATAGGGATATATTTAACAAATTTATACCTATTTATTCTAAATATGGAATAATTTTTTCATGATCCAATTTTAATAAATAGTATAAATTAATTTAATATTAAAATGCAAAATGTGATGAAAAATGTTTCTGAGAAAAATATCTTTTTAAGTATAAATATGTTTTTATATCAAATTCAAAAATAAAATTGATTTAAATGAGCTTAATTGAATTATTAATAATATAGTATAAATAATTTTACTTTTAAAAAAATTTAAAATAAAATGAAACTTTTAAAATGATTCAATGAAAAATATATTTTTTATGAAAATCAATATTTTTCACTATTCAATGGAAAATGAGTCCTTTATGAAAATATCAAAATTATACCCTTAGAAAATTTTGATATTATGATTAAAAAAATTATTTTCATTTAATAAATAAATAAATAATTTATTAATTAATTATAAATCCAGCATGCAAAGTAAAAAGTAAAACCATTTCTGAATAAAATATATTTCTTTAAAGAATAAAATGATTTATTTTAAAATTAAGTACTTATTTATTATTATTATTATACACATTATATAAAACCTTTATACAAATTCTCATAATGTGGTTTACCATATTCATTCTTATAAATTCAATGGATAGGTTATAATGGTTATATTTAAATAATAACATTTTGTGGTTCGTTTAAGCTTCGTGTTTCATGTTGTATATTTTATCGACCATTTTGACATTTCAAAATATTAGGTTTTTTAACTCTCCACCCCCTAAAATAAATTTTTTACTCACAATTTTAACTTTTTCTTGGTTTTACATTAAAAAACTCTTTTTCCAAAAACCCACATCTTAAAAAGAGTTAATAAAACTTCCTCCTAAAAATAGGGAAAGGGAAACACAAAGTTCCTCTAGAATTACACAAAACTATGTTTTCAAATAATAAAACATTAGTGGGAAGTGAAAATATGGACATGGAGGAGAAAACTAATACCTAATGACTAATAAAGAGTGATAGGGAAAATGGTCATGAGAAATGTGACGACCAAAAAACCATAAATATATGATGGGTAAAAGGATTATCAACTCATCAAATATGATATTAATAGGATAAAATTTTTGTTTCAGGATAATTTTTCAAGAGTTGAGGAATTCCTTTACCATCAAAGCTAAGAACACAATAATATATGCATGCTTCACATTTAGAATTTCATCCTTTAATCACTTTCCATAATAATCCCATACTTTCCCAAAATGATGTGTATTCAGGATGTATTTTTCATCATTAAAGTACTAAAATTTACTTTTAATGGATTATAATATCCGTGAAAAAATTAAAAGGCATTCCTATTATATCTATATATTTTCTAGAACTAAATTATTTCGCACAAGTTATAAAATAATACATTAATCTCTAAAACCTCAAAAACAACCCCAAGAGTCCTAATTAATCCATTTCATAAATATTTAACCATAAGAATCCTCTAAAATATTTTTTACTAGATTTAAAACCCAAAAAACAAAATATTTGATCAAATATTTATTCTCAAACAACATATAGTATCTCATTGTGTCACATAACAAACAAATGAATACATGGATCATGTATTCTATTAAAAAATGAATAAGTTTAATCACCATAAAATATTGAGTAAAATATAAATAATTCTATAAATTAACTATATCACTATTCCATATATCCCTTAAATCAAAAAATAAAGTAAAATCCATCATAATTTAATTTTTCATCAAATAACTACTCATTTTCAAGGTCACCAATAATATATGATCAATTTCAAGCATATATTTAAACCAACTAAACATTATTACTTAAACATTAGGAATATATAAGTGTCAGATTCCCCTCAATCATGTGTTTCCATAAAAATATCACCTTACCATTAAATTCCCTTTCTAGGTAATCAGTACCATTCAACATATACTTTCAAAACCTTAGATAAAAACCTCTAAAATAAAATATTTATAGGTTTCTTGATTATTATAACAGAAAAAATATGATTGATAAATATAAATCTTGAATAAAAATACACATGAAAATTAATAATTCCATTTCATATATAGTAAGAGAATATGCATATCCTTCTCCCCTTTTATTTTTCTCTAGTAAGTTCCCTTGAAAATTAGGGTACTAGTTTGAATAATATCCTATAACTTTACAGTTGAAGCACTAGATAGTAGTGGGCTATTTATTTTCCTTATAGTAATTATCTAGATTACCTTTACCTCCACAGTTATAATAAACTCCCAAACCCTTCAAAAATTTTCTAGGGTGTTTCTTTCAAAAAATTTCAAATGATGGAAATTGATTTGTTCAATTTTTTCATTGATTGTTTACCTTTTTCATGGTTCTCAGTAAACCACTTATTCTTTTTATTTTCCTTGAATATATAGGATCAAGAAAAGTCATTCTCCAACTTAATGGAACTTGATAATATATCATCTTATGATGAAAATGTTTGAGGAACAAGTATACTTTGGAGAATAAACATATGTCCATCAAATAAATGGACAATCGTTCTTTCCAAATTATGCATGTAGTTTGAAATATGCCTGTAAAATATTGGGAATTTAGCCTCATATTCCACAACACTCTATTCCACATTATGATTTAAATTTAGTTACATCCTCTCTATTTCATCTCGTTTTTATCAAGATAAGTATTTCTCAAATAAAATCATGTTAAAAGTTTTACATTCCATGAATTTATTTCTTTAGCCTCTTTATTATTTTGTGTCAATGATCACCATTAATTATAATCTCCTTTTAAACAATAACCAAATAGAATAACCTTTTTACATTAATTACATCCCAATACAAGGAATATCTTTTTGAGAGATTTAATCTATTTCTCATCTACCAATAGATTATTAGTTTACTAAAACATAGATGATTTTGTAGCATGATGAGATCCAAAATAGGAAAATCATGTTGTGGAATAACAAGTTGTTCCATACAGTAAAGGATATTTTTCATAACATTAGTCAACTACCATAATATTAACATGATCTACTTAGTTCCAATACCATCTGTTATGGTTTTCTTGGCTAAGAAATCCCCACATTTTCTTTGGGCATTGATTTTATTTCTTCCATTTGGTTCTATCATTGAATAATGGAACATATTAAGTTATATAATTATCATAATGAATATTGATCCATAATATAAAATCCCTATAATGTTAAAATGTTTCAAAAACTATAATGGGGTTATCATAATTATCATGTTAGTTATGTTTATTTAAAATCTTATTCTCAATGTTTCTAATAAACTTCCTCTAATACCAAATATAACGACCCTGACTCCAATAACCTATTGCTAGTGGTTACTTTAGTATATTGGAATAGATACAAAGGATCTAATCCTAAAGTATCGATCATTTTATAAGTCTTGAAAAAATACACACATACATGATTCCCATATTACATTGGAAATATAAAATTCATATCATAAGAAATATTTTGAAATACATGATATTATTCATAATATCCTTCATTATATCATAGGGAAATGAAAAATAATAAAGGGTAAGCTTATATTCTTAGTAATAGTTACATTCAATAGAATATATCATGAGTGAATAATTCATAATCAATGATGAAGTGATGTAACCCAATTAATGGAAATTTAATTAAGAAATCCCTTACAAAGATCATACAATTTAAGGGAGAATTAATCAATTAAGTAATTATAAGTAAAAAATGTAAATACATGTAATAAAAGTAAAAATAAAACTTATAAATTAAAAGGTTACTTCTCACACAATCTTGGGAAAAATAATCAATGAAGTAGTTGTATAACCCAATGAATGGAAATTGAGTTAAGAAACCCAAGGCCCCCAATTCATTTTTACTTATAATTTATTTTAACCAACTATATAATAAATTTATATTTATTATAATTATATACCCTAAAAATATACATATCTATAATATCATATATGATCTATTTATAACATTTTATCACTTGTGTTTAACAATATTTCATTATTATCATAGTTTTAGGTCTTAATTTCTTTATTTTATCATGCATGTTTTTTCATAGGAGTTTTTGTCCTCATAAATTGATTATGGATCCATAATATATATAATGTTAATCATGATATAAATATCATATATATCCATAAAATATATCCTTATTACCTTCCATGTAAAGTGATATTGAAAAATGAATTACATCACTTCATATAGGTGGTTGTTCACACATACGCCCAAACGACGTTATCATTTTCCAATGGATCATAAGGTAAGAAAGTATATATGATATTAAAATTAAATCAAAAATATTATATATATTCATTATTTCCATCTGTATAGCCATTTGTATAAATTGTTGATGAAAAACAAATTACACCCCTATGTGAAGATGGTAAGTCATACATATGCATGAGTAATGTTTTTTCTTTTTGTATCTTGGAAAAGAGAGATAAAATGGTTGTACCATAATGATAATAATAAAATATCAGTATGTTTATGATAATAGAGTTATTATTACAATATGGTTAAAGAAAACTTATGAAAAATTAAATAATAAAGAAATGTTAAAGATCCTCTAATGATTATTACCTCTTCTTCGAAAGATCTCATTTAGATCTTCTCTTAAGGGACCTAGGTTTGGTCTCTTTGGAATATTATAACTTCTAGAACATGAATAAGGATTTTTATGAGATTTTTTGGTAGGATTTAGTTGATATAAGAGGATCTATATTGTGTATAGAAGAGAGTACATGTAGCTTCTTTTTATAGTGAATGAAAGAACACGCGTGGAATTAATAAAAATATTTAAATATAATAAATTCATTTTATTATTAAAGTGGAACCATGTGTCCGTAATTTTAAAGCTAATATTTCATATGGTTTAAATCCTATAAACCAATAAAACTTGGATAGATTTAAGAGGTATTTTAAACCTTATATTTCAGTTTAACGCCTTAATTAAACAATAGTAAGGAATTTTTTCAATCTTAAATGTTTATAATTTTACATATAAGGTAATAATTTGTTCGTGAATGGATAAGAGATTCAATTTTTGACTATTTATATTCCTACTTGTTCACTATAAATTTTATTATGTTTTTTTGATTTACTAATATATTATTTTTTATAAAATATCAATAATTTCATTTTCGAAACTATTCATTTAATTTTAATTTAAAGGAATTATGACCAATATTTATTTTGAATATATAATTTTAACACATATCTAATATTTCATATGAATATATAAAATTTTTTGGTCACCATAACTCTCCCAAAAAATATTAATTTTAGAGTTTTTAAAATAATTTATTTTATTTTTCTATTAATTGAATAAATACTATGTCAGTATTACGTAGTCATTTATGCTAATTATTCGACCACTAAAAATTAAAAATAAAGTACCATGAAAAAAATAAATTAAATATATTCAAGATAATTTTTTATAATCATTCATAACATATTCTAATCCTTATGTTTACTTATAATATAAATTAAAAACAATAGAAAGACATTTTGTAATTTTCTTTACTTAAAATTGTAAAAAAAGTTGTTACAAATGAAATATTTCTAAAAAAATAAACAATATTAAATAATTTAATGGATATTGAAAAATTAATCACATATAATGAAATAAATGAAATAATTGGGTTTATTTTTAATGCCTTATCACATTATTTTTAACCTTAATTACTTGATTTTCCATTTGATAAATTTTACCATAGTTATTATTCATACTATCTAAAAATAAAAGGGACCTATTTAAAAAAAATGGACCTATTTTTTCAAAATAGAATCTATTTCTCAATATTTAAGTTCCATAATTATAAGAAATTAATTTAATATTAAAACATAAAAGGCAATGAAAAATTGTTGTTCGGAAAAAAAACCTTTTATATAAATATGTTTTTATACTAAATTCAACAATAAAATTGACTTTAATGAACTTAATTGAATTATTGATAATATAATATAGATAATTTTTATTTCAAAAATTTTTAAAACATAATGAAACTTTATAAATTCGTGAAACAAAAATATAGTTTTCAAGGAAAATTAGTATTTTTCACTATTTATAAGAACATAAATATTTTCAGACAAATAAAAAAATTCACCCAAAGATAATTTTGATATTATGATTTCAAAAATTATTCTCATTTTATAAATAAATTTTATAAAATTGGTAGAAATTAATTTTAATTCCCATGCACAAAATTCAAAATAAACCAATTTTTGAAGCAATGTTTTTGTTGAAGCATAAAATGATTTTATTGAAAATTAAGTACTTGTTTATTATTAAAAAACAAATTATATAAAACCATTATAAATAATTTCATAATTTGGTTATTCTTATTTTTTTCTACCAATTCAACAGCTAGGTTATAATGATCATATTTAAATAATGTTATTTCATGGTTTTTTTAAGCTCGATGTTTCGTGTTATATATGTTATTGAACATATTGATCTTTTAAAATATCAAGGATCCACATTGACCGTGTTAGAACAAATATATATAGAACATTCAGTATGTGGGTGATATTAATTAAATTCCACAAACTCTCATTGGATTGAGTACACTAGTCAATTCATGTAGATGGTTGTAGGGAATGGTGTACTGACTAAAGCAGTTGAGTTGGTGGAAACTATTGTGAAGAGGTTAAGTCAATGAATGGATGACCAAAAATGTGAGAGAGTAGTGAAACCTATTTTATTAGAAATTTAACTTTATAAATAATAGGTGGTAACATTTTTTGATTGAATATATCAAACATGTATGATTGTATATAGTGTTTCATAACATGTATAAAGTGTAATCACTAGCTAATTAGCAATAGTGATTCCAACACATGGACTTTTGGATGTATAAAATTTTGTAGTGTTATCCCATGGATATATGATAAAATTTTGAACCACTTAAAACTTGTTTTTAAGGATTATTTTTTCCCTTATGGTTTCTTTACTTAATGTTTTTGGGCGTGATTGGTGTGTGTATTAGAAGTGGTTATTGGGGTGTAGTAACCATATTAATAATCGGTCTCAAATTCAAGATTGTATTTTTTGGTAGTTAAATTTCCACATTGATAAACTACCAATGGGTATGATTTTACAATGAACTTAAGGTTCAATTTTATTGTTTTTATATCAGTTTTTTAGGAACCCTATTTCTAATAAGTGTTATCAAAGGGTGCTTGGTTTTATACACTCTGCTACTCAGGTAATGTTATCACTTTCCTCAAAGTCATATTTATTTTAATTTTTTCATAGAGTTATTGAGATTTATAATAGAAGAATAATTCAAGGTTTAGATCAGTCTATTTAATAGAACCAACATTGGTTTTAGGAAGATATAAATTGAGGAATATCTCATCCAAAAAGATCTCAAACGATCATTGGGTGAAAATTCTAAAAATATAGAAAAGGTAAAATATTAAAAAAAAATTGATATAAAATCATTAGGCATGGTGAGGATGATATTTTCAAAGAATGTGTCCTTCCACACCTAGGATAAGAAAATAAAAACTGCAATTATGGAAGCTTTATAGGAGATTCATGAAAAACATATAATCTTGGTCAAAGTGTTGTTGATGATTCATTTTTTATCTTCATTCGATTAGAGTTAAGGTAAATAAAAGATCAAGTGAATGAATTTAACATGATTAGAAGTCATCTAATTTCAATTAAAGTCAATTTCATGGAAGTTGTTTGGGCTATTCTATTATTTTCATCATTATCAGAATATTGGGATGACATGGTTACAATGATATGTAATTCCTATGGAAAGAAAAATATAGTGTTTTCGGATATTCCAAATATGATCTTTAATTAGGATATTAAGAGAAAAGAGGTCCATGTACTTTTCAGTAGTTCATTGGATATTAATGGGAGGGGGATCTAACCTCATCATAAGAATTTTCTATAACTAAAATAAAATTAAATGGAAAAGAATCATGGAAATTCATTTGCTTCAGGCCTTACCTATGTCATCGTGGTAAGATAGGGAATATCCATAGTAATTTTATATATCACAAGGAGGAAACTAAAAGAATAGCTACCAAGATTTGAAATTTTGTTAATATAAAGGAAGATAGTACTCATCTATTTATCACTAATCACAATTTAGTGAAGTCATGGGTAGTTTCCTCTCATGCATAATTCTATAGAATGGGTGATCATAGATGCCTGAAAAACTATGTACCTATAAGATTTTGGAAAGTTCTTCCAGAATATGATGAATCTTCACAATTGTATGAAATGGTATACTAAAATATTTATATGTAAAATTGGATTATTATTCACCTTAAAGTAGTGAGAAATATACCCGGTATTCTAAAGAATCTCATTTTACTAGAATAGTTAGATGATAGATTATTGGATACAATATTCAACAATGGAGTCTATAAAGTGACATAGGGATCTATTATTATGGAATGATGTGTAAAGGAAAAGACAATTTATTTATTTTTATGTTCATATGGGAGTGAAATAGATATAATTTGATCCTCTAAAAAATTTTACGTCTATAATTACAAACTCAGTTACCTCAGTGAGAAGAACATGAAGGTTCTAAAAAGTAAGTACATTCAGAAGATCCATCATAAAATGATCCAAAGTTATGATATTTGTATGATTAGAAATAAAAATTGGGATTCAATCAATATGAATATCCAAAATCACAGAGCCTATATTTAAACCTAGTTCACATGAATGTATGGGGACTTGTATCAGTTCAAACTCATGGAGGATCGTGATACTTCATCACATTCATTAATGATTCAATGAGGAATTTATGGGTTTATGTATAAAAAATAAATATGATGTGTCTAATGCCTCTATTTAGTTGAAATCCATTGTGGGGTTGGAATGTATTTAGAAATTTAATTTACTCATTTTTTATAATTATTGTTAATACAAGGGAAGTAATTTTCATAACTTATATCATAATAATTGTGTTATAGATGATAGAACAACACCCAGAAATAAAAAAAAATAATGTAATGGAAGATATTAGAAACTGGACTTTGATAGAGAAGGATATATTCTTATGTGTTCTCTCTATAAGGCCCAATCCTATTTGGGATGATTCAATCAACACAAAAGAATATTTGGCCAATATAAGACCATCCACTATAGAGGGACAAGGTTTACTATAATAATTATGGTCTGGTAAGTTACCCAAATTATCTCACCTAAAAATCTTTGGTTTCATAACTTATGATATTACTAATAATAATGATAAAGATAAGCTAATGGAAAAGTATAAATCCAATATTCTTATAATATATATATATAAATGATGAATTTGGTTGTCGACTATGGATTAATGATCAATAGAAGTTCTTCAGAATTCGAGATGTTTTCTTCAATGAGGTGATTCTATAGAAAGGTAAGAACTTGGATAAATCAGATTTTGAGGAGGAAAGATCAACTGCAGAAGTCTATGATGATCTAGATAAAGGTATTAATAATTTTAAAATGTATATTATACTAGATATTAGTATAAATGTAAAAAAATTGCCCAATGGAAAATGTTCTAGAGAACTCTAGGACTGCATAATCATGATGGAAAGCTTTGGTAGTAGAGAAATTGGCCATAGGAGCATCAATAGTTCATATATTGGTAAATTAAATACTAAGAAGTTCATAGAATTATCTAGGAAGAACTTTAAGATTCAGTCGTCCAGTCCAGTGGTACGGGGTCGATATAAAAATCCTACCTATAAAGGATGTTGAGGAACCCAAATACTCAGAAGAGGTTCCACACTTATTTATTCAAAGCACTGGTAGTCATCCATGGAGGAAGAAGTGAATTCTTTAATGTTCAACAGAACTTGGGATCTAACTAACTATCTATGGTAAAACAATCACTAGAGAAAAATCGGTTTTCAATTTTGAAAAAATTGGATGAAGGAAGTAGAAGATATAATTCATGGTTAGTGATGAAAGGATTACAACAGAATGAAGGGATCAATTGCATATAATTTTTTTCACTGATATTTAAGAATCCTAAAATCTAAATGGTGTTGAACATTATTTATTTTTATATTTTAAACTTGGAGAATATGGATATAAATATCACCTTTCATCATAGATATTTGTATGAGGATATCCACATGAAGTATCCCAAGGGTTTTGAAGACCATTAGAATGATGGATTTGTTTAAACAATGAATAAATTTCTCCATGGCTTGAAACATGCACCTTCATAGTAGAACCAGATGTTCGATAGTATCTTGACTGAAAAAGAATTCACAAGTATCAACTCCAGTCATTTTTGTAATCTAAAGTTATTGAATAATAAGACATTAATTTTACTCTTACTATATGTGTATGACATGTTCTTGGTGGGTCTAGATATTCAACAGATTCAGAAGCTGAAGTGTAATTTATCACAAATATTTAAAATGAAGTATCTTGGTTAAGCTAGGAGAATATTATGGATAATGATAGAGAGGTATCGTAAATATATTACTCTAGTGTCATCCTAAAAGGATTGAATCTAGAAGATCATTTATAAAATCAGGATAATCGGATGTAAATATTTCATAAATCCCATTTCTATACACTTGATGTTATCCAAGGCATTGGTACCTTCAATAGAATATGAGGACTGTTGAGTCAATATGGTTTTCCATATGAATTTTCCATTCCTTCTTGTTTTGAAAATCACAAACACCTTATCTTTAAGGAAAATATTTTTTACCCCTACTTTGCTTTTATAAGGAAAATTTATTTTCTAAGTAAAATTATCCTTTTCATATTTTAATTATCTATATCATATATTTCTTAAGTATAAGAATTGGATTCATTTCTATATTCTTATAATCGTTTAAAACTTTGATATAAAGCATTCTATTTTAGGCTCCGAATTCTAGATAAGAACTGTAATGAAGTTCCACTCCGAATTCTGGATGAGAACTGTAATGAAGTTCCACTCCGAATTCTGGATACAAACTCTAATAAAGTTCCACTCCGGATTCTGGATACGAACTCTAATAAAGTTCCACTCCGAATTCTGCATACGAACTCTCATGAATTTCAACACCAAATTCTGATGACGAATTTTGATTAAAAATTCTCATTACGAATTCTAATGATGAATTCTGATTACGAATTCCCATTACAAATTCTGATGACGACTTCTAATTACGAATTCTCATTCCGAATTCTTTTATTAAACAGAATCTGATTATCCTTTCTTTATACACTCTAAATTTATTTATAATTCGAATATTATTTTTTGTTAGACTCTGAACTTTTTAGGTAATCTTAAAACGATGTCGTACTTTCTGTTACACTTGTTTTGTTATAAAACAATGTCGTTTATTCCGTTATAAACTAACCATTGGCCAAGTGACACGTGTACAGGTCCCTCTGATTTTTACGGGAGATATGAACATTGGAGGAAGGAGTCGACCTTGCCTGTTAATAGGAGCTCATTTGAAAGAGCTTTGTACTTCTTCAACATTGTTCACACATGCTGTTGAAGTGATTTCTAGAGAGAGAGAGGCTCTTATAAACTCTTAGCTTCGTGCAGGAAGTTTGAACTGCTTGTTCAAACTTCTCCTTCTGCAGATTTACTTTGTGCGACTCTGATTGTTGGTGATCACAATCAAGGGCTTCTGTGGATAGGAAGACATAGGTTTCCAATACCTTGAAGTTGAGGTCTTCCTTACTGAGGAAGACAGAGGTTTCCAACTACCTTGAAGTTGAGGGCTTGCGGGGATAGCAAGACTGAGACTTCGATCTTCATATCAAGGGCTTACCTAGGTGTGGGTAAGACAGACTTTCTTGAAAGTATAAATCAAGGGACCTTTATCCAAGTTTGTTGGATACCCTTCTCTTTGGGTTAAAAGATTTATATCTTATTACTCTTTTTGTTACAAGTTTATTTCCGTTGTGTTTTGTATATTAAGGAAAGTATAACCATATTGTACTTCCTTAATTTTGTACTCTGTTAAAGTTAGATTCTATATGCTTTAAGGTAGAATCTCTTTTTGTAATCTTTTGATAAGATTAGAGGTTTTGTGAATTTTCTTAAGTTTAACTTTGTTAAACTTAGCTCTTTCTTTTGTTTAAGGAAATCCTTGTTATTTGTAATCAACTTTAAAGGTTCCAAAAGAATTTTTTAAAGTATACAATTCACCACCCCCCTCTTGTATTGTATGAATATTCGATCCTACATTTGATATAGTTGAGTATATCTTACTCACATATCATCTCACAATTGGTATCAGAGCAGGTTCAATCTGAATTAATCTCACGATTAGATTCAGAAGGAAATTTTCTAGAGTCAGTTTCTCGGAATCTGTTTTTCGGAGTCTTAGTTTCTCATATTAACGTTTTCTTACATCTTCTTAACTGTTTTTTTTTTCTTATATTTTTCATAGTCACATTTTTCGGAATCATATTTTTTTAATTACAAACTTTTGTTACTAACAAGATTGTACTTTGAGGATATCTTAAGGATGGCAGGTATGAATATTGGGTCAATTGACAACCTAAATCCTTCTAGACCTCCTATCATTGATGGGAATGATTATGATTACTGGAGAGATCGAATGAAGATGATTGTGATCAATACTGGTGTAGACAATTTTATAATGCTTACTGGTGGTTACAAAATTCCTGACAAAGAAGTCAATACTTTTACTAATAAAGAGAAGCAAGAATATCAACTGAATTACAAGGTACGAAATACTTTATTATATTCTATGACTAGGAATATATATAGCCAGATATCTTCTTGTGAAGCAGCTAACTATATTTGTAAGAAATTAGAAGTCACACATTTTGGTACATCCAATGTTATAGAAACAAGAAGAGCAATGCTTCGTGCTGAGTATCATGGTTTTCTTTTCCTTATGGACAGCCTATATGTAAAGTGAAACAAAGATTTATGACAATTGTCAACCATCTAAAATCTATGGGATAGAAAGGTCTTGATGATGAAGCACTTGTAGATAATATCATTGATATAATTCCAAATGAATGGGAATCAAAGATCACAACTATTGATGAAAACATAAAAGTTTCCCAGATTACTCTTGATGAGCTTTTTGGAACCCTTTTACAGCATGAGACAAGAATGAAAAGAGATGCTGACAACATCAAAAAAAAGAATGGTAATGGTAGTGTAGCCTTTTCATCTAAAGCTAGAACTCATGAGAGAGTTATCGGATCCAAATATAAGAAGGTTATTATCCAATATGAATCCAGTGAGAGTGAAGTCTCAGAAAATGAGTTTTCTAATCTTGCTCGTAGGATGAACAAGATAGCTAGACAAAGAAATTTCCAATCCAATTATAAGAAGAAGGAAAGGAAAGATTCAGAAGTTACATGCTATGAATGCAAGAGAGCTGGAAACATCAGACCAGATTGTCCTTTGCTCAAAAAGAAAGAAAGAAAATAGAGGTATTCTGAAAGGAACAGAAAGAAGTATTACAAGTCCAAATCTAAGAAGGTTCTGAAAGCCAATGACACATGGAGTGCTAGTGGTGGTGACTCTTCAGATGAATCTTCTGATTATGAATCTTCTGGACAGAAGTATCTTGGTCTTATAGCTAGATTACCCATTGACAATCATTGCTTTATGGCTAAGGTACACAACGCTGAATCATTGACCAATGTTTCTTTAAATTCTAATGATAGTAAATATTATAACTCTTCAGATGAATAATACTCTTATGATGAAGAAAATACTTTACCAAACTATGAAGAAGTTTCTAGGTTTGTTGAACTTCTTGGGATTGAGAATTCAAAACTCATCAAAAAGATTGATAAGGAAAATTCTAGGAATACTATTCTTATTAAAGAGATATCAGATCTTTCTAAAGATCTTGATAAGAAAAATGCTGATTTAATAAGTATTTCAAAAAGTCATGAGGAAGTAAATTATGAGAAGGATAAACTTTTTAAAGATCTAGAAAAATTAATTTCTAAGAAAAGTGTTTTTGAGCCTAGCTCTAGTTTCAAATATAATGATTTTGAAGATAAAAACTTGGTTATAAAACTCAAGTCTGAAATATTTTCCTTAAAGAAGTGTTTGTCGAAATTTACCCTAGGTAAAGAAAATTTTGATAATATGTATTCGAAAATACGACCTTTAAGAAACAAATCTGGATTCGGTTATACCCATGCAAAACTTATTTTTAATAACAATTATTTTGTTCTTCAAAGTGCCCCATTTTGTACCAAGTGTCAATGTGGTGGTCACTGGGCAAAGAATTGTTCTTTAAACAAAACCCAATCTCTAGAATTTCATAAGGCCTATTTTACTAAGAAAATGTCGGTACCAAAAGTTTTTTTTCTAACAGTATTGGATCCAAGCAAGTTTGGATTCCGAAAGTCTAATTGTTTTCTTGTTTTCAGGAAAATAGAAAAAGTGCCAACAGTAATTTATGGTACATGGATAATGGATGTTCCCGAAACATGACTAGTAACAAAAGATATTTTGTAACGATTATCAAAATGAAAGGTGGGAAAGTAACCTTTGGAGATAATTCTCAAGGAGAGATTGTTGGTATAGGTAATATAGTTCTTGTTGGAAAAACTCTTATTTCAAATGTTCTTTTTTTAAGGGTATTAAGCACAACCTTATTAGCATAAGTCAATTATGTGATGAAGGTTACCTTGTGAATTTTAGGAATGATAAATGCTTAGTTCACAATTCCACGGATGAATTTATTTTCTCAGCCAATTGGCAAGAGAATGTTTACACTTTGAACTTAGAAGACCTAAGGAGCCAAGACTTACCTTGCCTTAGTGCAGTGGAAGATCATTCTTGGTTATGGCATAGATGACTAGGACACTGTAATCTTAGAAACTTGTGTAAACTCTCTAAGAAGAAACGTGTTAAGGATCTAGCAGAGCTTAGATTTGATTCTTCTAAAGTTTTTGATCCCTGTCAATATGGAAATCAACATAAATCTAGTTTTAAATATATTGGTGAAGTCTCAACGACTGATGCATTACAGTTAGTGCACATGGATCTTTTTGGTCCAACACAAACAGGAAGCATTGGATGCAAATACTATGTATTTGTTCTGGTTGATGATTACACTAGATTTACATGGGTCTATTTTCTTGAAAATAATTCTAAAGCTTTTTCTTATTTTGAAAGTTTTAGAGCCCATGTCAAAAATGAGAAAACCTTTCGTGGAAAACTATTTGTAGTGATCATGGAGGAGAATTTCAAAACTCTGATTTTGAAACTTTTTGTAGTAGTAAAGGTATTACTCACAAATTTTCAGCACCTAGAACTCCTCAACAGAATGGTGTAGTTGAAAGAAGGAATAGAATTATTCAAGAAATAACTAGAACCATGTTGAGTGAATATTCTATAGCTAGACATTTCTGGGATGAAGTTGTAAGTACTTCTTGTTACACTATAAATCGTGTTTTAATAAGGCATTTTCTTAATAAAACTCCTTATGAGTTATGGTTTGGTCGAAAACCTAGACATTCCTACTTTAAGGTTTTTGGTTGCAAGGTATTCATTCTGAATACAAAAGATAATCTTCATAAATTTGCACCAAAATATGATGAAGGGATTTTCTTAGGCTAATTTAAAACTTCTAAGGCATATAGAGTCTTTAATAAAAACTCTTGTACCATTGAGGAAATAGTACACGTGAAATTTTATGAGTCTGATCCTTTTGTTTTCAAACCATCCCAACCTACATCTTCAGATGTGTTTTCAAAAACTGATTATCAACCTTTGATAGAAGATCCTTATGATAAGTAAAATGTCCAAGAAAATATTTATGAAACATTTACCCCCATAAGACATTCTACCTTATGTTGATGACCAGGTTTTACAAAACCCAATTCAGTCGTTTCTGAAGAATCATCCTAGTGATAGTATCATTGGTGATGTAAATCAACCTGTAAGGACTAGAAGTTCCTTAAGAAATGAAATAGAACATCTAGAATTTCTTTCCCAATTGGAACCAAAAAGCACTGATGAAGCTTTAGGTGATGATGATTGGATAAAACCTATGCAAGATGAACTAAATGAATTCATAAGGAATAAATTCTAGACCTTGGTTGAAAGACCTAAGGAAACTTCTGTTATTGGAGTAAAGTGGGTCTTCAAAAATAAGTGTGATGAAAATTGAATCATAGTTAGAAATAAATCTAGATTAGTTGCTAAATTCTATAATCCGCAAGAGGGAATAGATTATGAAGAAACCTATGCTCTAGTAGCTAGACTTGAATCTATTCGTATCTTACTTGCCTTTGCAGCATTCTTCAATTTTAAACTTTTTCAAATGGATGTGAACTGTTCTTTTCTTAACGGTTATGTTCAAGAGGAAGTTTTTGTTGAACAACCACCTGGCTTTGAAGACACAAAACATCATGATCATGTGTTTAGACTTACCAAAGCATTTTATGGCCTTAAACAAGCCCCACGAGCTTGGTATGATAGACTAACATGATTTTTTCTTCAAAATAAATATGTTAAGGGAAATGCAGATCCAACCCTTTTTGTTAAGAAAGATAAGAAAAATGTTTTGATTGTTCAAATATATGTTGATGACGTCATATTCGGTTCAATTCAGCAATCCTTAACCGATTCTTCTGTGGATCTAATGAAATCTGAGTTTGAAATGAGTATGATGGGTGAGTTAACATTTTTCCTTGGTTTTCAAATTTCTCAAAAACCAGAAGGAGCCTATATATCTCAGCATAAGTATATTAAAGATCTTATTAAAAAGTATGGATATGACAACACTAAGAGTATTAGTACTCCCATCGATACCTCAAACACACTTGATATTGATGAAGCTTGGAAACTAGTGGGTCAAACATCTTTTAGAGGTACGATAGGAAGCCTACAATACATGACAGCTAGTCGTCTAGACTTGATGTTTTCAGTATGCTTATGTGACGATATCAATCCAATCCTAAGGAATCTCATCATAAGGCAGTGAAAATAATTTTTCGCTACTTAAAGGGAAATATGGATTTATGACTATTTTATTCTTCTGGAAATGATTTTCTTCTAAAAGGTTTTTCTGATGCTGAATTTGGGGGATGTAAGATGGATAGAAAGAGTACATCCAGAACATGTCATTTCATAGGAGATTCATAAGTTTCTTGGTCATGCAAGAAGCAACACTCAGTAGAACTTTACACTAATGAAGCTGAATATGTAGCAGCTGGAAGTTGTTGTGCTCAAGTGTTGTGGATGCAACACACACTCACAAACTATGGTATGAGTTTTACCAAAACACAAATTTTGTGTGATAATACAAGTGTCATTTCCCTTAGTAAGAACCCTGCACATAACTCCCGTGCAAAGCACATAGATATTATGCATCACTTTCTTAGGGATCACACACAAAAAGTAGATATTATTCTTCAGTTTATCAGAACGAAAGATAAACTTGCTGATATTTTCACAAAATCATTGACTTCTGATAGATTTGAATACATTAAACAGAAGTTAGGAATGATAACCATAAGGTAATATTTTTTAATTAACTCTCTTTTGAAAAAGTCTCCTTACAGTAATAAACGCCTTTTCATAGGGGGAGTACATATGTTTGTTATTTTCTTTGATTTTTTAGTTTTTACAAAAATTTTCGTACTGAAATTTTCAGAATGAGATTTTCATAGTGAGGTTTTCTAACTATGTATTTTCGTAGTAAAGATTTTTCATAGTTAATTTTTCTTCAATAAGAATATTACCCATTACGAATAATCCTCCAAAGCCAATCCGAAAGGTATGATTTCCTTACTCATGTTTTCGTAATCATACTTTACTAGCTGGTGTTTTCTTATATTTTGTTTTTGGATTCTAGTTTCCGTAAATCATTGTTTTAATAAAAACCTCAAAATATCGGATTCATGTTTTCTTGAGAATTGGTTTTCAACCGTCAGATTGGATCTTATTATTTTACAACTGTTCGATCAACCAAGGAAGATGAACCGTCAAATCGTTGCCTATTTAAAGGGGACCCCAAATGGTCATCCCACATCGTGTTTTTTTCAAGCTCCAGCATCCCGAAGCTCTGCCTCTCCGTTTTAAGGTCGTTCCGATCTTCTGCAATCTCCATTCCGAACTTCTCAGAAGTCTTCAGATCCGAATGTCTGTGGAAGTAGATTCTCAAGACATGTCAACCTCTAAGCCGATTTTCAAGTGGTTAGTATATAGGGAAAGTTTGGTTCACCCCGATTTCTTCAACAATTATGATTCCCTTATCTCCAATAACATAAAGCTCAATGGATGGGAAGATGTTGTTGTGTCTAAACCAGGGAATCAAGATGAAGTATATTCATAGTTTCTTTTTGAGTTCTATGAGATGGTTTCCTTCTTTAAAGAAGATGATTGGGAGAAATTTTCATTTAAGTCTTATGGAAAGTCTTATAAGCTTTCTTATGCCAAGGCAGCCAGCTTGGTGGGGCTGACCTATGAAGGAGAAGACGAGTTCATCACTCATGTTTTGCCAGATTCAAAGGGAACCTTCAACAAGGAAAAGGCATTGGAGACTCTCAGATTGTCAGATGACAAGGCTCCGAAGATTGCTAGTCTGTCTACGAATTTTCGGATTCTAGAATTATGGGTTCAAGGATTTATCGTACCGAGAAAGGGTGACAAAGACAGTTTGAAGAAGAGTGAGATCTTTATCCTATATTTTTTGATAAATCTAAGGAAGTTTAATCTGATGAGGCACATTCTTATTACCATTGAGAATGTTAATAAAGGGAATCTGAGAGCTCATATCGTAATGTATCCAGCAATCATCTCGAAGTTAATAGTTTGGTACCTTGAGTCTTTCAAGGAGGCTTGCAAGTCTAGGCCAAGAGCTTGCAAAGTTATGTTGGTGAGTGATGATACCCTTAAAAGGATGAACGTTGCTTTCGACAAGAAGACTGGTGAGTTCTTTGATATTCCAGTTCAAGAATAAGGGGTTCTGAAAGTTGCTGAACCTAAATCTTCTAATCCAGTAAAGAAGAGAAAGTTTAAGGAAGTTGAAGTTGAAGCAGAGAATCTTAAATCTAAGGAAGTTCATTCCGCATCTCCAAAACCGAAGAAGAAGAAAGCTTACCCTGATGAGGTAGTTGCTAAGTGGAGGGAAGTCAATGAGAAGAGAGTTCAAGGGGAGCCTCAGTTTGGCTTGGACCCTGCGGAGGCTAAGGCCTTGAAGGAAAAAGAAGCAGATGGACTAGAAAAACAATTGAAAGAAAAGAAGTTTAAGAAGAAGATGTCTAAATATGAGTTTATTCAGATGTTGTTGAAGTTTTCTGAGATGGCCTCCGGAAACATTCTTGTCCCAAGATATTTCTTTGTGGAATCTCTACCTGAGACTCTAGGAAGAAACTATGTCACTCCGGAGAAGGTAAAAGCTAAGCATGTTGAGGAAGTTGAGCAGTTTGAGCAAGTGGAAGAGGAAGAAGCAGTTGCTGAAGGTAGTGGTGAGACCAGAGATCTAATGGAGCAAGTAGAAGATTATAAGGACACACCTTCAGAACATTTTTCGCTTCGAACTTTAGAAGTTGATTCCTCTAAGTTAGTCACTCCAGGGAAGGATGAGGAAAAAGGAGAAAAAGAAGTATCTTATCATGCAGAGGAAGAACATCTTCTACATGATATTGCTCAAATGGAGAACATAGAGGATGGTGCTCAAAAATATTTTTTTGATGAAGACAATGTTTTTCAAGTGTCTGATAGTGAATAGAAAACTCCGGAACATGAATCCAATCTGAAAGTGGACAAGGGAAATCAAGTAGTTGTCGATACCCCGATCTCAGTGGCTGTAAATAGAAGAGAAGTTGGTGGTTCTTCAAATAGAAAGGTTGAAAAAATTGAAGAAGAAAATTCTCCAAGAAAAGTCTCGGATTCAGAGTCATCTTCGTTAGGGCATGACTTTGTTGTTCAGTCATTAAAGAAGTTGGTGGGTTCTATTCCAACCTTCTCAAGTATTGATTCAAGATGCCAGATGCTCCAACATTCTTTGAATCAGAAAACAGACTATGTATCCATGGTTATGGATAAATGTGTAGAGATGTAGGCTCACTTAAAATCTTTCATTGTCGGCTATGAATCCCACAAAAGGTTTTGTAAGAAAATGACTAGTTGGTCGAAGAAAACTGTAGATGAGATAAGGCTCTTGGATGAATTCCAAGATAATGTTAAAGATTCTTTTGAGACAGAAGATAGGAAGCTAAATGATCTTACATCTTCCTTTGATGAAAAGTTGACAGCTGAGAAGAATTCCCGGATTCAAGAAGACAGAGATCTGAATGGAAAGCTGAATTCTGTTGCTCAAAATTGGAGGAATGAAAGGGATCGTCGGATTGAGGTTGAAGAGAAGTGGTTAAAGAAAGAACAAATTTTGAAATCTCAGGAAGAAAATCTTGAAGCTCAGGAAGAAAAGCTTGAAGCTCAAAGTGCAAGAATAGTTGTGTTAGAGAAGCAAGCCGAAGAAGACCATAAAGACTTGAAGAAGATAAAGACTATTCTCAAGGGTCTCATGTCGAAGAAATAAGATCCAAAATAGAAAAATTCGATATTTTGTTGTATCTTAGCCTCGTTGTTTTTGAACTTTCAAACTTAATGAAAATCTTGCTTGCTTGTCTCTTTTGTTGTTGTTACTAACTTTTCAGGTACTTTGTTATTTTTTCCATTCCCTCGAATTCTTTTTGAAAATAACAAAGGGGGAGAAGGAAAAAGAACCTTAACAAAGGGTGATAAGGAAAAAGAACTCTAATAGAGTTTATCTAAGGGGGAGTGTTCATTAAATAATACATTCTTATTCTTAATGAAATACCATTCCAGAAATCTAGAATACGATCCTTTGAGTTTCAAAGCCTAAGGGGGAGTTAGTCGTATTCATCAACATCCATAAGTAAAGGGAGATAAGCCTTAATGTTTTTTTATTAGTCTTTATTTTTAGTAAGAATGTTTTTTCTTTCCAAAAAGGGGGAGATTATTGAGTCAATAAGGTTTTCCTTATGACTTTTCCATTCCTTCTTGTTTTGAAAATCACAAACACCTTATCTTTAAGATAAATATTTTTTACCCCTACTTTGCTTTTATAAGGAAAAATTTATTTTCTAAGGAAAATTATCCTTATCATATTTTCATTATCTATATCCATATACTTCATAAGTATAGGAATTGGATTCATTTCGATATTCTCGAAATCGTTTAAAACTTTGATATGAAGCATTCTGTTTTAGGCTCCGAATTCTGGATGAAAACTGTAATGAAGTTCCACTCCGAATTCTGGATGCGAACTGTAATGAAGTTCCACTCCAAATTCTGGATGTGAACTCTAATAAAGTTCCACTCCGAATTCTATATATGGACTCTAATAAATTTACACTCCAAATTCTGGATACGAACTCTCATGAAGTTCGACACTGAATTCTGATGACGAATTCTGATTACAAATTCTCATTACGAATTCTAAAGACGAATTCTGATTACGAATTCCCATTACGAATTCTAATGACGAATTCTGATTACGAATTCTGATTACGAATTCTCCTATTAAACAAAATCTTATTATCCTTGCTTTATACACTCCAAATTTATTTAGACTCCGAATATTATTTTTGGTTAGAATCCGAACTTTTTAGCTAATCTTAAAATGATGTCGTACTTTCTGTTACACTTGTTTTGTTATAAAACGATGTCATCTATTCTGTTATAAGCTAACTGTTGGCCAAGTGACACGTGTACAGGTCCCTCCGATTTTAAAGGAAGATATGACCATTGGAGGAGGGAGTCGACCTTGTCTATAAATAGGATCTCATTTGAAAGAGCTCTTTACTTCTTCGACATTGTTCACACATGATGTTGAAGTGATTTCTAGAGAGAGAGGCTCTTATAAACTCTCAGCTTCATGCAGGAAGTTTAAACTACTTTTTCAAACTTCGCCTTGTGCAGATTTACTTCGTGCGACTCCGATTTTTGGTGATCACAATCGAGGGCTTCCGAGGATAGGAAGACAGAGGTTTCCAACACCTTGAAGTTGAGGGCCTCCTTGCTGAGGAAGACAGAGGTTGCCAACTACCTTGAAGTTGAGGGCTTGCGGGGATAGCAAGACCGAGACTCTGATCTTCATATCGAGATCTTACCTAGGTTTGGGTAAGAAAGACATTCTTGAAAGTATAAATCAAGGGACCTTTATCCAAGGATGTTGGATACCCTTCTCTTTGGGTTAAAAGATTTATATCTTGTTATTGTTTTTGTTACAAGTTTATTTCCGATGTGTTTTGTATATTAAGGAAAGTATAACCATATTTTACTTCCATACATTTGTACTCTGTTAAAGTTAGATTCTATATGCTTTAAGGTAGAATGTCTTTTTGTAATCTTTTGATAATATTATAGGTGTTGTGAATTTTCTTATGTTTAACTTTGTTAAACTTATGTCTTTCTTTTTTTAAGGAAATCCTTGTTATTTATAATCAACTTTAAAGGTTCCAAAGGAATTTTTTAAAGTATAAAATTCACCCCCCATATTGTATTGTATGCATATTCGATCCTACATTTGATATATTTGAGTATATCTTACTCACATATCATCTCACGGGGACTGGTACATAAAAAAAGTTTTATATGCTTTAGCTATCAGAATATTGATGTTTTTCGTGATATGTCCATGGATAGATGTTTCCTTTGTAGTGGGGGTGGTTATTTGGTTTGTTTATAACCCCAAGAAGGAGAATTTGGAAGATATTAAGTAGATCATAAAATAATTAAATGGATTGGTAGATACATAATTGTGTTTCTGGGAAGATGATCCTCTATAATGTTTTGTTTATGTGGATTTTTTACTGATTTTGACGCTCAGAAAATCACAATTGGTTTTGTGTATACAATTAATGAAATGGGGATTTGTTGGATATCACAATTATAGCATGTGGTGACATTATCTATGATATAAGTATAATATATAGTATCTATATAGGAGGAAAATGAGTTTTCAATTTTAAATTTTTTCTGAAGTAGTTGGGTAAATAATGGAAATGAGGAAAGTCATTAGGTAATAGTTATAGTATTATTCATCAATCTAGGAATCCATAATTTTATGGAAGAACAAGACACATTGACCTGAAATTCCATTTCATCTAGAATATTCTAAAAAAAGGATTTAGGGTGGTGAAGGATCATAAGAAAGTAAATTATGGGGGATATATTCAATAAGATGTTAGTCTAAGATAATATGATGTAGCATTCTGCCTCGGTGAGATTTGATTCAATTAAAGAACGATATAGAACACTATATGGTCATGGAAGTTGAATTTTATTTTCCTAAAGTGTTGTAGGATGTCAGTAAGATGCCTTTAAGCAATCTACAAGTGGGATATTATTGGAAATTTGAAGATTCTTCAACTTAATGTATGTTCAATTAATAGAAGTTCATAGTTTTATATTTTGTATCATCCTTATCAGTGTAACAATAGTAGGAACCATCATCAAGTGAAAAATCTTATCAGAAGTCACAAGCTTCTAATGGATTAAGAATACTAGTTAGTTCATGTATATTTCTTCAGTGAATAGTGTGCCGAATGAGGTGTTGAGCTGGTGGATGATACTGTGAATAGGTGAAGTCAATGAATGTCTAACAAATAATTTCGAATGGTAGTGAAACCAATTTTACCATCTATATGCCTCTATAAATAAGAGTTCAAACCAGTTGTTTATTGAATGTGTTAAACATGTATGATTATTTATATTGTTTCATAACATGTTGATGCATCCAAACGATATTTTGAAATCCTCTAAAAATGTAAAATTATAAATTTATATTATCTCGAACCTCACTAGATACCATGGTTAAGCATAGAAAAAGTACAGGTTAAACCCATAGAGAGCAGGGAATATAGCAACAATTCTCAATCATTTCTTAGGACACGACAATTTCTACTAATTTTATTAAACTAATTTTATAATAAAAATTAAATAACTGAGTGAAAATGGAAAAAATCATAATAGAGAGAAATTATTTTTCATGGGTAGTTTAACAAGAAAGAAATCATGACTACATTTACACAACCATAATACTCATTGGTTGTGTAATCATTCAATTATAATCACTATGAGAAATGTTCATTCCCTAAGAATCATCCCTTTCATCTCATCTCATGGTGTCCTGATGAATTAAAATAACTAAAGTGCATTAAGAACAGGTTTCCAGAATAAGAAGAATAATCCAATTCAATGGTCATGAATCAATTACCATTTTTATGTTGGGTTTCATCTTTTATTAAATTCACTTAGTCCGTGATTTAATAATATATTTCATAAAAAAGAATCATAACATAATACTAGTTTAATAAAATCATCACACAAGTGAAGAAAAAATAAAACAATTTGGTACACACCCATTTTGACCAATTCTTATATCCCCTACATAAATAGCCAATCATGTGTTCATCGATGATGAATATGGATAACACCATATAAGAGGTAATCTAATAAATATATTACTGAAAAATTAATTGAATTAAATTAAATATAATTCACTATTATAGAAAAACAAAAAACAAAAAATAAAATCTAACTATGATAAATGATCCTTGGGTCAAAACCCTAGTATCAGCTCTCCAGCAATGGCTGAACAATCCCCTCCCTCATGGTTATATCCTCCTTAAATAGACCTCCAAATCACCTCCAAATTAATAAATTAAAACTATCATTTATTCCCCTAAAAATATAGAATATCGTATCGTTAAATTTTCTATTTAATTTTGGTTTATAGCATAAATTCATGTTTTATGCTATAATTGTTATGGATATGTATCCCAAAATCTACATCCCATAAAACTTATGAAATAAAACATTGTTTCATGATATAAAAAGTGTAGGTATTCTTGATACGTCAACTGTATCACATTGTATAATAATGTTATGATGTAAATCCTTATACAGATTCTCATTTTTCTTCAAGTTGAGGTGATGCAAGCTTTGATGTATCCCTACCTATGCTAACATAAGATATAAATGATTATTTAAAATGTAAAAAAAAGTATTTTTATATTTTTTATCATCTTCAGTAAAGATATAACTTCTATTTCGAGTTCATTTTCTTGGTGTCACATCATATCGTGAAGTGTGTGTATCTTTCTAGATTACAATGTTTTCAACCAAATTATTCTAAATTCCTCAAAAATGTCATCCATAATAAGAAAAAAACCAATTAAATCAGTCATGAATGTTAATTAAATAATTTAAAACCCAATGAAAACACATATAAAATCCCCATTAAAATATTTACTCAATTTAGAGATATCAAATACCTCGCACACTATAATATTTTCCTTTCCTTTAGAAAAATATCAACATTAGAAGCAAAAAAAATTCCATAAATAAATAAGGGTATTTTCAAACTATGGTGGTCATAAAAAATTTATATCTGAAGATTTTAAAATAACAAATCAAACTCAAGAAATAATTTATAAATCATGATTCATCTATAATTTACAATTCATGAAATTTCCCCTTTTCACTTAGATATTTCAACCTCCAATCAATATCCATTCCATTTATAATTTACCACACCATGATATTTCTCTCTCTCATAACTTGAGGAAAGAATTTAATGGGGTTATTCTCATACCTCAAGTGAATGTTCCTAACTATAGGATTTCATTGAATATACTGTCTCCACCCTATAAATAAAAATAGCATAATTAATCACGGGGAATTTTTAATTAGGATCAAATGACTTTGAGGCTGAGGTTAGTTGGGTATTATTGTTAAATACATGTAAAGATCAAGGAATATTATAAACTATGATGTAGAAAAATAATGATATTCAATGAATAAGCTTGGTGAAATTCTCCTTATCAAAATCATATGTCCCACATTCCCAAAAAAAATAATGTAAGGTCATGATGTAAATAATCAAAATGAATGAAAATCCTTTCTTTTTGGGTGATTTTATTTTTCTTTTTTATATTTATCTTAATTTTTTTGAAAGATATACCCAGGATAAATCTCACATCCACCACCTAACCCCACATAATTTTAAAATTATTGGTCTGGTAATTGTGATTTTTGACCTACCTGATAAATAACCCATTTTTCTCTTTTTATTCTTTTTTTTTTGAAAAATAGATTGGTAAATAATGAAATATAATTAATGATTAATCATGAACCTTCAAAAATACCTATATAAGCACCCTAGTATATCCTATCAACAGACAACATCCCATATCCACGAGGAACAACCCCTCCCCCACACTCATTCAATTGAATATCATGAAGAATACAAATAGCTGCGTATGAAAGGAAAATAATTGATTATAATGTGGATAAATAATAACTTGGTTATAAAGGGATTCTATGAGATAACGAGGATAAATTTATAGTTGGGTCTCAGGATAATAGGGATCATCAATAAAATGCCACAATTTTCAAAAGTTAATATGTTCAGTCATATCATTGATAAGAAATCCATGAAAGTTCTAGGTGGTTTACATGCACCAATTAGCACTCAATAAATATTCTCAGAAAATAATAGGAAATATTTGTCCCAAAATATCCTCAGGAATAGAAATATAAAAATGGTTAATTAGGTTATTTCATAAACATCAATAATCAGTTAACTCAGTGCAACTTCTTGGAATCAACATCAAGAAAAGAAACCATATCATCAATAATTTTTAAGAAACTCATATTTAAAGTATGAAAGTGAATGTTAAAATTTCTATTTATATATTTTACATTCAAGGGAATGATATTTCAAATTTTCTTGCATGTCAAAATATTTCTATTAGGTGTTTATGTCTCCAATATAACTGTGTAGAAGGAAAATATTTCAAGAATTTATGATAGAATCTGATTGCTGAAGTTCATGTAAAAATTTATTTCCTTTTATTTCATTTTTTATTTTTTAATATACTTTTTTTCGAAAAATGTGGTAGAATAAAGTGATGAAAAAATATAAATAAGTAAAAATATTAATCCCCTTCCATGATGTTTTTTTGTTTTTCCCTCTCTTTCTATTTTATTTTTCTTGACTTTCACATTATTCATTGATCCTGAAAAATAAAAAAAACACATTTGAAAGTAGGAGGATTAAAAAAATATATCCTCAAAATAAGGGGGTCGACCATGGGGAGAGTATATAAAATAAAAATAAATAAAACTAAATTTGAGAAAGTAATTTAAAAATTTAGGTTCCTACCAATATCTATTTTTTATTGTAATCTATGATTAACTTTACCTTTTTAGCTAATTAGAACATGATTTAGAGCTAAACATCTTAGATTCACCCACATATGGCAATGATGTGTATGTGTGGTAGTTCTTCACTTCCTCCTCTATTTATTCATCTTGACTATTTCTTATGGTGGGATAAAAATTGGGGACATATTTAAAAAAAAGTATAAAGATATCTAAATATGCCCTTATTTAGCAGTTCTCATACTCCACCACTTTATCTTTTGTCTTTTAATTAATTTCTAGATTTTATTATTGAATTGGAGTTACCTATTTCTCATATTCTTTTGGAAATTGTTGCAGGGAGTCACATTCTTCTTTGATCCTTATAATTCTAGTGTGGTCAATGTATGTTTCCTTATTTTCCACTTCATTCAGTTTTTATTCTTCCTTAGATTCTATGGTTTATACCACTTCAACCTATTTCTCCAATTTATCCCAATCGATCCAATAAATAATTAACATCATGTTTCATTATTATTCTTCTTACAATTTCAAAAGTTATATTAATTGTTCTTATCTATATAATTTTATGTGTAGAAGGGATGTATGAGGTTCTTTTTCATTTTCTATTTAATCCAGAGATTTATTTTTTTTAGAATTTCTAGTATACTCCATGAATTCTTATTTGATATACTCATCCTCATTTTTTATCTATTTCTTAGAAATTTTGAACTTCCTCAACCACCTCTTACTTATTTTCTTCTTCAAACCTTTATATACCTATATTATAAATGATAGGTAAGTTACAAATATAATAATTTAAATTTTAAATAATTTGAGTAAGGTTAGTATTCAAGTATCGTTTTTCTTTGATTTGGGCCTCTTGATCATCCATATTCTTATCAAATACTTCAATATTCTACATAAGTAATCCTATTAGTCTATCTTCTGAGTGCTTCTCTTGATGTTTTTGGATGTAAGGGTCTTATTGAGTGTACTTCCCATCCCAATAATCACCTTAGCAGCCTTGAAAATTAGGCTCTCCTCTATAGGGATAATAATAGTTTTTTATCTACTATGGATGTTAGAATTCATTATATTTGTAAGAATATGAATCATTCCAAATAATTTATTGATATGACCACCCATTTAAATTTAGTGTTTCCCATGTGAATAGATACTCTTGATATGCATTGTACTCTAGTGGTGGGGCGTAGTACTGGTTTATCTGATAATTCATCATACACTCCATGAGAAACTACCAAAAGAGTAAAATTGAAAATAATAATAATAATAATAAATAAAAGAAGAAAAACAAATAACTATACTAAAATTCATACATAGAAATGAGATAAGAAAAATCATTGGCCTAATAAATCGGTCTCAAATAATCATATACACTCATTTTCCCCTTGTAATGGAACAAAAATTTGATAGGTTTGAAGGAATTTGTTCAATCCTCTAGCAATGCCAAATTAGACATTTATATAATCCTGAACCACACTAAATATAATTGTGTAACATAGTAAAAGTACTTGGTTGAACCCACGAAGAGAAGGTAAGGCAAGATTATTATAGACCAAAGGTTGGATTGAAACAATTATAATTGATTTTATTGAACAAATTTTTGATGAAAATTAATTAAATAAATTCAAATGGAAAATCGAATAAGAGAGAGAAATCAATTTTCATGGACAGTTTTACAAATAAATCATGGCTACACTTGAAAACAAATAATACTCATTGGCCACAAAATCAATAAATTTTATTCAATTGGAGAAATGGTCAATCCCTATAAATATACCCTATAATATTAATTCATGGTGTTATAATTAATTAAAATAACTAAATTGAATTAAGAAAATATTTCCAAAAGTAGAAGAATAATCCAATTCAATAGTCATGAATCCTATACCTTTATCATGTTAGGGTTTTTCATTAATTAAATGTACTTTTTCCATTATTTAATAACTAATATTACAAAAATGAATTTAAACATAAAAAATTTTACAAAAATCATCATGAAAGTGAAGAAATAAATAAAACAATTATGTATGCACTCATTTTAACCAATTATGTTATCCCCTAAATAATTATCCTACCATCATTATGTGGTCATTGGTGATTAATATGGAAAATAAAATAAAAGATTTAACATAAAAAAGATATTTAAGAAAAAATAATTGAATTAAACCACAAATAATCAAGTATTACAGAAAAAATTAGGAAAGATAACCTAACTATGATAAATGATCCCCAGGTTGAAAGGCTAGTAGAATCTCTCCATTGATGGTTGAATTATCCCCTCCCTCATAGATAAATCCTTCTTAAATAACCCTATAAACCACCTTTTAATTATACCTGTCAAATCAGCATTCATTCACCTGAAAATTTGAAATATAATATCTTTAAAATTTCAATTGAATTCAGGTTTATTGTGTAAGTTCTTGTTTTACACCATAAATATTGTGGCTCTATCTCCCCAAATCTACATCCATAAAAAATACAACATAAAACATTGTTTTTGACATAAAAAGTGTGGCTTCATCTACTTTATCAATGATATCATTTCAGAATTTGGCGTTATTAAGTAAATACCTCTATAGAGTCTTCTTTTGATGTATGATGAGGTGATGAAAACATCAGTGTATCCCTACCTCTACTTACTTTCAATGTAAATCAGTATTTAAAATGTAAAAAAAGAGTGTCTAGCTATTGTAGTAGCTTCAATCTATCTTCATCTTCTATTCTAGGTTCTTTTTCTGGGTGTTATGATGTTTCATGAAGAATTTTTATCATTATATATTGAAAAAATTTCAACCAATTTCTTCCAAATTCTCCAATAATAATAGTCCTTCAAATAAAACAAAAAAAAATAAATTAGCCAAGCATGTTTATTAAATAATTCAAAACCCATTACAAACATATATAAAAACCCATGAAAATAAAGATTAAATTTAGATATATAAATTTAAAAAGTGTAATTATTTTATAATTACATAAAATGATTCCTACATGCGTACTTTAGAAAATATAAGATTTTATAATGCTCTCTTGTAGACGTATGATGAAATTTTCAACAACGTAAAACTTTTTTGTCCATTATATTTTCCCTATTGTTATTTTTTTACTTCAAGTTGATGTATGTTATTTTTTTGAATCATATAAGTAGTGATTCAAGTGTATTAGTATTCCTAATTCTGATGCTCTAAGATAATATGGGAATTTCCATTAGTTAAATTTATATAGTGCTAAACTACTAAGGGATATGATTTTATAGTGAACATAAGGTTCAATAATTTTGTGATTATATCATTTTTTAGGGCCCCTATTCACCAAATAATTATTTTAAACCACTAAATAACTGAACAAAATTGGTGAGTTAAAGATGAATTTTAAAAAAGACCAATATTAGACTCACCTTAAGCTTTCAAACATTTCAAATGGAACTTCATTTTAGAATAAAATGAGTTTAGAAAAGATATTATAGCTAATAAATGAGAGAAAAATGAATATTAGTTCATATAGGTTGAGGGAAGCTAATAAATGGCTTAAATTGGAGAAAATATATCAAAATACAGAGCTAACCTGACTAAACATTGTGTATTCAGGGCTCCAATGTGAACTACAGTGGGAAAGGGAAGCACACTGCTCACTATCTAGGTCCAACTAAACTCTAGAAGTCCTCCACCAAAATTTTGGTGGGGTGGGTAGTAGTACAGCCCACTTTCTAGTCCCATCAAAAGTCTGTTAGAACCCATCGATATTCTGGTGGTAAATTTACTCCTAGGTATATTTACACCATTTATCCCACTTTTCTTGGAAAAATGACTCGAGCTTTCTGAAGATCCTTTTAGACCCAAAATAGACCAAAATAAAACTATTTTTACTAAATTTAAATTTTAATCGTACTTTTAATTCATTTAGTGTGTAACAACCCCCACCCCCCACCCACCACCACAACTATAGTGTATCTTATCACAGAGATTCATCACCAAGCGTCACTGGTAAAAAATACATCCACTACACTAGGAATTTAATTCCTACCACATCTATAAATGTAAATAAGTCATATCACCCCACATATATAGGCACAATCACATAATGGTATAATAAGAAGAAAAAACACCATAAAAGAAGTTTAATTTATTATTAATCTATTTTATAACTCCCATTAAAAATAAGATAACATATTTCCCAAATGAAAAAATTATATTCAATACCAAATCCAAGTCATAACCTACCAAGCATGTTCATGTTAAAGGTAGAGGAAATCTCACACTATATAACTCCATAACTATCCCAAAAAGGGATAAAGGAAATACATAAGTCTTATATGGGTTTAGCCTCATATTTTCCACTACTAATGATTCACATAAACTACATCATAAATTTTAAGGACACCTATCTATGTACATAAAAACATCTCATAACTTAAGAGAACCCCTTTTTTACCTGATATAGAACCTAAATGATTTGTAATTCAATTTTATGGACATTAATGTCCATGATATCAAATTTAAATCATAATAAGGACACTAATAGTCCCAATAATCATAATAAATTTTAAATTTATAGAATTAAAATATTTTAGATTAAATTACGGTGAAATGATCATGGTTGGGGAGACCCACACATTACACAAGCATATAAATCATCATAAATCTTTGAAAACTATTACGGGTCACCTAACACAATGTTATAGGATCCCACTAATTGAATATCAATGGTCAATTCTACTTTAATTTAAGGATTTACCAATTAAAATAATGAAACTCAAAAATTATGGGAAACTACTAAAGAATACTGAAATAGTGGTGGAAATGTCAAATTTAAGGATGTGGAAGATTAAACTCACATTAATCTTTAAAAATAATCAAATGAAAAAAGATTAAGTTAATATGTGAGATTATAAGAGAAAATATTTTAAATTAATGATGTAAAATTGAAGGAGAGTTCATATGGGTCAATAGAAACCAAGAAATGCCTTAAAGGAGAGAAAAATAATTGAAATAAAGAACTTTCCTAACTAAAATTCTCGAATTTAATGTTCCTAATCAAAAATTATTGGGTTTACACTAGAAATATATTGGAGGTTGGTAGTACATGTTCCACTTCTTAACCCCACCAGAACTCCAGTGGACCTCCACCAGAACTCTGGTGGACCTCCACTGGAATTTTGATGGGTGAGTAGTTATATTTCTCATTTCTTAGGCTCACTGAATGTCTAGTTGAACCCACCAGGATTTCAGTGGGAAATCTACTCCCATGAAATTTTCCACCATTTTTATCCCTTTTTCTCAAAAAACAAACTCATTTCTCCTCTGTATCATCCAATACCATAAATATGTCAAAATAATCACTATTTTACTGAATTGAAATCAAAATAATACCTAAAATTCATATGAGGTGTTATAATATAAATTTGATAACATAAGATAATATGGTGAGATTAAATTTCCTTTATAAAAACTAATTGTTAGAGTCTTTCCAAATTAAATAATTTTCAGTACCATGATCATACAAGTGGGTATGTTCATGCCAAATAAGGCTAACAATGAATTATCTTATGTAAGGTAAGAAAGTTATGGATGTCTGTTAGAATTATGTGCCCATATTTGGGGCATTATTTATGTTAATATTAGTTAGGAAACCCCTATTAAGGATTCAATAAAGATAGTGTTGAGTTTATTTGTTTGATGGATTGATAAATGAGTTATCCATTCAACTATCCAAGATTTATATATAATATTATTTTCATGATTGGAGATATTAATAACTAAGTGGTGAGAGTAATATCAAAGAGCATCCATTACTTAGTGAAATTTTTATCTTTTAACACTAATGTATATTATGTAATTAGAAGGGATTATCATTTTAGTGAAACCATGTAGAGACCCGAATACTGACGTACATGGACATTACATTACATTTTCAGAATACTTAGTATATAACAAAAACACACACACAAGGACCGTAATAGTTTAGTGTCTTTGGAAACTTGGAATATAATCTTCTAATCGTGGTGAAAGAGCTTCAATATCTCCCATAAAGATCTTCCTTTTTTTTACCTAAAACCTTTCTTTATATCCCGGGGAAAAGAAAACATAAAAGGGTGAGCTCAAATGCTCAGTAAGGGTAAACAAAAGAAATATCAATCACATCATATTCATAAGAACATAACATTTTGGAAATCTTAACCTGCAAAAGAGAGCATAATTTCATAACATGGGATAAATATTAGTAGTGAAATGAAAATCCAATAATCATAACTTAAAACATGAAACTTTGTGGCATACACACATAATCATAGAGAATCATTTCTTGTAAGTCAAGACTCATTGCCAAGACTATCTTAGTGGACAAAGTCCCTTTCTGAACCGAGTCACCCTCGTTTCAGTCCTATTTCACTGAACCGATATAACCTACCATTCCAGCTATGTCTATCTCATGAGATATAAAATCTTTACCCAATGCATTGGAGGGATATATAGGTCCCACCCATCTCATAATGAAACCATTCTTATGTGTTCCACAAAATCATAAATCATACATCATTCCATAACCCATGTAATAAAAATGGGAATCTTAAACATCGTGACATCATAAAACAATTCATATAAGATAATGGAATTTATAAAAATATAATTCCATCACAACATAATAAAATCAATGTAATAATAGGGATAAAAACAGAACCCTATATTATCTTAGATGGAAAATAATTTTGATAAAACACTTGAACTCCAATCTTGAGGAAAATATCCTTTCTGCTTCAAAAACACGTTTCCTTTCTTAACATTTCGTACAATTACAAACTAAAAGAAGTAGATTAAAAATAAACTTGAAAACTTGTAAAGTAATCTTCTTTGAAATAATGTTTTAAAAATCCATTCATGCCGTATAAGTTAAAAAAACATTCTTCTCGTACTTTTGTCGGAAAAGTCAAAAAGTACCTTGTACGAAAAAACGACAAAAGATTCCTTTCATATCCTTTACTAAAAACTCACAGAAGGGTAAAATTGGATTTAAAAAATTGTAGGTGGATTGAAATAATATTACATATTGAGGAAACATGGATGTGGATGATAAAATACAACCTAGTAAATTTCAAACTATAAACAATCTCGGATAAAAACGAGATTATGATATTTCCCTTACCTTAGGTCCGATTTTCTTCGTAGGTGTCCAAACCTCCTGTATAATGATTTAAATAATGTCATTGACTTATTCCAGAATCATATTCATTGTTATTATATCATATATGGTTCACTTATGACTTTATATTACCCGTTCTTTTGTAAATTCATGTTAAAGTAGCGTTTTGGGTAAAATCGCCTCATTTGTCGTTCGTGTTTTAACTTGTAATTATTCATATGATTACTTAGATCATTATTACTTAATTATATAATATAAAACATGATTTATATATAATATATATTCAGAATATACATATATATAATGGATCGATAAATGGAAAGAAATACACCGTTCATGGAGACGGTAGGCCGTACGTACGCATGAACGCTGTTTTCTTTTCGTTATTGAATTGAGTGGAATTAAGTAGATGACATACATATATATACACATAAATCCAGTAGTTTTATAATGTCATTTATTTCATTATTTTTGTTTATATATACTTTATAATCATTCTTAAATGGTTAACATGGAGAATGAATCTCATCGCGTCGTGGAGACGGTAGTCCTACGTACGCACGAGCGATGATATCATTTCCATAATTATTGAATTGGAGTGGAGTGGATGATACAATATATCAGAATCAATATGATGTTCTAATAACTATGTATATTTATTCATTACACCATTATACCCATCCATGTAGGGTGCTGGTGGAAAATAGATTACACCACGGCGTGGAGACGGTATTCTGTACGTACGCATGCGCGGTGATTTCTTTTTCCGTAGGATGGATAGATGTTGAAATAGGGTTGTTTCATACTTATAATAACATATCAGTATATGAGTGATACTTATGTTATTACTTCATAATGAAACAACCTAAGAAGAAGAAGTGTACGAAGAAATAAAGATGAAAGAATCGGTAACGGAAATTACCTCTTCTTTGAAGCGCCTCTTTGAGACCTCCTCTTAGGGCACTAAAATTGGTCTTTGAGGAAGACCAGAACCTCTAGGATGTTTCTAGGGAAGTATAGAAGAGAATTTTTCAGGGTTTGGACGAGCTTGAAGGCTCAAAGTTGTGTGAGGAAGAGAGGGAGGAGGTGCCCTTTTATAAGGGAGGAGAGGGGCACCTTTGGAATAACTAAAAATATTATTTTATTATAAATTCAAGTTCGGTTTTAAATAGCTCCAAATTGATTTAGTTAGAGGATAAGGTGGGGATGGGTCTAAATTCTCTCATCCAATAGAATTTAGACAAGTTTAGGTTCCTATTTTAACCTTATCATTTATATTTAACATTAAGTTAAATAATTTTACTTTTACCGTGTCTTCCTGTGTTCTTACACTATAAGGTTAATAAACTTATTATAAGAAGCCAAAAGAACCCCAAATTGTTTATTATTAATATATATAACCTTATTTAAGTCATTTGACCGAACCTTAGATTTTTAGGAATAAAATAACAATTAATAATATAATATTTGTTTTAAAAACTATTTTATGTCAATTTTTACACTATTTAGTAATTGATTTTTTTGAAAATCATAACAGAATGATAAGTTCTAACAAAGTTAATTAAATCAATACTAACATGTCATATTAACCTATAAAATTAGTGTAATTCATAAAAAGTCTAAAATTATATTTATTTGGGTATTTATAACATCAATTATGTCAATATTTCATTAATAAGATAATTACTTCATCATCGTTGTTGCATAAATAAATTAAATTATTTAATGTCTAAAAATTACAAATAAAATACCATTATGTATGAAATCGTTTTATATTTCTAATTAATATTTATAGTCGAATTTATCCTATGTATAACCCTATATTAAAAATGTTTTAGTAAATAACATTTGATTTTACCTTTTTAACTCTTCTTTGAATTAAATAATAATAAATGTCCTAATCTAATCCAAGTGGACCTAAATGGTCATATTTTATTCCTAAGCTTGTTTATGGTCTAATTACACTTATCCAATAGAATTTGTACATGTGTTAGGGAAATAATAATATCATTTTTACCCTTAATTACCCTATTTACTTTTAACCGTGGTAAATAAAAGTAAAAAGTTACTATTCACCAAAAATTATTTTCATCTCATTGAACCACATTTTACTTACTGAAATCAACCATGTCTCTATGATTTTTGAAATTCCACCCACAGAAGCGGTAAAATTAAGTTTTATGAACAATTCAGTTTTTTAACTACCACTTAGTGGTTTCACTATTCATCAAAAATTGAAAGTTTTCAGAAAAATACCAAAAATTAGGCCTAAAATATATTTGATATTATGAACTCAAAAATGATTTATATTTTACCAAATTAAAAACATATCAGTTTAATTAATTAATTTAAAAATTAATTCTCGTCTTCAAAACAAATAGCGTGTTCTTAAGAGATAATAACTATCAAAAGATTGACACATATTTATGTCTGGTTTAAATGTGAAATTACATCCAATGACCAACATTGTATTAAATTGAAAATATTTATTCTAAATATACTTTAAAACAACTAAAATTAATAATTTATCACTATTAATTATTTCGATTGAAAAAGTTGTTTTTAATTAAAATTTAGTAATTTTCACTATTCATCAAAATATGAAAGTTATCCTAAAGTCACCAAAATTTCACCCTAAGCTAATTTCGATATTCCGAATCCAAAAATGAAGTCCATTTTGAAAAATAGAAATTACAAAATTTCAAAAAGTGGTTATTACTATTCATAACGTCTAGTTTTAATAATATTTTAATAGCATATCGTTGTTTAGCGAAACTTGGTATTGCGTACAACACACGCTATCGTGGAAGGTCACGATTGCGTGTAATTCAAGCCAGGTCAGAGATGTGTGTTGTGAAAGCTCCTTTTGGTGTAGTGTATAACATAAGACATTAATGAAATTAAGAAGAATATTTTTTATAAAATCTCAGGGTGTTACAAACCACATTTAATAAATCTATTTATTAAATGATTTTAAAACATGATAATCATCTAATAAAAGATTCAATTATATATAAATGAATTTATCATAATAAAACATTACATTGATATCAATTGTGTATATAAATAATCTTAATGAATGTAAAATTTTATATATGTATACAAAATTAATAATTATTCATAAGAAAGAAGGAATAAATTTGGTGTTGTAGAAATGCCTTCCCAAGTAACCCAATGTTAATTGTTTTCAATATGGAGTTCTAGATGAATATAAGAAGCATATGTAAATTCAAATACGATTTCAAAGTTATTGTTAATAGAAAAATGGCCAAAGTAATTTTAGTATCAGATTATATAATCAATATGATTGGGTATATTAATGACTTGGAGAGACTATAGGTTTTCTTTACGGGTTTATTTTAATATGGAATTTTTTATAGAATTATTGTTGGAATGGTTTTACAAATATAGTGTGTTAGATAAAAGTTTAACCAATATTATCAATGTTTTGAGGGTAGGGGATGAGAGTTTTAAGTTATATTCATCTGTTGATAGTAAAAAAGGGTAGAGATTTAAGCTATAAGAAAAATATTGGATGGTTAAATTGTCTTTAATTGTCATTAAACCCAAACAAGGTGTCAAGTATTGGGGGTTTTCTTTCCATTGGATGGAGTTTTAAAGTATACCTAAATTAATTTATGAAACATTACAAAGATAATATGTTTGGTAATAGTGTTATAGCATAAATTATTTTATTTTTGAAGTCTATATCATAACTAATGTATATTTTGAAACTATTTTAAATCTACAAGAGTTTGAATTCAAGGTAAGGATTGAAATATCTTTTAGTTTTTTTTCAAATGATGAATAAAGGGGTTATTGAATCATGGTATTTAATGAAAAGAAATAATTAAATCTTGGATGAATTAGAATAAAGAACATGTTTTTTCATGTTATTTCCATTTTTTGGTAAGAGATTTTTTTTAACAAATGTTTATTATGAATAAATAAGTCAAAACACATGTTTTATGATTTATCAATCTCAATAATTTTCTTGAAAATATTATACGGATAAAAAGAGTTTTATCCAAGATAAAAGAGTTGATCCAAGATATTTGTTAAAATATTATGGGTCTGATTACACCACCTCCTTTACTTAAATATTTTAAATAATAAATTCTTATTTTTAGAATAATGATCCAAACACATATAATAAAATATTAGATATAGTTGGAAATATTTTACTTGATAAATATTCCCACTAATTGGAAATAAGTGTTATTTCCACAACATAAAAAAGTTTTTGTATCTTTCCATTGATGTTATAAAGATAATATAGTATATAAGTGGTCAATGGGAGTATATTTATACTCATAGAAGTTAAATTGTAATAAATATAAAATTAAACCAGTCAAAATTCAAATTAAAAATCACTTAATATCCTAATAGAGTTTGGGACAGGTTGTTAAAGAGAAACATAAAGAGTTATATTTAGTTACTATAATGAAGTGAACGTAACTTTATATCCCAAAATATTTTAGGATGTATTATTAAAGATAAAATAATATAAACAAATGCATTAATCACCAAAATTGATCTTAAAGAAAATTTTTGTGGAAATGTTCTAATAATGATGATAAACATAGAAAGTGTTATATGTAATAAAATAGAATTTATTAACATCGTAACCCTGTATATTCTAAAGTAAAGGAGTTTGAATATTATGTTCAAGGGATTAAACATTAGGAATTTGATTCTTAATTATTATCCTTATTTAATTAGGATTCTTTCATAAATATTACTCACTAATGGAGTTTAGTGTGAGGTTTATACGATGGTCACATATAGATGTGGTAAGAATTACATAGAGATGTAATGAGTTTAAAAGACCCTAAAAGTGTATCAAATATGAGGCCCATTTGATGTTCAGTCATATATTGTTTGATTAAATGGGTATTTTTTTATAGTTTTGATTGTATTATTAAATATTTTAAGGATATAAAACATATATTAGTACACAAAAATGTAGTCTATACATTACCATTATTTCATGTTAGCTATATATATTAAATAAAGTGTAATGATAATTGACCTCTCAAAGTAAAAAAGACACTGAGTTATACCTAATCAATGTTCATTAGTGAGTATTATATGTTTTGATAAAATGTTACCGTTAATATGGTTTGAATTTTTAATAGAGATATAAAATATGTTAATCAGACACAAAATGAGTTTTATGTGTCGAATGTCCTTCCAAGTACACCACAACGAGTGTTATACATTATGAATTTGGTATACATGAGGTTTAAATTTCATATTGAATACCCATACCTGTATTTTAAAATATATCTATCATGATAACCTCCATACTTTGATACCTTTATTATCTCATCCTTGAGTATGAGCTATCCAAGGGGTGGTTTAGTATGTTATTTATCATTTCATTGGTAGAGGCTTAACCAAGATAGGATATTTCCTTTCATATGATGAGTATGACACTAGGAACCTTGATTGATACATATAGAAGAAGTGTATGTGAATAACTAGATAAGGTAAATTTGATTTTTTTTATCTATTTGGATAAGGTTTATGTGATGTTCTCATCCACCTAGGTGAAATACATGTGATGTATTTGTTGACCAGACCAGTCTATACTTGGATAATTAAGAACATATGAGTAGGATATATGGGACTGATATAATTTATGTCATGTGCTTCCTTGATGACATGTAAAAAGGAATTATATTATTATGCATACTTTTGTATGATATAATCGTTGAACACTAGTATGGAGATACATGTGTTCGAAAAAGAACACACCAGATCCCTTTGTTTCTTGAGTATCATTGATTCTTTTCTAGAGCATTATATTTCATTAAATTTATGTATTTATGAATTCATAATTTTTTTCAATTACACAAATTCATGTGGGGTCTAACATTCATGTTTTTTGAATGAATATAAGGTTTTTGAGATATTGAGAGCTGCCCCAAAAGTGTTTTGGTGGTTATCCAAAAGAATTTTTTGATGGATTTTCACAAGTTTTTATGTATGGTGTATCCTATTTGTAAAAAATAAGATATATTTACAAATCTATTTTTGGAAAATATCCAAAAAAATGTTTGTGGATACACAATTTATTAGATATGATATAATATATGGTAAAATTTCTCTATGTATATGAGTATTTTAGTTCAAGTGGGTGATTGATGGAAATATGCACTAAAAGACACACCATGGTATGGTGTGTGTCACCATTTCATGGTGTTTTGAATGCATATAAATGTTATATGAATGTTCTAGATCAAAATTTCTCTTGTTCTAAGCTATCATACATTGTTTATATCATTATATGTTTAGGATCAGATAAATATTGAATGTATTGCATGATTTTTTAAATGTTATAAAATTAATGAGGAGATTGAATTATTAATTTAAATGAGCTAAAACATTGGTGAGTTTTGTGAAATTCTCATATTAATATAAGCTCAAAAGTGTAATTCACGCATACCTATATAATGTTGTTTTATCCTTATTCAGTTGTGCGAAACGTCAATATTATTTTTATATAATTTCTATCAATCTATTTATATTAAGGGTAAGAAAAAAAATGGAACAAGGTAGATCCTTACCAATAATCGAGGTATTTTTTAACTCCTTAATATTTTTAAAAAATATTTTTTTCAAAAAAAATAATAATTTCTTTGATATCTTTTGTTACATGAAACATCGAGTCTTAATGAACCACACAATACAATTAATATTATTATTTGAACAAAATAATTATAACACAACTTTTAAATTTAGTAGTATTAATAGGAATAAATTATTTTTTTAAAATTAATAATTAACTATTTAGATAAATAAAATATATTTATAAATAAGTACATAATTTTTAGTAAAGTATTTATATGCTTCAAAAATACATATTTTCCTCAAAAAATGATTTTATTTTTTTCTTATATAAATAAATAACAAAATTAAATTTTTACACTTGTAGAAAATGTATTTGAAAAATAAAATTTATTTTTTAAATAAAAATTTCAAAATTATCTTAATATGAAATTTTGAGAATTTCTGAAAAGATTAATTTTTAGAAAAATAGTGAAAAACATTTATTTTTATTAAAGACTATATTTTTGTTTAAAGTTTTTACAATTTACATTTTGTTTTAATATGGTTTTAAAAATAAAATTAGTTAAATTATATTATTACAATTTATTTCATTTGAATTAATTTCAAGTTGAATTTGGATAAAAAAACTTTTTATACATATGAAAACTATTTCTGTGGAAAACTGTTTTTTCAACGCGTCTACAAGATTGATTTTAAAATAAATTATTCCAATTATATGAATTGAATTTGGTAAAATGGATTAAATATTTATGAATAAACATAATTAATACAGTATAAAAATTTCAAATTAATTTTTTTTATAATTAATAGTACAAACAGTAAAAATTAATTACCTAGGTTAAGGTTAAAACAAGTTTACTGTGGTTAAACTAAGTATATAAGGGTTAAAAAGACCTAAAAAATTTTCAAGTTTATATTACATACAAATATTTACACATTTTATCATCTAAGGTTCAATAATCCTCCATTTATTATCCATTTAGTATATGGAAACTATTGGAATATTTTATTCTTTCCAAAACATCAAAGTGTGTCCTCTCCCCCCACTTATAAACGGGTGGCCCCTATCCTCTCATATTCACTCTTTCAAAGCCTTTTGTTTCAGATAATCCCTTACCAAATAAATTAATTTATTCCCTTAACACATCCTATAGGACTTAGTTTTATTTTTAAACCCTCATATGATTGATTTTGATGAAAACCTAAACAGGTTGTCTGAAAAAGAGGTAACATTCTTAACCAAGAATTTTCATTTTATTTCATATTACACCTCCTTGAAATATTATTAAAATATTTTCATATAATAAAATCAATTTATTATATATAAAAATATCTTTTTATTTTAAATTCATAACCTATATCCATTTCCTCTTCCATAAAAGTGGAAACTAAATTGTTGATCGTGTGTACGGTGGACTACCACCTCACAAACCGATGTAATTAATTTTCCATCACCGCCTCTCACCAGTTTATATAATTAAGGATTTAAATTATATATATGATATTCATACATATTTATAATATTTTAATTATAATATCACATATACCTTCTTACCTTCTAATCCATTGAAAAATGAAAATGTTGCTCCTGTGTACGTGTGGACTACTACGTCCGCATTGTGAAGTGATGTAATTTTCATTTTATTTTAAGATAAATGATAATATGGGTATATTTAATGAATATATATGATATATTAGATATAAAAATTATTTTCTAAAGGTTTATTAATAATTAAATTAATTTCATTATTTCCATAGGGAAATAAAAACAGTATTCTTGCATACATAAGACATACCATCTCCATGAATGGTGTAATTCATTTTTTATATATCTAACTTTTATAAATGATTATAAATTTTGGATTAAATAAATATTTATGATATTTATATAATTATTAAAATTCTTTACATTAGGTTCCATAATCAAATTACAACAACCATAACTATCGAACCAAAACATAAAAGAAAAACAAAGCAGTTTCATCCAAAATAGTGATTTTAAAAAAGAATTGTTAATAAATTTGGGATAACATGTCATAAATAAACCTTATAAGGTATGATATATATTATTATGGTTCTATAATTGAATTATAATAAACAAGTAAATTATTATATTGTATTTTAAAACATGTACAAAAAAAAGATGAGACTTGAGATACAGGATTTTCGTCTCACTATTATTTTCTGGAGACACATGTCATATTCCCCACCAATTTATTTTATATGATTTATATACTACCCATTAATTTATTTTATGAATATTATAATGAAAACTATGGGATATAAAAATCCATATAATTTTATATCCTTCATGGGGATTATGATTCAAAAATTACTAATGTGGTAAGGCTTTATGATATAATCACATTGTTTATCAAGATTATTTATAATTAGGATTTTGATAATTAAAAATTATGATATATCTCTCAATAAACTCATGAAAGTTCTTATAATATGGTTATTTCATAAAAATACGTGTTTCCCTTTCATTTTCCTCGCTTTGTGTACTTAATAATACAAAATAGTTTCTTTAAGGAAAACCTGACTTTATTTCTCTCTTAAGTTAAAAATCATTTCTCTTCCATCTAAATATTCTTTAAAAATGATTTCAATAATTTTTTAACTATTTTAAAAATATGATTAAAATTCATTTTTACACATTTTTTATTTTTTTACATTTTTTTTAAAATAAATTTTCTTGATGTTTTTTAAACAAGACACTTTATACTTTTTACTAAAAATGTGAAAGGATTCATTGTTTTAACATACACAACATTAGTGAAATTTTCATTTGTCATGATCACTCACCTATTTAAAGATTAATTTATAATTTTCTAAGGTTATTTTAATATATAATTTTAAATTAATATTTGGGAAATTTTTTATTTTTATAAAATTGATTTAAAAATAGAAATTATATTTTCCTCAATATTGTTTTAATGATATTTTTACGATATTTCTATTCATTAATGAAAACCCCTAAGATATTTCTTATGATTTACTAAGTAAATGAATTAATGATACCATCCTTATCTTTTCTCTATATGGTTTATGATTATAATTACAATATGTTTATGAAACTCATTCCTTCTCAATGGGTTTTGTTATGATCAATTATTAAAATAATTATGAAACCCATTTATTTTCCATGGGTTATGCCATCATGAATATTTTTTGAAAATCGTATATTTTCCATGGGTTATATAGTGATGATATTATTATGAAACCCATTTCCTTTTCATGGGTTATGATATGATGAATGATTTTAGATCTTATAGAATACATCTGTTTGATTTTCATTATATGATAGGTGGGACCAAAATTATATATCCCTCCAATGTATTGGGTAAATATTTATATCTCGTGAGATAAGGACTGGAATAGGGAGTGAACCCAATTTAGTAAGGTACTTTATACACAATGATAGTGTTGGAAGGGAACCTTGACTATAAGGATGATTTGATTAATTAACTCATTTAATTATGATAGCCTTAGCAATAAGCCTCAAATTCTAAGGAAATGGTTTTCTATGATTTTGTGTTTGAAAAATATTTATTTCCTATGATAATTATATGCTATCACAGATTTTTTTATTTGATTAATTTATGATTCATCTCTTTTGAACTACCAAGATTTATATCATTTCTTACATTTATGGTCTATGATATGTGGGGTAGGGTTTTAAAATGTTATTCTCATGTTCTTATACCTTAATGATAATGTTATACTTATGTGAGAATTAATATATCTCTTATTTTCCCTTACTAAGAATCTAATATCACCCTTTATAATTTTTCCTTTCCCTATTTTATGAAAAAGGTATTATGTGTGATGTGTCTAATAAGGGTTCTAGTTATGAATAACATAGTGGGAGATAATGTAGTTCACTTATTAACTAGTTGTTTACATAACTAAGTTTCCAAATATACTATTATTAAAAAACTTTAATTAGGTTCGTTATGTTATTTACTTAATATTCATCTATTAAGATGTGATATCAATGTATAAAAAGTGTGGGTCGCTATAGATTGGTGAATCCCATGAGCGCTCAAGGGGGAAAATTTCATTCATCTGCTTGATCCTAATCAGTTGAGAGTAGGATATACTATTATTTATTCATTTTTATTAATTCTTTGTAGATATATAAATAATTGGTTTTACTAGTTTTGGATTTTTTGTTTAATAACATTTTAGATGATATCCATCCCTTTGAAACCCATAAGTTACATTTTCCCCTCTATGAAATTTCATCCACATAATTTCTAATCATTAATAAAATTATGTGAATGTTTCTTATATGTTCTATAACTATAATGTTTACCCTTTATTTTTTCATATGTTTAGGATATAAATAAACATATATTGACTTGATATTTTTACACTATTAGTTCATACCATTCATACTTAATTGGAACCAAATATTATATCCATATAGTTTTCTATTTTTTTATATAGGAGATACTTTATAAACAGTTTCATATACTACTTAGATCTTGAGTGACACTATCAACTTTAAATAAAGATTTATACATCGTGTATTACCATATGAAATTCATTTTTCATAAATAAAAATGAAATAAATCATTCCAAAATATTTTCTATTATTTCCAAAGTGTTCATCTTAATTTCTCTCAATATCTAATTATGTTATTATAATTATAGTTCTTAAGGTTACTTATAAACATGTTTTTATTCCAACTATAACACTTACAAATCCAATCAACTAGATAACATGGTTTTTTATTACATGGAAACAGACTACAAAAGATCGCATACCCAAGATCTAAAGTTTAAGAGTCCTTATGTAACTAGAAGCATGCATGAGCATTATATAAAAAAATAAGAATCCATTGGACATAAACAAGTATTCAATGTGTATTTATTCATTCTTCATTCCATACTTAAAATATCATATATAGTAATCTTTTACATTTCATTGTAAAATAGAGAAACATAAGTAATGAGTGAGAATGGGAACTCAGTAAGTGATTATATGTCAAAGAAGTTATCATGATCATGTCATATATAATATGGAAATAATGGATAATCAACATAAATCCATAACAAAGAAAATATGGGAATATAATAATGAATAAATAATTTTAGATATCATAATAATATAATATCATAATGATAGAAATAAATAATTTTAGACATCACGATCATATTTTTGATGCTATGTGCCAAGTAATTATATAAAAATGTTATGGGCACACTCATTACACTATCTCAGTTGATCCATGAGAATTACAAGTGAAATTAGGTGATATATAATTCATGGCCCCACTAAATACATAAATAATACAATTCATTCCATAATATGACAAATATATCTAATCAATTCATATCACAATTCTTGATAATGAGTGGCATATAAATACATGACTTAAAAATTAATGATTTTATTTAAAAGGATGCCTCATATTGAATAAAAGGATATAATGGAATATTAATTTCTTTTTGTATTTAATTAAATTCTATGACTATATATGTGAATACCTATTAATCAAAATAAATAAGTATAAGGTATTCACAATGTAGAGTATAGGGTAATAAATCTTGATACACACTTTACAAGGTTTCACGTGTAGAATGAATGGATATACAACCATATCAATAATTTTTCCAAATAAATTAAATGGAATATATTTCTAGGTGAATATACTTTGATCAGAGAAATTATGTACATTTTATTCACAATATAGGTTATTTGGAAATCAATCATATTATAAATGGTTTGTATATATTTATTATTAATATAACAATCAAATGTATCCCCAAAAAAAAGATTCTATGTAAAAATCCAATCATGTCCCTAATAGTGAATACATCATATGATTTATCCTTCTATAATATTCCATGAAGGATAAGTGACCCCCCACTAACCTATAATTACTTATTCAAACTGTAAGTCCTTAACATTCCTTCATTGGTATATACAAATATCATGGTGAAAAATACGTTATTTATGATCAGAATATATATTAAGGTATTCATATATGTTTTATAATCATGAAAGTTTTATTAAAAGTAAAAAAATTATCATTTAAAGATTAATACACTCTTGGAGATTTAATTTCCATGAATAAAAAAAATATTGAAATATGGATAATGGAGTGTGGATTGATGGATTATGTTTTCATAAAAATGCCTTATAAAAAGAGTATATAGAGAGGAATTGGGTAATATCTCAGGGATAATAAATTAAAATGGTAATATTAATAGTGATATATAAGTATAATAGAATATTAAAGAGATATTTAAAATATATTATAATAAAATAATTACAGTAGGAAAAAAAGTGAGGAATAAATCTCTTACAAATTTTGCAACACATAATGTAAGGAACGGTCAAATAGAGAATGTAAAATATATATTTGTGAAAATAACTAAAAGTAAAATGAAAAATAAAATATGATACTATCATCAAAAAATATATTCATAAAATTGAAAGATAATATAGGGAATGATTCCATGAAATGAGAATGAGAAATGAAATCCATTATGAACTTTTTAAGGTATGACATAAGCATAAATTTTGGAGATTACTATAAATAGGTACAAAATATATAGAAAAGTTCAATAAGAAAATGAATATTAGGATTATAGTTGAAAATACGAACAAATATTTTTTAATGGTAATAGATAATGATATATAATGTCAAAGATAATGATCAAGAGAGAAACCTCTTATTAATACAGAAAAGTATAATATTGGATCCAATAAGGAGAGAATACATAAATAACTATTTAATACTAATAAATATAGTAAAATGGAGTAGTATACCTTCATAGGATATAATATACAAAATTTATAATATAATTGATAAAAAAAGGGAATATAATTTGAAAATGTGAGTTGACACAATAATACCCTTATGAACTTTGTAAGGTTTGAATTAAGAATTATTGTTTGAGATTGTGATAAATAGTAATGTAAATCCCAAGAAAAGTTAAATAAGAAACTTAATATGATAATTTTATCATGAAATTCATAAAAATATTTTAAATGAGTATTATAATAAGATATATAATCTCAAATATAGGTATTGAGAGAGAAATCGTTTACCTTAAGTCTTGTTTTGCTTAGATGCACATAATCCTCCTATATAACTAAATTATATTTATTAAAAATAGTGTAGAATTTTTTTATATTCATTTATTTTATTCTTAATTATCTATTACAATTAATAATTAATTATTAAACTTTTTTAAAGATAAATGTTATTAGAACATGTTTGTTCAAATCATACCATGTTTGCATCAATATTGTAGTACTTATCATGTTTTCTTTACACATGAGTTAATTAACCTCCAAAAGCTTAAACATAGATAAATTGAAATATTTATATATTATATATATTACACCAAACAACCATTATGGTTATGATAAGTAAATAAAATAAATCATCCATGTAAGTTATCGAATGAACAATCTAAGGACCTATTGAGGGAGGTGAGAGATAAAGTATATATAAAATTTATAGTTTATGTAAATTTTCAAAAAACATTGGATGATTTATATTATAATGATAAAATATTAAATTATTTTAATAATAGTTTCTTTTAAATGACAAAAGGGAAATCAAATAAATTTAAATGAAAAGAAAGTGATACATGACGTTACCTATTCTTCAAAGTTGCCTCATTTTATAATTTTTAAGCACTGCGGATACTGGGGGTGTGAAGAGACAAAAATATCATAAATATGAGAAGAAGAATTAGGAGAAGTAATGTGGGTATAATTAATACTATGTGAGATTTTTCGGAAATGGTTTCCAATGGGAGTGAGTGGTAGCAGTTATAGGTGTTTGAGAGAGCTATTTTAAAAATAACTAAAATAAAATTATTTAATGAACAAGACTTTAAATAGTGGCATTTATTCCGAAAATGAATATAATTTAATAAAAGGCAAGTTTTTTAAGCTATTAAAATATAATAAAGAATCATTAAATTAAATTATACAAACTAAAAAATAAAAAGAGTTAAAAATATATTTTTAAAGAATAAAATATATTTAGAGACTTTGAAGATTACTTTATAATATTAGAAAAAAAAATTATTTGAAAATACATTATTTTACATTATAAAAAAAATATGTTATGAAAACCATTATAGAAATTATAATATCATTTTTACATCGAAAACATGGTATAAAACATATTTTTTACACAAAACTATATTTTTACTATTCATACAAAAATTCAAATTGATTATAAAAATACAAAAAAATACATTTTGAAAATCATCAACATCATAATTATTAATTTTAAATTAATTTTATCAAAATAAATTTTCATAACGGTTAAATTCAATTTTTAGATTGAATATAAAAGACTAGGGTTTATAAATAAAGATAAAATTACTTGCCAAAATTAAGTAATTAATTTGATTTATATGAATTAAATTACTATATTTATTACTAAAAATATTAATCTATGGTGTTTTCATTTTAATAAATTAGTATTTATTTAATTATATACCTTTTTAAATAGTTACTTATATCGATTAGTTCGTTATTCAAATGGTCAGAAAACTGTTCTGATGATTCCAATAGGTACTTTACTAATTAAAATAGTCATATTTCCATTTACAACCTAATATATATCCCATAAATCACACACATTTCATTCAATTAATTTTCTCTCGTGGTTGTATATATTAATTTTACAAATTGCTCCCCTTATTTCTATTATTTTTCTTTCTTATTAGAATGGTTTTCATGACTGTGGTATTTCTAGGATACCATGATACATTGAATTTAAAACTTTTTGATATGATTTTTACTTAGGTTTATTGTCCTATTATCTTAATATTATGGAATGTATTTTTCCTTTATTTTTAAATTTTTTTATAAATTAATAAAATAATGATATTTTTTATTTTTTGTATATAATAAATTTATGTTATACCATTATACATGAATTCATATTTCGAAACTATACATGTATTTAATCTATAAATGAAATATAATTTAAGGAAATATATATAACTCTACCTACATTTAATCAGAAAAAATAAATTTATGTGATTTTTATATATATATGTTATGAAATAAAATTTATAAATATATATATGTATGTATATTTATATAATATGGGATGTTACATTATCCTATCCCTAATGAAAATGTGTCCTTGTAATTTTTACTCATTTATAAACCCCTATTTAGGTTTCCTATATGTTCTCTAACCATAATAGATTTTCCTGATTTTCTCATGATCCTAGGATATGACTAAATATAAATTGAGTTGAAATATATACTATATTTTTTCATAAAATTCATACATATATAGAAATAAATATTATATCCATTTGGTTTTCTATTTCATCTAGAATGTGCAGCTTTTGTAACAATTCCATATACAATTTCGTTCTTAAATGACACTATAAATTATAATTCATAAGTAAGAATTCATTTTTTTCTATAATAAATGAATATTTATTTTAAATTCATGTCTAATAAAAAAATTTATAATATTTTCTATAATTTTCAAAGGTTTCAACATAAATTCTTTCACTGTCTGCCTATATTCTTAAAATTATAATTCCAAAAGATTCTAACAAAATTTCTGTTATGCAAACTTCAATGCATCTAAGTCCAGTCACCTAGAGTCATTGTTTCTTTATTACTTACAAATATAATATATAAGCTCATATAACCATGATACAATGTTTAGTATTCCATGGGTAACCAGATAGATAAATAATAATTACAAAAATAAATATAAAATACATGGTACATAAATAATTACCTAATAAATATTTATTCATCCTTCAAGTTATCCTTAAAATATTATATATAGAAATATTTTTTATTACATAGCGATGAAAAAATTATTAGAGGGTATAATAGGAATCGAATATGTTATTCCACAACATGAGAACCCAAATCTCAATACCCAATTTGGGATACCACATGTCCTCAAACAAATTCAATGATTTCCAAATGTTATTGATAAGTTAAAAGGGATAAAACAATCCTTTTGGGGAATGATTTTTCATCAATGACAGAAAATAAATAGTTGAATGTGAATATAAAAATATCATTAAATAAGACTATTTTAAAATATATATATATTGGGAACATATTTTTTATAAACCCAACATTAAATTAAAATGATCAAGTCCCAATATAATATGAAATATAGAAATAAAACATCAAGAAGAAAAATCTTATTTCATGTCTCCAATATGGATCTATGATTCACTACAACTATAGAACTAGGTCTTCCCCTTTCTGACATCATGACTAATCATGTTGACATATCCACCAAAGTAAACATGTAGGGGTGATCATAAAATCATTAATATTTCACCAATGAATCCATTATGCTTCCATGAATGATAAATATTAAAAATTAAATGTCAATCAACACAAGATAAATCAAAAATAGTCTTATCCTTAAACATTGATTATCAAAACATTTTCCAAACCAAGGAAAAAAACCCAAAAAACCATTCATTTCTCAATTACACAATTTTTATAAAAATAGAAAATTAAAAACATTGATTTGAATACATATCACAACCCATTTTTTATCTCTAAAAGAATAATTTTTTAAATCCACTCATTTTTTCTCTATAATTCCATGAAAACCCCATATTTGCACAAGGACTGATGAATACTACCCATTTTACAAAATCTAATAGAAGATGTCCATTTTCAAAAAAACTCATATGCTTAGGCTTACCATGAGAATAATCCAAATAAACCAACACTATCTATATTTCACATTTTTGAACCAATTCATCATCATTTTCATGTCCTATACCATTCCATAGTGAGGTGTTACATTTTTGCCATTGTTATTCCAACCAATTAACACCTTAAGGAATGATATCAAAGAATTTAATTTTCCAAGGATGAAGCTTAGTGATTTAAAAAATAGATCTCACAAAAATCCATTTTCAACCATGTACACACACATATAATAAATCTCAAATCCATCCATCATAACCCTTCATCCAAAAATTTATCTCCTTGTAAGGGATTTCCTAGAGAAATCAATTTTTCATCAAAAATCAATTTTTTACAAAAAATAAATATTTAATGAACTATATTTCAAAAATTTATCATTTTCAAGTAAAATAATTTCCTTTTAGAAATTGAAAATTTTAATTTCATGAATCAATATATGTAGATCCTCTTCTTTTAGGAAAAAATTAAAATCCTCTAATTTTCAAAAAAAAACATGATTCCAAAATTATCAGGATTTTTTAATTAATTATCAATAAAAATAAATTAACAAGTCGTACTAGATTAACCAATCTCATAAAATGTATCAAAGATACATTCTAATTTGTTCTATTTTGGATGAATTCCCTACCAAAATATCTAAGATCACATAATGGAATGAATTTTCAAATCTCTATCAAGATATATGATATATCACAATCAATTCCCATATATATAATGTTTCAACATCCTAAAATTCATATTAGAGAGTGAGTGAGAGAAATCAAGAAAGAAAAATTATGCCATGAACCAACTCGAATACCAGGTACATCGATACCCAAGTTGGTTATAACATGACCTAAAGGGTATTCTCGCTTCTCACAAGATGGAAACTAGCACCTGGAATCAATAAGAAGTCAGAGTGAATGTTTTTTGAACAATTAAAAAACAATCAAGATAGAACAATGGAATATTAATCAATACACAGTCAGTATGAAAAATACTCATCAATGATAAAATTACAACAATAAAGATGTCATAAATCCAAAAGTGATACATCATCTAAAAGGTGACATAATACTATTCACGAAAAGGTCTCACAATACATGTGTAATGACTGGACCATATCCCCATCTGTCACCACCATTAATCTTAGTCCCATGAATCAAAGACACCTACCACCTCCAAGTGGAATGTTCCCTTTTCCTATAACTATAATAATAAGATCTAAAAATTCCCAAAGGTAATGATTGGGTGGGAGAAAAATTACTAGAATGATTTCACTAAATTTTCCATAATTATTTCTAATACAAATAAAACAAATTATGCTTGAATTGTAAATAAAAAAGAAATTAAATAAAACTTTCACATTTTCATTCAAATAGGATTTCAAATTAATAAGATGGAAGTATATCAAAAGTGTCTTAAATGAAATTTTTTCATATAATAGAATTGACATGATTTAAATAGTTGTTATAATCATTAGCATGTAATAATCAAATCAAAACTAAGAAACATAGTCAGAATACCAAAGGTTTGTTAGTTCCTAACTATTGGATCAATACACTACTTTTCCAATAAATACAGATCATGTGTGTGTGTGCACATCCCTAAGTCTTAGACCATCTGGATATTTATACAATACTTCATTCAGGGAAAATCATGTGGAACATGGTTTAGTTATATTTTTCATAATCAATCCATTTTTATGGAGTTAAAGTCCAATAATTATTGTCATAATCGTCGACTATATACTTAGGGTCAGATGTTATTTTAATAAATAAATAAATCGATGGTAATAATTTCAATTCAAATCGCCATTCATAGTTCAAATTCCAAATTTAAAGTTTCAACATGAAATGTCAATTTCAAAACCAAAATGGGGGTTTTAATCAAGTTCATGCCATTCAAAATAATTTTTTTTAAAACCAATTTTCTCAAGAATAAAAATCAAATCATTTCAATCCATCTTTTCTCAAATAAGTTTTTTTATAAAACCCTTATAGATAGATTTCTATTTCATGAAACTCACGTATTTGAAATGAATCATCAAATTATCATTATCAAATATTTATAATATAATTATAAACACATTTCAAATCAATAAATAAATCACGGTATCAATTATAGGGAAAATACTTAAGGAACCACTTACCTTTAATCATAGGATCAAATAATTAGTCACCTGTAATGGGAACCACCAATAGAGATTTGAAGGCAAGGACGGTCAAATAAAAATCCATATATTGATATTCCATCAAAAAAGATCTAATTTATCAATTACATGTGGATTCATCAATCATAAATAGGTGGAGTAGAGAATAAAGTAGGATTCAACAATAAGGAGAGATACACTTACCATAGGAAGATCAATCACATATATCAACACTTAAATCTAAGAAGATGGAAAGTTACAGGAGGAAAAATCATCTCATAAGAGCCTCCAACAGACAAGAAATCTAATAGACTCAAATAAAAGAAGTTATAAAATAAAACTAGTTTGAGATATTAAATTATAGAAAAAACCCATAATGGAGCAAGCCACAACACCATGGTGTAGAAGTGCTCAAAAAGTGCCAGATTATGGTGCAATGGAGGAGACCACACAACAGCTAACCATAGTCCAACTGGCTCCTGAATCCATAGTGTAGACCTCACCCAGATTAGATTAACCTAGTAGAAGGATATGGAGTAACACGGAAACTATGCCACAGCTACCCCAAAAATGGTAGGAGTAATCAAAATTTCACCCAATCCTTTTTACAATAGCTAATTTTACCATGTTGTAACTATGCTAAATATATTAGAACCACCCCAAATCAGTCACTTGAGCATCCATGCTTCATCCAAATCTCCACACCATCATTCCTAAAAAGTAATAACCATCAAAATTGTTTATTCCACAACTATATAGTCTGCGTTGTATCGACCCTCTTCACACTACAACCTCTCTCACTATGGTGAAGTTCGCTGTAGAAAACCTATAAAATTCAAAAACTCTTGAAAGACCTAGAACCAAACCAAAACAAAATGTGATCAAATAAAAGGTGTAAGTTGTACATGAAAGTAGTAATAAGATGTCACAACCTCCCCACCATAAAATATTTTTCCCCAAAAAATCCTATTAAGAAGACTCCATGTCAAAGAGGTGAGGACAGTTCTCTCTCATCTGTTCCTAACACTCCTAGATATCCTGAAAATTAGAACTTTGATTCCATATAACTAGATCCAAAGGTATGTGCTTCCCACAAATAACCTTTATATTATAATAGAAAATCTAAAATGGTTTCTTATTCATAGATAAATTAGGTTCAACATCAATGTCCTCCTAGCTCAAAACATGATATGGTTTAAATAGATACTTTCTGAGCTACGAGAAGTGGAACATGTTTTGAATTTATGTTAATTGATGTGTCAAATCAAAATGATAATTCACCTTAAAAACCTACATTGTAATATCAAATTTTGTCATATATCTTGGAGTGAACTTTCCATATTTTCCCATCCAATAGTGGACTAAATGAGTTGAAACTCTCCAAAAAACCAAGACACCAACTGAAAACTCTAAAGGGTTTCAATAATGATCATCATAATATTTATACCATCTCGATATTATCAGCACTCTCTAATGAATCAACATAATCTTTTTCTTCATCTCTTGCACCAAAATAGGTCTATCCAAGAAAGCCTCGCCAATCGCCAACCAACAAAAAAGAGAATTACAAATCATTCTATATAAGTCCTCAAAGGGTTTCATACAGATGGATGGTTGGTAGCTATTTTTGTAGGAAAACTCAATTAGTCCCAAGTGGCTATCTCAAGACCCACCAAAGTTGAATATGTAAGCATAAAGTAAGTCTACCAAGATATGTATATCTCATTATGTCGGTACATCGCTCTCTGGATTGTATACCATTCTTAAACTAACATGGGATCCCAACATGTCTTAAAGGCCTCCCCAAAATGGTAATATACTAGAGGTTCCCTATCAAAAACTATAACATATGTTACTCCATGAAATCTAATAATATCTTTCACATAAAAAATTACCAAGTCCTCAACTTTGGTTGAATATATAATAGGAAAAAAAGTGAGACGATTTGGTTGGACAATGGATCATTGCACATATTAAATTATTCCCTTGAGGAGTACAGGGAAACCCAACATCAAAACCTATAAAAATATTATCCCACTTTCATTTTTTCATTCTCATAGGATGAAGCAAACTCGGAGGTTTTTTGTTCTCATACATAACCTATTAGCAGGTATAACAATGAGAAATAAAGTAAACAATTTCCCATATTCTACCTATCCACCAGAATCATCACTGAATATCATAAATTATCGTCACAGTTCCATGGTGAATTGCACATTAAAATTTATGGAAATAACCCATCATGGTTGTTCTCATGGGAAAAGGTAAAACATATCAACTCCAAAATCATAGGATAATCTCAGAAGAGAATGACCACGCATAGATGGTCTCCCCACCATAAAGAGATTCCCTAAAGGCAAAAAAATAATTATCAAGTTGCTTCTCTTTGAAGAATAATATCTAGAAGATAGGAGGTAAACTGGAAACTTTTACACACAACCTCAGTCTCATCCTCCTGAACTTCCAAGTGAATGTGAGAAAAGAGATCCATCAAATTCCACTCTTCGATTGATTTTTTCCGAGACTAGGTCAAAAACAAAGTGTTTAAGGCATCAATAATAACATTCAAATTTTCAAGTGTATATGAAATGTTGAAATTTAAAGGCTATAGGTACTCCACCCAATCTATCTTTCAAATATTCAATTTTTTTACAAGAAGATATAACTCAAACTCTTTTGATCATAATAAATGGTAAACATTTCTAAAAAATATTAATGTCTCCAACTCTTAAGGGAATGTGTCATAGATATGTGTTCAAGATCATAGATAGGATTTTTCTCCTCATGTGTCCTATGTTTTAGGAGTTTTAGTCCACCATATGATCACCTTGCATGAGATCGCAGCCCAAACCTAAACTAGATGTGTCATAAAAGACCACATTTCCCTGCCTTTCTTATGGAATAGTCAACGCTAGTGAAAAAGTAAAAATATGTTTCAAATCATCAAAATAACTCTAAAATTTAAAATCCCATAATAATTTTTCTCCTTTCGAGTGATATTGGTTATTATAGAAGAAATATTTGATGACCTAGTGGTAATACCTCACTAATAGAATGAATTATTGATTCTCAAAAAACATTTACATTTGTTCTCATATCATAAAAACCTTCACCTTTTCAAGATCGACTTAAATACCATGTTTTGAGACCATATTTCCTAATAAATTAACTTCCAAAATCTAGAAATTAAATTTTGATAGGTTGGAATAAAGTCATTGATCTCTCAAAATTTCAAAAAATTCTCTCAAATAAACAACATGGTCCTCCTCGGTCTTAGAGTAAACCAAGATGTCATCCAAAAATACCACTATGAAATAGTCAAGATACTCATGGAATATCATGTTCATCAGTTACATAAAAAATATAGGATCATTGGTTAGAAAAAAATAATGATGGGTTACTCATAATGGTGAAACCTACTCTTAAAGGCCTTTTTTAGGACATCAAACTATTTGATTCTCAACAGGTGATAACCAAACCAAATATCGATATTTGAAAACCACTTCACCCATTTCAACTGCTCTATTAATTCTTATATCTAAGGCCAGTGATACTTTTTATTTACCGTGACTTGGTTGAGTTTTTAGTAATCTGCACAAAGGTGACATTTCCCATCATCTTTCTTTGTAAAAAGAACCAAAACCACCCAAGGTGTCACACTCGAGAATATAAATCCTTTATCCAACAAATCGTCTAACTAGGTTTTCAAATATTTCATTTCAGTTGGTTTTATGTGGTAAGATGTAATAGATATGGGTGGGGTTCTTGGTACCATGTTAATAAATAATTATACTTCCCTTACAAGTGGAAAACTTTAAAATACTAATGGAAACAAGTAAAGAAACTTCATGATTTATATTAGAAGATCACATCTAAAATATTCATTCTCTATATCAAAAGAAAACACCGAAAAAAATCTACCAAACTCCATAAGATGATCACTAACCCTACAAGATCTTGGGTCCCATTATCCCAAGAAAACATCACACACCCCCATCGGTGGTAGTAAAGGAACCCTAAAAAAGATAGTAGTCAATTTGGGATTTATGGTCAATCATCTAATCCATATCAAGAATGTTAAGGTACAAGGGTGTGTAGTGGAAGCAAGTGGGATGAGTATTTCAAAATTTTCATCACTAAAACAATGTAACTTCATCCTCTATGGAGATCAGAGCCCCGATAGAGGTCTATGGATATCGTGTGAAACAAATAAGCACAAAATAAATAAATAAACATGTACCTTGTTTGATTTAGAATGTTTGACTATAGTTCATCATCAGTGATTGTTTATTTAAGGATCTGATGTTTAATCCCTCTTTATTATCCACGCATTCTTCAAGAAACTATGTGAATACCAATCACTAAATTTTGAGTATTAGAACAGAGCTTTGACGATTCCTTTGACATCACAATGATCACCTCAACTTTGTTCCTACCATCCATGAAGACTCCCTTAGATTGATTGCTTGGATGGTATATTTCTCTCTCAACGATGTGGGAAGTGATAAGAGATCTCAATCCATTGGAATGAGTTTCGTACCTTGCACACAAGAAAATGAGAACCTTATTTACTTATATAGTGGATGTGAAAATACCCAATTAGGGTTACCCATCCAGCATATATCTTTCATCCACTTAAATAAGTAATAAATAAATAATCATGAGAAACATACAATTTCATTTATAATATTTATATTATATCACATACTTGTAATATATATTAAATATATTACATGATAAACCAATTCATTAACTCTACTCGTAATTCCTGAAAATATTAAATAATACTTGAATATTAAATATAATATTCATTCATATAATATTATTCCATGTATTTACATAAACACTTGTAAATTCCTTTATTAAATAAATTCAACTCAATTATTCTATACTCAAATCATAATGAATTTATTTATTTATCGGCGATCGATAAATCTTGGACAACTCTCAAACCATGTGATGGGGCCCACCATGTCCTACATACCTATTCAGCAGAATATGGTAGAATCTTCAATGTGCTATTATGTTCCACCCTCTAGTTCCTTATCTCAATAGCAGTGAATAATATTCACAGACCAATAGTGGAATCTAGAAACACATCATGGCCCCTAAAGAGACAATTAGTAGTCATATCAATGAAGACCAACCAAAATACATGTACTATGTAATATAATCTCTTTGTCATAAGATATTTCATAAATAAGGACGTACATTTGTGTCATCGTTATTTAATTTATTTATTATTTTTTATCTAATTGGATGGAATTACCTTCAACTACCATGGTCATGGATTTGGTAAAGGTACTACCATCCTAATCAACTAAGCCAGGGTTATCACTTCCTCAAATCAGAAGTGACAAATTATTTCTTGATAATTCAACCAATGTCATACCAAAAAATAACACACCCAACACAAACTACCTCTGTACAACTTCATTATCAGGGTTTTTCCTTGTATCAATGTACATGATCAAATGACACGCATTGACAATGATCTCAAGTCAAGAGACTGATACACATGTATGTATATAAGAACACACAATGAAACCCAAAACATGTGGTGTTTCTATTAGTTGGTATGTCCTCATGATCTCACCTAGAAGAGATCACCAAGTACGAACTTCTTGTGAAGAATTCTCAATGCTTATGAGCCCACAAAACCCGATAGTTAGACATCAACTATGTCTGGTCAGTATTATGTTTCTAGACCATAGAACATATATTTTAGAGTAATTTCATAGTATCTTAAGGTTTTAATTATAGTTTGAGATATGCTATTTCCTTTTTATATGGAGACTCATCTATGTAAATTACCATCAAATAGTCGATGAAGAACTCAAAACATTATAATAGTAAGTTTACATCATGCATAACTCTCTGCATACATGGTATGGTAATAAAAATTAATCATAAAGTTGGGTCTAGATAACTCACTTTTATAATTCTCCTGCTTGTACTAGATCCAAATTTCTAACTATACTTGTTAGCTCTCATATTATTAATATCTTGTTTTTGTTGACTCGCAAAATTAGTTAATGGGTCATCCACATCTTCACTACATAAAAATTCTATTATGTTCTATCTCACCTACTTGAGTAAAACTTCTCAAGAGATGTTATCCCCAAGTATGTGTCTTTTTTCAACTATAAAAACTTTAATTCCTATCATGTACTAGAAGTATAATTGTCACAATTCATATTATGATAAAACTTTCCTAACTAGGTACAATTACAAGAATTAGAAAAAAATTGTTTTATATACTGCTTCTTTAACTTCAACTAAATCTACAACACACTTGGTATTTATAGATATGGCTACCACTAGCTTGTCTCTCTCATATCCTTACCCAAAATGTGATATTAGATCATGTTGATCTATGGAGTACTAGTTTTGTCCCATTAAAACTAGTATCCCTTCCTCTCTACATATGAGTTATATATAACATTTTCACTTTCTATTATATAATTAGACAGTTTTGACTACATCCGATATAGTTCTACTAGATATAATTGATATTTTCCTACCACAAAGTGTATTTTGGAAATATCATTTCTCATACATAGCATGGAATCTGTAATTGATCCATCACTGAAATATATGGAATTAATCTTACCACATTTATCTCTTCCTATGTTCCACACATGTCTTCTTGGATATATTTATACCATGTTACATTGGTGTCAATTTTCTCTCGAAATGTTTGAAATTTTATATTTAATACTTTGTCTATATATGTAAAATTGAGTAGGTTTAAGAAACCATTGGATGTAACTTAGTAGATATCATTCCCTATAAGTTTGGTTTATATTTTAAGTCAATATATAGAGAGATTATTTCATTCTAGTCTTGGATAATTGTAAAACTAATAGTTGTTTTCCATATGTTACTAAACATGCTTTACTCGTAAAACTATGGAACTCTCACTAACCTCTGATAAACACATGGTAGTGATTAATTCCAAATTAATGTTCTAAGATCTTTTTTATTAATTCAACCCTAAATTGGATTTATGTAAATTTTTCCCCTTATTATCATTCCATGATGTCACTAACCCTTTTTGGTTGTTTCATATAGACACCTTCCATAAAAGTTGGTATTGACATCAAATGTAAAATAAAATGATCGTAGAAATTAGATATGATAAGTAAAATTCTAATATATTTAGGGTTAACCTTGATAAATCCAATCCATAATTATTTGTACCATGATTTTACCATCCATTTATAGTGTTACTTTGTAATGCCATGAGTTTTTAAAAAATAAAACTATGTTTGATAGTGTATGTGATACACAACAATGAACCTAAAAAACCATAATTATTTAAATAGTACTATTATAAAATAGCTGTTATATTATTTTGTATGAATATAAATAAATACATTATGAAATATATATATATACATATACATATATATATATGTATAAATATTTCCTAAATATATTTAAAAATTATTATTAAATAATCAATCAAATTTGGTTAATATCATTATGTCTATAAAAAATACAGTTTCTACAAAAAAGATTTTTTTTATTTATAATTATTTTATAGAACATTTAGAAAATTTATTTGATAAAATCAACTCCATATTTTTATATCATCATATGAAAATTAAATTAGGGTGAAAATTTTAGAAATTTTAGAAAATATAGATTTTGTAATGAATAGTGGAAAATAATGTTTTTAGGTAAAATTGTCATTTATTACGATAAATAAATTAATTTAAAAGTAAAATTATTATTTTAATTTTTTTTAAGGTAAATTTAGTATTATTTAGATATATTTAATTCAATTATTCATATTTATAATGGACTTTAATACATGTTTATTCACAGGAATAAATAACGCGTTTTTTCATTCCCCGGTCAAATCTGAAAACCCTAACACAAAGTATTCATCGAAAATGTCGGGCTGTGAAAAGGGTGGAAAGGGGTTGGGAAAAGGAGGTACGAAGCGTCATCACAAGGTACTTAGGGAAAACATCCAAGGCATTACAAAACCTGTGATCCGTCGTCTTGCAAGAAGAGGAGGTGTGGAGAGGATCAGTGGGTTGATCTATGAGGAGACTAGGGGCATCTTGAAGATCTTCTTGGAAAATGTGGTCCGTGACTCCGTGACGTACACGGAGAACACTAAGAGGAAGACTGTGATGGTGATGGATGTGGTTTACGCTCTGAAGAGGCAGGTACAGACTCTTTATGGCTTCGGCGGGTAGATTGTTTTCTTTTTTTCTCTCATTTGGTGGATGATATACTCGATTTGTATTTTATTTTTCATGAACGACCTTTTCCTGTTTCAATTGTTTTGCTCTTGGAGGTTTCTCTCTATAAACATGCTTTTATCTATCAGAAAAATAACACATTTTTTTAGAACTGTTTTAAAATGCATAATGTTTCTCCACTATAATAAATTAAAATAACCCCTAATGAGAAAATATTTAAATGAAAATTTAAAATTGAATATGTATTTTTAATAATTTAAATTCGTATAATGAATATTAAAAGTTATATAGTTAAAGTAAAACCATATTTCTGTTAAAAACTCATTTTTCATAAAATTGGTTTCCATCATGATTAAAGGTTTTATATTAAAAAAAATTCTTCCAAAATTTTGAATTTATTTTGATAGAATTTATTCCATATCTATAATCATAATAATTAATATTTAGTAGTAATTTCAACTAAATTTTTATACAATATGAAAATTAAATATAGAAAATACTAATCACGAAAGTAAAATGAAAATATGTTAATTAAGGGTAAAAATAATTTAACAAAGACTAAAAACAATATAGCCCTAATAATATGAATATTTATTTTAGCTTTTCAATGAAATTAATATTATATTTATTCCATATTTTTTACTTTATAAATGATTAAGTAATTAGTTTGATAAAAATTATATTTTGGTAAGATAAAAGACAAATTGTATTTTTAAGTGATACGAAATTCAAATTAATACATTCATTTTGATGAATAAATATTTTTATAAATAAATTATATTTTAATAAAATATTATTATTAAATAATTTTTATTAAATATAATTGATCATATAATTTTTATAAAGTCAAATGTAATTATTATAAGGGTTTGAAAATTATTATTGTCAAAAAACCTAGAATTCTTAATAAATATCAGTTGTTATTTTAAAAGAAAAAATGAACATATTTTGAAAATTATTTAGATAAATTGAATATTATTTTTGTAATTTTAATGTTGAAATTATCCAATAGAATATGTTTCGTAATTTTCAGAGGCAGCCAAATTTTCGTGTAAAAACTAAATACCATATAAATATAAATTGTGTATTATGACATAATAATGTCCAAAAAGTGATGTAATAAATATATAAATTGGATAAAATAATAAATATATGTTTTCCATTTAAAATGAGGGAATTTAAATTTTATTTTAATTATTTATAAAGCCATTATGAATCCTCCAAAACATATAATATATTTAAGGTTTTAAAATCCATTCTTTAAGAGTATGACTCACCTCCACATAAACAAGGGAATTATTTTAATAATATCATACAATTACCTTATAAAATAATAAAGAACACTCCCATTTGGTAGAAAGTGTGGTATGGTTTGTGGTTTTGGATATTTATTATGTAGATTCCAAAACCTAAATAATAAAGAAATCCCCTTCTTCTCCTATAAATACCCACCCAATATCCCATTTAACTTCACTAAAACTCATTTTAGAACATCCATACTCTTCCATCCACTCTCCAGAGTCCTCCCAAGGTTCCATAAATATCTCTAGAAGCCCATCCCAAGCTTTTGTAGTCACACACTCAAGTTAGGGATCCTCACCTTCCTCACATCCTTTCAATTCAAGCACATTGTTTGAAATTATTCTTATTAATATCAATTTTTTATGTTTTCATTAATGTATAATCATCCTCTTAATTTCCAATTTATTTTATATGAATCATATATCATTAACCCTCTCTAATTTTGACCCTTTCCTAAGTTTTTACTATATCGAAATTCCATAAGGGGATCTTCCACTCTCATCTTTTTATCAAGAACTTCTTTATTCTATGTATCAAAATTTAATATTTTTTATGTTGGGATATATTATTAAATATTCCCATTACTTTAAATTTTATTTATAAATAATTATATCTTACTTTCAGTCTCATTAATCCTTTCATGATCCTTTATGTACACCTATTACTATGACGAAATTTTGTACGGGATCTTCCACTCTCCTTCTATTCAAGTACTTTTTTTATGTTATTCTTCTTAACTTTCGTTTTTTCATTTTTTTATATGTTCTTATATATCCCAAAAATTGAACTTTTTATTTCTAAATAATAAAAGACCCATTTCAATATCATTAAGCCTCCCATGATCCTTTATGTACACATGTTACCTTGCTGAAATATAGTTAGGATTCTTTTCTCTATTCAAGTTTTTTCATTAACTTATGCCTTCTATTTACAAATATATAATGTTGGTATATGCCTTTCCAAGTCCATATTACTTAAAAAAAATTGTCTATGCTATGAGAAACCTCATTCTCTCTCATCAACCCGTTTTTACGAATGTTTAAGTGATGTTATTATGCTGCTGAAATTTCACCATGATCTTCCATGCTAAAAACATTTGTAGTGAATACCATACCCATTTACTATAAAGGGTGTTCACATTTATAAACATATAATTTTTATTGTGGACTTAAATATATTTATTCAACACTCCTTAATCCTAGAATAAATTATTACGGTGAATTAATCCATGTTTTATGATCTATGTAGCACACTTAAGCATGAAAATGAAATTATTATGATCAGTGAACACATATAGTGATCCAATACATTGGGTAATGTTTAGTATCATAATATTTCATGTTAGGATAGGGAGTAAACCTTATTCCTTTATGGGACTTTTTCCTACAAGAATTATTGATGGGTTTAGACTTGAACAATTATTGGCGGGTTTAGATATTAAATGAGATTTGCATTATGTTTTTCTTGATGAAAGATTGTTTATTTTCCTAATAGACTCTTTGCAACCAAACAGAGTATTATTATGAATTAATGAATTTATATCATATTGTAACTCATATGATATCCATTTTTCATTATAGTTGTCATGATTTTATGGGATAACATTGTTATTTAGGTTTCATGTCTCAAAAATAATGGAAGTATATACAATGAATTAGTTTTAACATTGATTATCCTTTTACATACATCATGAATCTGATGTGTATAAGAAAATGTGTGTTTTGGAATTTCTCTATGAAACATTTTATTGATCAATGTTAACATGTAAGACTCATCATTGATCCTCCTTATTTGCATCAATGTCATGATGTGGATAAGGTAATTTATGTTTAGGAATTACTCCACGCTACATTATATTGATCTATTAGTTTTGGTTAAGATATTATTTGACATACCAATCAGAAGAAACTTATATCTTTTTATCATGCATATTTCATACTTCAATTTTATATTCCTTAAACTCTTAAAGAATCTCATGAATTATACATTCAACCAACTTATCCTTGTAATAGTTCATTCTCTCTAGCTTAACTAATTCTGAATGATTTGTGGCTTACCTTTATTTATAAAGGATTATTTATCAAAAAATAAGTATATAAGTATGTCAATAATACCTATGGTATTTGAATCCAAAGATTATATATGAATACTGGGTAAATCCTTGAAAACTACTTAGTTTTTCTTGACAAAGTATTATCTTTCCATAACTTGATATGTAAGTCTTACATTTTTATATTCATCATGTATTGCCTATAATTCAAGCATTACCGAACAATTGGTTGAGTGTTAAACATCACACAAAACATTCATTCTGAAACATGGAATAATATATCCTTGTTTTCAAAGGACACATGAGATAAATTTTTTGTCAATACTTAACAACATTTCATCTAGAATCATTAAACATGGAAATTAGAAGTTGTCTGCTTATCAACACTGACTTAGGAACCACCTTATTCATCTACATGGATAACACACCTTACATATTATAATATTTATATTACTTACATGGTTACTATATTTCAATACTTACACATGAAATTAAAATTATATTTAATACCCAAGAAGTACAAGAAAACACTACATATAATGATGAATATTCACTGAAGAAGAAGTGATTACTTGATTATTTAATATAGTTTATTTCATTTAAACTTTTGTATATTTATTTCATGATATATGAAGTAAATAACCTCTTTTTTAATAACTAACCAATTTTATTTTAAGGAAATTAAGAAGGTGACTTTGGCATCACTCTTTCCATTTGCCTTTTAACCTTGTCTTTCAACTTGATCACCATAAGAATTAAATATTATATTTTCTCTTAGTTCTTATATACTTAGAGAACACTACTTGGAAGGTAAAGAAGCATTTTTCTCCCTAATATTAATTTTTTTAATCTTAAATGATACTAGATTAAATGGTTCAATGTGATATAAGAATGATATGTTTTGAAAGATCGTGACACACATCTCAATTTACTCATATCCAGTATAATCATCACTCATTCATATCTCGCTTCAATTTCTCCTCGAATGCTTCTCAAAGATGAGACATCATGTGTAATTATCCATTTCTATATGTAGCATTCACAACTCACAGTGGATGATGAATATAGCATTATGAAAAAAACATTATATGCTTTATATATGAGTCTCTTATTAACAATTTTAACACTCTCACTTCCTGAGGTGGAATAAAAGGTAATTGGGACTTCAGAACCTTGAATTTCTAATATCATAGTGTTGTGCACAAATTCTTGTACTACTTTTTGGATACTCATACTGGTTTTGACATTTTTTTGTCCAATAGTTATCATAGTATACTTGGGATATTACTTTCTATTTTCCACAAAAACAAAATCTAGTATATTAGTACTTTTACCTGGATTACCAATTAGACATTATCGATTAATTAAAACTGAAAATGTCTCACACTATTTTAACAACCTCTTCCAACCCTCAATATAATAACCAGAATACTTCATCACTACAGTATTCTAGTGGAAGGGATCCTTAAACTTCTCCTCATAGTCTATAGGTTTTATTTACCCCAATAATTGGAGAGTTCAAGGTTGGTTTTTGATGAGCCAACCACATTAACTCATGGTTCCTTGATTAGTTAAGTGAATTCTCAGCTTCTAAAATCATAAATATAATTTACTCAATGTTTTCATCTAAATTTTCAGTAAGTTATCTTTGTCTACTTCTTTGCTACTGACTTTAGTTAATTCAACTCATCACTCTCATAAGAACTCCTTGATAGTAGGGGTACCCTCAACTTTGGCTAATGAGCCACCATACACGCAGTTTTTTTCAAATTAAAATAATGGAAAGAGTTTACAAATTAATATTTCTATGAGGGTTTTATATTTTTTAATGAATGTAATCCATTTCTATTAATATGATTATAATAAGTTTACATGCTCTAAACTGAACATTGATATATTAATTATTCATCACTTCTTAATTAATTTTATATGTCTATTATTTTATGTGATTCTGTAGTAAATAATATCATGAATAAAATAATAAATAATGAATAAACGAAATAAATTACCTAACTGGTCTTGAACATATAATATTTATTGATTAATTGAAACTTAATGGATCAATCATGACCTAAGTAAGTCATACCTGATTCATTTCTTGACTCCTGATGCAGCTCGTCCCTGATCTAGTGTGTCTACGTCTCATCAAAGGTAGTGCCTTATCTTGGCATGGTCCATGTCTTTTCTAGATATCATCTCGACATGGTAGGTTCCACATCTTACAATGTCATAATAAAATATACAAGAATACTCCCACACAGGTGAGGGGCATTAGGATCGCAATATACAAATCATAAATTGGACGCATGGGCCCTTATACATATTGAAAAAAAATGATGATACACAAACAATATTAAATTAAAAACTTATTAAAAACATCACATGCAGTAATAAATAATTAAATGAAATTAATCATACATACATGGGTTTGGTTAATTGCTTAAGAGCAGTTAGTATGAAAAGTAAATGCATGATAAAATTAAATTAAATAAATTTAAATTCAAGGGTTTAAGTATAAATTAAATGAACTAAAAATTCAAAAAATTTATTTTCATCAATTCTTCCATTAATTTAACATCTATTCCAAAATTAGAAAATATATAAATTTATTTTAACTACAAAATTAAATTAATTATTCCAAATAATAATATTATTATCATTTCTAAACCAATAAATTAATTTTTAATTAATTTCATTCAATACTAAAATAAAATTATTTATCTAAATTAATTTTTTATTAAATTAAAAAATTTCTTTGACCTAAAATCCCACCCATACCCATCATGGGTTAGGCTGGCCCCACAAAATCCCATTCTGGGTAGGAAAGAACCCACCCAAGAACTTTTTCAGGTTAGACAGACCCCGTGTAGGGTAGTTTCAGGTTGGGAAGACCTGTTTCAACCTGTTTCAAGTTAGTATGAACCCATTGCAGAGCGGTTCGGAACCAACTATACTCTTGGGAGGTGGTGGGAATTTTGATCGATCATGGAATGTGATTATTTGGTAGGTCTACCTTGAAAAATAGATTCCAAACAGGTTTACCTCACCGGCAGCAATCCCCATATAAGTCCAGCTAGGTCAAGTGATTGTGGGGTGATCAACGATGGTCATCCCATGGGGAGGTGGCAGAATGGCCACAATTTGGTTGATGGGATCTAATCCTTAGGACGTTCTTGTGGTAGATGGTTTATCGGCGGTGTCTGGTGAGATGTCATGGGAAATGGAAAGAATGATCCTAGTAGTGTGGCAGTGCTGCACCACGACAACAGCTGATGAGGCAGTTGGAGGGGAGTTCGGGCATCAACGGCAGCCAGCCGCTAGGTCTCACTAGGAAGAGGGAATTCCCTAGGTCGGGTTGTGGCATCGGTGGGGTTGTGTTTAACTGAAGTGGCCTGAGGTAATTCCAATGATAGAACTAAATATGATAGAGGGAGGAGCAAGCCTGCTGGAGGAAGAGACCCATGTGGTCTATTAATTGGTGTTTTTAAAATTAAAATATTTTCCATGAAAATTTAGTGTGTTTCTTATTATTATTATGCTATATATTTATTACTTGTTGCTTCTATTGTTGGGCCTCTATTTTTTGGGCTTGTTGTTTTGATATGTAGCAAAATGATTGGTTGTTCAGCCAACATGATCTGTTGGCCTCCACCGTGGAAATCTGTTCTTACTGGTCCTTGCTGGTCGTCGATGCCTTGTGATCCTGTAGTTTTGGTTCTTTGTTTCTATGTTACTTGGTTTGTTATTTCACCACCTTTATTTTTATTTGCACTGTCCACATGTCCCAGTTGGTTCGGGATCTATTAGGCATGTATTACATCATCTGTTACATATATCTATGCATCCTATTGTCTTTCAGTGTGCCCTAGATCTGCTATGTGGTGCTTCTGATATTGCGGTGTGTGATTTTTATTCCTGGTTAGATAGATATCAGAGATAATCAGAGACCCTCCTCTTACACACCACCTTCTTGACGTCGTTCTGGTGACTTATAGTGGAGATATTTATGACTTGCGATCTATATGATGAAAAATCTGAATATTGAACCAATAAACCTATAGAGCTATGTTCTTCAGTTCAATTTTATAAAATTTTTATTTTCTTTATCTATTTTTATTTGTGTTGTATGATCTTGATTCTTATGTCGATCTAGTTCGTGGAGTCGGGGCTACATGCATGAGTCTATCTGGATTGGGGGAGCACTCTGCTAATGTCAAGCCATATTTCATCACTAGATCTTGGGGCATAGAGGTCTCAATTATTGTATATATTTCATAGTGTGTGTGTGTGTGGTTTTCCTTATTTCAATTCTATTCTTGTATGTAATCTATTGTTTCCATTTTTCATCACAATAAAGAAGTTGTGGTTGTGTTTTTACCATGGAGTAGGACCAAATAGGTATGAACCACATAAATTCTGGTGTTTTATTTACTTTCTAGTAATTTCGTTTTCAGTTCATTGATTATATTGATAAAATGTCTTAAATATAGTTGTTTTTACTTTGTATAAACCTCTTTAAATTTCAATGATTCCATAAAAAGTGGTATCATATCTTTTTAATAATTTTATTCTATAATGTCTGTCAAGTTTGAGATTGAAAATTTTGATGTAGAGAATGATTTTAATTTTTGGAGAGTTAAAATTCATGCATGATTAGTACATAATGGCCTCACTAATATATTACATAGTTGTAAGAAACCCATAGTGACCATTTCTGCTGATGGTTAGTCCACCACTACCATTATAGATATTGATGCTAGTATACTTGAAAAGGCTCACTGCACACTTCTGTTAACATTAGGTGATAATGTTTTTCATGATGTTTCACATTTAAACACTATTAAATCTATTTTTCTTAACCTTGAACATCTGTATATGAATAATTCTTTACTTTTTAATATGTACAAAAAAAATTGATTATAAAATTTTAATATGTCCCCTTGTTCTTCTGTGCATGTTCATATAGATGAGTTCAATAAAATTATGTTAGATTTAGCTAACATTGACATTGATGTTAAAGATGAGGATCATACTTTAATTTTATTAAATTCTCTTGATGATTATTTTAATTCACTATGATATTCCATGATGTATGGTATAGATTCCATTGCATTAGAAGAGGTTAAGTCGGTTTTCCTGTCCCATGATCTTCAAACACATGGGTTGTAGAAAGAGTTGAAATCTGTTAAGAGTGAACCACAAATTTTTTATACTAAAGATCCTATGTAAAAAATTACAGGAAAGAAAAGAACCTGTTTAAGGGATTTTGGTGTTTTGAGTGCAGTAATATCAGCCACATAAAATTTTTCTGTCCTAATTTGAAAGATAAATATAGTACATCCCATTCACATGTGGTATATCCCAGTTATGAGTCTGCTTAAGTTCTTTATTTTGGAGACCCTTCATTAGAACTTGACATAGGTTATGTGTATAATTTTTCTTGCATTCTTGGGACTAGAACCACTTGTCTTTATGAAGGAATTGTGGTTAATAAAAAGGGTTGTGTGGGCTGGTCTAAGTTGTTCGGGCTTAGGTGGAGAAATGTTTTGTCCTGTATGATTCTTGTATGTGGTTTCTGTTAATGTTTCTACTGCTTGTTGATTAATATTGTATTTTATGATCTTTTTTTTATTATTCACTATATTTTACCCCCAGGAAGGGTTGTTTCGATGCTGGTATATGCATTTCTGGAATTTTTCATTATGAACAAAACAGAGGTAATTGTGGGGTAAGCTCTATTCTAATGTTTTTTCTTAGTCTGTTTAATTTTTCTAAGCCTGTTAGAAGTATGTAAGTAGTAGATGTGAAGTATGGTTAGAGCATGTTCCACTACTGAAACATGCTAGGTTATATTCATGTTGGGTGTATATTTGTATACCTAAGTGTTTTTTGGTTTTAAAAAATCATTCCACACTTTTTAGGATTAAATGGTAGTTAGTTGTTTGCAAGAACACCATCGGTATAGTTTAATTTTAATGTTGAAAAGGTAGAGATTTTTTAATTAGTGTTTTCAAAATTAAAATGTTTTACATGAAAATTTAGTGTGCATATTATTATTATTATGCTTTATATTTTTTGATGGATACTTTTATTGTTGGGCATCTATTTATAAGGCTTTTTGTTTTGATATGTGGCATGTTGTTTGGTTTTTTGGACAACATGATCTAATGGCCTCCACCATAGTAATCTGATCATGCTTCTCCTTACTATCTATTGATTCCTTGTGATCTAGCGGCTTTGGTTCTTTGTTTTTGTGTTACTTGGTTTTTTGTTTCACCACTATCATTTTTCTATGCTCCTTCCACATGTCCCAGTTGGTTTGGGATCTATTACACTTGTACTTCCTCGCCATTCAAGGCATTCCCTCATCTTTTAGAGTGCCCTAGATCTATTTTTCATTTCTTTTGATACTGCAGCATGTGCTTATTCTTCCTAATTTGAGAGAGAACTGAGAGAACTGGAGACCCGCTGCTTGCACATTGTATTATCAACATTGTTCGGGTGACTTTCGGTGGAGATCTCTGCACCTTGAGAGATCTGTGACGACAGATCAAAATCTTGAACTACTGAACCTGTAGAGCTATGTTCTTTGGTTCCATTTTGTGAGATTTTTCATTGCTTTATCTATTTATCTTTGTGTTTTATGGTCTTGGTTCTTTTGTTAGTCTAGTATACAGAGTCTGGGTTGCGTGAATCAATCCATCAATACTGGGAGAGTACTCTGTTAATGCAAATCCATATTTCATCACTGTCTCTTGGGGCGTAGAGGTCTCCATTCTTGGATAGTTTTCATATTCCATGTGTGTGGTCTAACTTATTTTTATTATCTACTTGTATATGCTCTATTGTTTCTATTTTTTATAATAATAAATAAATTTTGGTGGTGTTCTTGTCATGGATTAGGACCAAATAGGTATTAACAACAAAAATTTGGGTGTTCCATTTACTTTCCAGTGATTTCATTTTTTGTTCTTTTATTCTATCAATAAAACATCTTAAATTTGTTTATGTTTACTTTTTATAAACCTCTATAAATTAAAATTATTCCACAACATGGTCTTGTTGGGGTGGTGATATGAATCTCGAAGGAGGAGGGGATAGTCCTCTACCTTGGGAGGCCAATGATGAGAATGTCTTTCATGGGAATCTACTCTTATTTCTCTTTTTTTATTAAATGTTTAAATTCAATCTTATAGGGGAAGAAATATTTTCCCACCCATTGTCTCTTTCCATAGATAAAACAACTCTTCCCACCACCAATTTTACAGAAAGGCTATCCATACCCTTTATTATTTTTTAATTATAAATATTATTTTTAAATTTTTTTCTTCTATAGGAAGAAAACATTTTTTGCCACTACCTTTTCTGGTTTTTGTATTTTTTTATTGTTTAATATTTCAAGGTAAGAAATCGGTCACTTGGAAAAATGTTCTGGTCGGTGGAATTGCGGTCATCGGATACGGATCAAATGTTGACTATAAATGGATCATCCAAAATTAAAATTATGACAATATGTTAAATTATACTATTCTATAATTTTTAACAGGAAACAGTTGTGTTTTTGATCCATAACAAAAAAATTGAATAGTCATAACTAGGTCATCCAAAATTCGATCGACGTGTGGTCTGTTCCGTTGGGACCGATTTAATTACCTCTACTTAATTTAGGGAAAATTAATTTTTACTAGGGTTATAAAATTCACATGATCACTTAGATACCAATTTATGGAACTGGGGGGGCGTAGTGGGAACCCGTGGGTTGGGTATTTCAAAACTTTTCATTACTATAATGACATAAATTCATCATATCCAATGATCCAAGCCTTGGTAATGGTACAATGATCTTAGGTGAATTAAATAATCATAAAATAAATAGAAAAACATGTACCTTGTTTTATTTTGTGTATTTTAATACAGCTCATCATCGGTGATCGGTTCTTGAATGATCTAAAGTTTAACCCCTCTAGATCCTCCACACACACTTCAAGTAACTTTGTGAACACCGATCGTCAAATTTCGAGTGCTAGCGCAGAGCATTGATGATTTCATTGAAATAGTGATAATCACTTCAACTCCATTCCTATTATCTTCAAATAAATCATTGGATTGATTTCTTAGATGATTTCTTTCTCTCTCAGTGATGTAGGAAGATACAGGATCTCTCAATCTATTGGAACAATGAGTTTCTTACCATGCGCACAAGAAAATGATCTCCTTATTTAATTATATAGTGGATGAGAAAAATACCCAGTTAGGGTTCCCAGAACCCTTTATATCTATCATCCACTTAAATAAGTAATGAATAAATAACCATGAAAAACATACTACATCATTTATATTATTTATATTTTATCTCATACTTGTAATATATATTAAATATATTACATGATAAAACTGAGTCATTAACATGACTTGTAATTTCCCCTAATATTAAGTGAAACTTGATTACTAAATATAATATTAATTCATAAAATATAATTCCATGTATTTACTTAAACACTTGTAAATACTTTTTTTAAATAAATTCTACTCAATTATTCTATACTTGAATAATAATGAATTTATTTTTTTATCGGTGATCGATAAATCTTAGAAAACTCTTGGACCTCATGGAAGGGTCCACCATGTCCTATATACCTATTCAATATAATATGAAAAATATTGAATGCATTATTGTGTGTGGCCTTCTAGGTCCTTATCTCAATAGAATTTAATAATATTCACAAACCAATAGCAGAATGTAACAACTCATTATGACCCCTAAAGAGACAAGGAGTAGTCATAGAAATGACAACCAACCAACATACACACACTATGTAATGGAATTTCTTTGTCATGTGATATATCATAAATCAAGACACACACTTCTATCATTATCATTTAATTTCATTATTATTTTTTGATCAAAATGGATGAACTTACCTTAGACTACCATGACCGTGGATTTAATGAAGGTACTACCATCCTAATAAATCATATCAAATATATCACTTCCTCAAATTAGAGGTGATAAATTATTTTTAGATCATTCAATCAATTTCATACCGTCAATTATGCACCCAACAAAAACTACCTCACAACAAATTTATTATCATGGTTTTCTCCTTGCATCAAAGTATGTGATCAAATGAAACACATTGAAATTTATCTCGATTCAAGAGATCGATACACATGTCCATAGATAGGAACAACCAATTTCACACAAAACATGTGGATTTTCTATTGGTGGTTATTTCCTCATGATCTCACCTACCATAGATCACCAAGTGTGAACTTCATGGGAAGAAGTATCAATGCTTATGAGCCCCAAACACATGATATTCAAAAATCATCGGTGTCCATTCAGTATAATTTATCTAGACCATAGAACATATATTTAAGATTAATGTCATATTATCTCATGGCTCACACTGTAGTCTTGGATCTGATATAACCTTTTGATATGAAAACTAATCTATAAACATTACCATCAAATAGTGGACGCAAAAATATCAAAACTAGAATGATAAGTTTACATCATCCATAACTCACTATACACAAGGTATGGTAACCAAAAGTAATGACAAATTTGGGTCTAGGGAACCCAATTTTCTCACAAAATGATGTTAATAGGTTTCATGTCAAGAACCAGAAAATCCATTGAGATTTTTATCTCTGATAAATAGAAAGTATAAGAAGGGAATTGGAGACCCTTCTCACTCATTGTTTAGAAGGGTGTAGTAATATCCATCACATAATACATAAGATCCATATTAATTTTTAGGAAATACACAACACAATTCGATACGAAAAAATGAGATGCACCATTATCAAATAAATTAGTCACTAAAGATTAATCTATAGTGATGGAACCTATCAATGTCGTTGGACACATATCAACGTCCTATAGATATGCTTCCACTGTGTGAAGAAGATTTATTTCATATGCATGTGGATTATACCCCTTAGTTGTTGAAGAATCAAACTAAAACTCTTTACCTTTACATGCGGATGAGACTCTTCCACTATGTGGGGTAGAAAATATATAATATAACTTCTATAGTTTTCTAGATATACCGCATGAACTACAAACCTTCTGTGTCTTAGAATTAACCCGATTCGAATGCCCAGCCTAGCCACACTAAAATAAACTCTTCTAGACACCATAGAAGGTATGGATAAATCCTACTATCGATATCCACCAAAAAACTCATAACTATATCTCTTTAATTTAAAATCACTATCAAAACTGTCAATGGGAGTAATAGAAACTCCCATAAACCTTGACTTACCAGCCCGACCAGGCTTAGTCATCAATTCTCTATCTAGTACATCAGCATATGAAGTGAGATTAATTATGAAAACCTATGATGGGATATAATATTGAAAAGCCATCTCAAAACTTCAATACCTTGGCTTATCATTCATTACAACCTTAAGAGGAAACTAAATGAGTTTAGAAAATTGATTCTCATACTGAGTCATGATTTGATCGTTTTTGTCACGAACCATCCCATGGGGCCCGGACGGGACTACCCCAAGCCCGCCATCCATAGGCCAGGGGTTGGTGACTTTCACCTGATGGATTTTTCCGAACAGGGAAGGCATTGCCTAAAAGATATGTCCACACTCAAAAAGGGAAACTGAAGTAAACCACCAACATAAGTAAGGTATAACCACAAGAGTAATGTATAAACAAAACTTCAACTATAAAATGAAAATTGTGTGCCGGAATACAATCCCTTGAAACTGAAAAGAAAGTAAAACACTCTTGGATCTGCCCTAGAGATCTACCTGGAGGGTAGTAGTTGTATGTATGGAGTCTAAGAAGAGGATCTCGACTACTCCAATCGCACCAATCTCCACCAAGTTCCAAACCTCCAAAGTCTTCCTCGGAGCATCGGTAGTCTGCACCAGACACACGCGTGCGGCCAGAGCCTATACATGGGTGAGTATAACAATTCAATAGGGGATCCTAAGACCCCTGAAGTTATCTCAGTAATCCAAAAAGTAAATCATCAAAAGAAATACCAAAAAGGTAATATCATAAGCATGATATAAATCATGAAGAACAAAGCACAAGAGACAACTCACTATAATGGTATAACATCATGGTTACTAGGATAGGGATGACTATTCGTAAAGCCAGATCATCTTATCTGTAGTAACTCCACATCTGACCCATATAGGTCACTTTATGATGACCTGTATTGGTCTCTAGATGTTAACCTGTATTGGTCACTAGATGATGACCTGTGTTGGTCGCTGATGTTGACTCATATTGGTCGCTAGTGCTAACCAGTATTGGTCTCAAGTGCTGACCAATATTGGTTGCTGGTATAGAGGTATGTATGGTTAGTCATATAGCTAGATCATCCCACTCTGGAGTTTCTAATGCTGACCCGTATTGGCCGCTCTTCTTCATCATGTCACATCCAGCAATTGGATTACTACACGAAGCACGCCTGATCTCCAGAAGACTCTTCGCCTCAAGAAATCGGTCATATTTCAACTAGTATGAAGTCTCTAAAAAATCATACCCAAGGGACCACCCTGTCATATGGGTCCAAACGTGATAGACGGTGTGCCGATCAGATGCCCAGTTTGTGAGATATGGGCACTTTTGTAAAATTGTCCTGGTTGAATTCAAGTCTGGTCCAACCCAGGTCATACATCAAACTCCATTAGAACTCACTTAGAGAATCTACAAAGTATCGCCTTGTCATAAAGGTCATTATGCCACATACGGCGCGACAATCAGATGTTTAGTATGGTAGTTACACCCCTTTCCGTGAAGCGGGGGTCATCGCACCTTAGTCCGGCCCAGCTCAGTCAGGTCCGCAGGAATATGACAAAGGGAATACTTATAAAAATTGGTCCCAATGCCACTGATAGTGTGTCAAATGGACACCCAGTTTGTTATTTATATGTTTTTCTTCATTCGGGGGCCCGTTGGGTCTAGGCCCGGTCCAACTCGGTCTAGTCGGCCTGATGCAGCCAGTCCCAGGGTCTACCTAACCCCTCTTGGGTCCGGCCCGATAAGGGTCATCCCGGTTCACTAGGTTCGGCCCATCGGGGTAGGCCCAGCTAGTTCGCATGCCTGAGCTATGGTTGGCCCGACCCACCAGGTGGGGCTCGACCCACCCGCATTGTCCTATGGGTCTAGCCTAGCCCAATGGGTGGGTCTGACCCATTTAGCCTAGTCTGCCTGAAGGGGGACTGTGTCTCCAGCTGGCCTTGCGAACATGAGGCCGTTTCATCTAGCTGGTGGGGCGATGCCCCACCGCGTGCAACGATCGGCCAGGTGGCCGGTCGGTCTCCAGCCGACACAGTGTAGCGCTGAGCCATGTCGCCACCTCCTGCCACGACCCGTTGGCTGTAGCTGCTGCCACCGGTTGTGTCTCCTTTCTCCTGCACGGCTGGCTTGGGTCGGCCGCCTCTGGCCACTACGGCACATAACAATGTTCCGCCTTCCCACCACCTATGGCTGGTTGCCATGGGCCTCCTCCTTCCACCGTCGGCATGGTGCACAGGCGGTTCTATCAGTGGTCCATTGGATGTGCTCTAGTGGTCCATTCGTGGTTTCTTCTGTGCCTAAATGCCTCTCGAGTCGCTGCCGCCACTGCGTAACCCCTATATCTGCCTTTTCGTTGCATTGTACGGCCACACATAGGAAACACAAGAAAAAAAAAAGATCAGTGGAGGGTCTGGTCCTTGTTCTGATTGGTCCACACCATCCACGTTAGCATTTTAACAAGGGGTGTTAGCAAAAACGCAGAATTTAAAAATAACTCCCAAATTGTGACCCCACATCAACCTCCTGTGTTTAAAAAATGATCCCAAGATCAACCTGTTGGTGGGTTGATACAAATTCTTCACATAAATCATGAATAGAGAAGGAGGAATATTACAATATCAAAAACAAAAACCCCTACCTGGATGAGATGTCTGCTGATGATGATCAAAAGAACTTCCTTCATCGTTGTCATCGGTTCGTGATTCGGTGGCGATCTACACCACTCGCTGAATCTGGTCTCATCTACCAGGTGGATATAGCTGCAAGACTTCTCTAGAGTTTCCTCACTTGAAGAAGCCATGCCAAAACCCCATCCCAAGCTCCATTTAAAAAAGAGGGGGAAAGGTGAGTAATGCATTGAGGAATTAATGAGGTTCATTAAATGAATTAATGAACCTCTTTTATTACATAATGGTGGAGTTACATATTTGATGAGTGAAGCTCTTAAATGTCTTGACAAGTCACCAGTCTCTCCATCGCCGCTCATCCGTTGGAGAAAAAGAAAATAAAATAACAATTACATGTTATTTTACTTTTCATTAGAGAGTCCAAAAAAATTGTTAGGTCCACTAGGTTAGATACCCTGAGAGGGGGGTGAATCAGTGTATGGTAGATTAAAACAACTACCCCTATTGATCTTGTATCACTGTTAAGAAAGACTCTCTTCTCCCTCTTTCCTGCATCAAAGTATAAACAGAAACGAAAGCATGCACAGGACACAGTGATTTTTACTTGGTTCACCCTCACTGGGATACACCCAAGGATCATACACCACCGATGTGCCAATGTACCAAATCCACTAAAAGTGCACTGTTGTTTTCAAATCTCAGGATATATCACTTCTATTCCCAGGATCACTGCCTTTACAATGTTTAGGGTCAGCTCACTGCTTTCCCAAGGGTCACTCCCTGTCTCTCTCTCTCTGGCTCACTACCGGTGGAGAGGATCACCTTCTTCCTCTTCCTTTACTCACTGCTCTTGGAAAGGATCCACTCACATTTTATAGACCTGTTTGTCTCTTCATTATCACTAATGAATGCATCCTCTTTTGTATATAGATTCTCTGTTGAATTCCAACTTTCACTCGTAAATTAATATCACTTTGCACCGAAGGTATCGATAAATATTCCAGCTTTCACGCAGCCCGGAATCACTATCGTGCTTCAACCATACTTGGCCCCCTTATCCAAGCTGGCACACAAGTCTCAGCGCACAAGTTAAAACTAGCACACAAGTTCACTTCAACCACTTGTGCGACACTATCTTCTGCAACTCCAAACTTGCGCGACTCACACCCTTTTACACCCAAACCAATTTTGATGTGCAACCATCAACTACCGCAATTCTTCAAAACCTGGAGCGCAATTTTCACCAGGCCACTTGGGAGACACCCCCTTATTCAACTCAAAACTTGGGTGACTCCCTTCATTTCTCTCCCAAACCACTCTGGACGCGCAACAAACAACTGACACACAACTTCTACTTGCGCGACCACAACACCACTTGCGCGACCACCACACCTGCCATATGGGAGCTCTGATTTTCTCTAAGTGTTTAACTCATACAGAATGAGGAGGGTTCTACCTCTATTTATATGAATTTAGACACCCTAAGCGATGGTTCACAAGTCTCCTCTCATCGCGCAAGTCTCGACGCGCAAGTCGGTGTCACGCAAGTCACTTTTGCGACCAACCCTAAAACTTGGGTGCCCCTTTTCCCATTGCCATATTTTCATATTCGGATCTTGAAAAACATATGGTGTGCAGTTTTCCTCTTCTTAAATACAACGGCATGGAAGTCCCTTTTCCAAAACCACTTTTCTCCATTTGTCGATTTTCAATCCCAAAAAATTGGCAAACACTGGAAAATGGAAGCACCTTGTATCTTCTCTTTTTGTACCGGCTCCAGATCAACCATTCCTTTTTCGACATTCATGAAACAAACATGGATCGTTAACCACATACCTTGAACTCGACATGCCACCATGAAATCCCCTTTGTCAAAAAAATTTTATGTCAAGGTTTTCTTTGTCAACAATCACAACACAGATGTCCACTTTTTCAACAAACACAATCACCTGAAAAATGCTTCAATGATACCTTGATGGATATTTTCCCAAAAAAATTTATCTCTTGAACTACTACGATCGAAGTGAAGCCTCCATTAAGTGAATATAGGCGCTATGTATTCAACAGTTTCCTCGTATTTTTAATCCGATCATCGTTTCAAAAGATAGAAAACTTCACCAACGCGTTTACTAAACATACCATAAAAAAAAATTCAAAAATCAATTATGGGAACACCGGGCCTCATAATCACGCACCGTAAATTTTTGAAGACTCTTAATAATCCCAAATAATTTAAAAAATTACATGTAATTTTCTAGGTCTTTACATTCTCCCCACCTTGGGGCTTTACGTCCCCGAAATCCAAACAAGGCTACACAAACAAAGAGGGGTACTAGCCACACATATGAGCAACTCGCTCCCATGTGCTCTCCGGGAGATTCCCATGCTGCCACAGAACGCACGCTAGAGGTATCAACCGCCCATGAAGGATCTGCTACTGTCGATCCTCTATCTCCACTGGGTACTCCGCAAAAGTCACCATGTCATCAATTTCGATCTCACTATGGTCGATGACATGAGATGGGTTATGCACGTATCTCCTGAGCTGGGATATATGGAAGACGTTGTGCACCCTCTCCAATTGTGGTTGCAGTGCAAAGTAGTATGCCACCTTTCCAATCCTCTGATGTATCAGTAATGGTTTGATACACCTCAGTGAGAGTTTATCACCTCAGCCAAATCTCTATAGTTCCCATCGAGGGGATACCCACAAGAATACGTAGTCCCCCTTTTGTAAATACAATGGTCTTCGTCGCCTATCATCATAGGACTTATTTTGACTCTGTGCAGTCTTCATCTACTCTCGGATGACATGCACCTTCTCAGTGGTATCTTGTACCATCTCTTGTCCCACAAGGGTTGTCTCTCCTAGATCCATCCAACACAAAGTTGATCTGCACGGTCATCCATATAATGCCTGAAAAGGGGTCATACCAATGGTGGAGTGATATCTATTGTTGTATGTGAACTCCACCAAGGGTATTTGGGAATCCCAATTGTGACCAAAATATAGGACACGTGCATGAATCATGTCCTCTATGGTCTGTATGGTCCGCTTAGTCTAACCATCTACTTACGGGTGAAATGTTGTGCTCAAGGGAAGCTGAGTCCTGAAATCCTCCTACAATCCTTTCTGTAACAAGGATGTGAAGCATGAATCACGGCATGAGACTATCATCGAAGGCACCCCCAAGAAGTCACATGATCTCTTGAATGTACAGATGTCCCAATCTCTCTACTGAACCCTTCTATTGAATAGCATAGAAGTGGGACGACTTGGTGAGTCGGTCAATGATCACCCATATGGTATCATTCCCTGTGGACTTATGTGGTAACCCCATCACAAATTCCATCGATATCCCTTCCCACTTCCACTTTGTTATATTGAGGGGTTGGGTCAAGTTCTTTGGTACCTAGTGCTTGACCTTCACTTGCTGGAATGTGAGGCATCTAGAAACAAACTATGCCGCAACTTTCTTCATCCCTAGCCACCAGTACTGACGCTAGAGGTCCTAATACATCTTATTCACACCTAGATGTACTTCCACGGGGGATGCATGGTACTCCCTCAGCACCTCCTCTCATAAAGTCACTGGCACAATTTTACATCCTCTTAAAAGGATAGTAAGCTCTCCACCTTCAGAATATCCATAAGGATCATGGCCTGAGGATATCAAATCATGTGTAGTCTCACAGCTATTGTCTCTGATTTGTGCCTCCCTAACTTGGTAAAGGAGTGGAGGGGGAACTTCCATTGACTGGAGGTAGACTGTTTCATATCTATCCATGTAGGATATCTAAAGCGAGGATAACTGCTCTGAATCCTCTGTCAGTAATTGTGAACTCGATCTCTAGCTAAGTGCATCTACCACTATGTTCCCCTTACCAATAGTATAGAGTATCTCAAAGTAATATCCCTGGAGGAACTCTATCCAATGTCATTGTCTCAGATTCAGATCTTTGTATGTGAAGATATATCTAAGACTCTTGTGGTCTATGTAAATAATGAACCGCTCACCCATCAAGTAGTGTCTCCACATCTTCAGTGCAACGACTAATGCAGCCAACTACAAGTCGTGAGTTACATAATTCTACTCATGAGGCCTCATCTTTCATGAGACATATGCAATCACTGCATCACCCTACATCATGATGCAATTAATTCTAGTCTATAATGCATTATATTAAACCACGTAGTTAGTGCCATCCTCCAAAAACATTAGTATGGGAGCCTTGGTCAAGCTCTGCCTCAGCTGTTAAAACCTCTGACGACATGCCTCTTACCATAGGAAGGGTTTCCCCTTATTCTTCAAGGAAGTCATAGGTGATGCTACTCTGGAGAAATTGGGTATGAATCTCCAATAGTAGCCTACTAATCCAAGGAAGCTTCGCACCTCAGTAACACTCTTGGGTGGCTCTCAAGAAAATACTTCATTGATCTTCACTGGATCCACAACAACTCCAGCCTCTGTGATGGCATGTCCCAAGAAGTGGACCTTCCATATTCAGAACTCACACTTTGAGAGCTTCCCATATAGCTAGTTCTCCCAAAGTGTGTCCAAAACTATCGTCAAGTGTAAAACATGATCTTCCTCAGATGTTGAGTACACCAAGATTTTGTCGATGAAGACCACTACAAAGCGATCGAGGTATGGATGAAAGATCCCATTCATGATCCCCATTAACACTGTAGGAGTGTTGGTCATGCCGAAAGACATCACCAAGAACTCATAATGGCCATACCGATATCTAAAGGTTTTCTTTAGTACATCCTCATACTATACCATGAGATGATGATAGCCTGATCTGAGGCCTATCTTAGAGAATCACTTCTCCCCTTTCAACTGATCAAACAGATCCTCAATCCTTGGCAGAGGATACTTGTTCTTCATGGACACCTGGTTTAGGCTCCGAAAGTCCACGCATAGTATCAAATGTTTGTCTTCCTTCTTATCAAACAACTCTGAAGATTCCCATGGAGAAACACTAGGCCTTACGAATCCCTTCCTCTGCAAGTCCCCCAAATGTACCCTCATCTCTCAGATTCCATAAGGGCCATCCGATATGATGGTGTTGATATCACTGTTATTCCTGGGTATAAGTCAATGTATAATTATACCTCTCTATGAAGAGGTCGTCCAGGGACATATTCTAAAATGCCACCCTCATACTAATCCACCACCACTGGGAACTGAGGACTCGCCCCATCCACCATGTCGAAGGTCATGCAAGCCATCTGATGTATAATCGAAAACACCCTCCTTAGCGCAAGTCCATATCATGTTACTCTATTTTACTTCTCAAAAACAAAGGAAAACTAGCCTCCATATTCGTGCGTACCTCACACTGTACATCTCAAGTAGTCATTATATATGTGAACTGCTGATTTCCAGTCCATACCTAGAATGACGTCGTAGGGATTCAACGCCGCTACTAGATGATCCCATCTGAAACTCTCTCCTTTGAGAGTAAGATCACAATTTCAGGACCAGTGTGTGACTACTGAATCTTCTCCCGTAGGATGATCTAAACGCAAAGGTCGATCTAAAATCTTTGTCGTAATCTCAGAGCCCCGAACTAAGTCCATGATAAGAAAATAACCGCTAACACATATATTGATAAGCACTGTAGCTAAATTATAGAAGATACAGATCATACCTCGTATCATCTCAGGGATTTCAGGATTGTGAGTCTCTACTACCTATAGTTGGGCCTATCCCCGTCCACCTACTCCCTAAAAATGTGGTGGACCTCCTGGGGGTGGTGGTGGTAGTGTCTGATGACGCTGACCACCCCCGCTATACATCCTACTCCCCAGCCTCATTCGCTACATGGATGACACTCATGATCCTGTCATTTCTGCTACCTTAGTGGCCCCTCCACCCTATACTGATCATTTTTTCAAGGATTCAGATAATCACGAGCTCTGTGACCAAGTCCCACATAAGAAAAATAGATCATGCCTCACTGGTGGCTCCCTCAGTCTCTCGAGCCTCACACCTCGGACCCTACGTCCGGGGGTCGCCCTCCGGAAGGTCTAGCCTGACTGAGATTCTGTGTTGTATGTCTACTATCAGCTATATATGACTCTTCTACCTGTCTTCTAGTATGGGATCTCACTGTTTGTGCCTACTTGGCAAGGAAAATCTCTATTAGAAAAGCTCACTATAGCACCCCATCCTGCATCAGGATGCTGAGATAAATAGTTGCAGCTATGATATCTCATCAAAGCCACTACTCAAAATTTGGGTCCCTGAAATATGGGTCTCATTCCATGTTGGTGGAGTATCGGGAGAGGTCAGTAAATCTCGCAGAGTATTGAGCCACAGCCTGGCTGCTCTACTGTAGATGCGGTAGCTCCTTAATACGCACAGAGTATAGTGTCACTGGAACAAAATCTACCCTGAAAAGGATCTCAATGTCCGGCCAGGTAAGGGACGCCTCCTCATGAACCGGGAGCGTCGACTTCCACCATCATCCTTTTGAGCCCTGAAGAAGGATAGCGGCCAAGATCTCCATCTGCAGGGTGTGTGTCTCTACTAAAAGAAAGACTGGTGAAACCACCTCAAACCAGTCCTCTACTGCCTGGGGGTCCATCTCACCTCGAAACCTCAGAGGCCTCTATCTCTGGAATTCATGCAATGTGCTTAGCTAGTGTGCATGATCCACTGTAGCATATTCTACTCAATGGGTGGTGGTGTTTTTGGTACACCACCCGAAGGAGACATCACTATGAGTGGTCTATGTACCGAAGCCTCGTCACTCAGTGAGCCACTATCACAATCTCTAACCAGAATCCTGGTTGGGTATCTTTGTGGAGGCATCCTGTAAGAAACAGATGTTCCATGGTCAATAAGTTATACCTGGTGAGATGACTCAAGAAAGATCAAGAAAACTTTTCAAAACACTGGAAACCACTGTTTTCATGTACCGAGTCGAAAAATAGAATTCAGGGTTCTAGTGTATAAATACGTCGGCCACCACACCAATACTAGACTCCCTGTACTGAAAAATGAACTCAATACACTTTACACCATTACCTCATTAAAATTATACTCTTAGTTCTTCTGATAGAACCAACCACCCTCTGATACCACTTTGTCATGACCCATCACATGGGGCCCAAATGTGACAACCCCAAGCCCGCCTTCTATAGTCCAAGGGTTGGTGAATAGCACCTAAAGGCTTTTCCCGAATAGGGAAGGAATTTCCTTATAGATCTGTACACACTCAAAAATGGAAACTGAAGTAAACAACCAAAAAAAGTACGGTATAACCACGAGAGTAAAGTAAAACCTCAAGTACAACTATAAACTGAAAAAAGTGGTATGGAATACAAGCCCTAGAAACTAAAAATAAAGTAAACAACTTTCACATCTACCCTAGAGCTCTACCAAGAGGGTAGAAGCGATAAGTATATAGTCTAAGAAGAGGATCTCGACTTCTCTAGTCGCACCAATATCCACCAAGTTCCTAACCTCTAAAGTATTCCTCAGAGCATTAGTAGTATGCACTAGACACACACGTACGGGCAGAGCCCATGCAGGGGTGACTATAACAACTTAGTAGGTGTGCCTAATACCCCCAAAGGTCTCTCAGTAATCCACAAAGGAAAACATCACAAGAAATATAACAATGGTAATATCACAATAATGATCTAAATCATAAAGCACAAAGAAAAATAGACATCTCACTCTAATGGTATAAATTCAAGGTTACTGGGATAGGGATGAATATTCATAAAGCCAGATCATCCCATCCATAGTAACTCCACAGCTATCTCGTATAGATAAATGTATGTTGATTCATATTGGTCACTAGATGTTGACCTGTATTGGTCGCTAGATGTTGACCCATATTGGTTGTTGGTGTTAACCTGTATTGCTTGCTTGTGATCACCCGTATTGGTTGTTGGTGCTAACTCGTTTTGGTAGTTGGTACAAAGGTAGGGATGGTTTGTCGTACAAATTGATCATCCCACTCTAGAGTTTCTAATGATGACCTATATTGTTTTCTCTTCTTCTTCACGACACATCCAGCCACTAGATTCCCACACGAAGCACGCCTGATCTCTGGAAGACTATGATCCTCAAGCCATTGGCGATATTTCAACCATTATGAAGTCCCAAAAAATGCATACCCATGGGACATCCCTATTATAGGGGTCCAACGTGACAGACGGTGCGTCGATCGAACGCCCGGTTTGTGAGATAGGATCACTAGAGTAAAAAGGGCCCTATTGGATTCAAGTATGATCCAACCTAGTTCACACATCAAACTCTATAAAAAATCTCTTAGAGTATCTCCAAAGAACCTCCTTGTCACAGGGGTCCTTAATCCACAGAAGGTATGTCGATCGGACGCCCGATCTGTTAGTTACACCCCTTTCTATGAAATAGGGGTGATCGAACCTCGGTATGGCCTGACTCGGTCGAGCACTCTGGAATATTCCAAATGGAATATTTCCAAAAAGGGGTCCCAAAACCACTGACGACATGTCAAACGGACACCCGATTTTTCAGTTATGGGCTTTTCTTTATTCAGGGGCAGGTTGGGTCTGGGCCCTGTCTGACTTGGTCGGGTCGGCCCGACACAATGGGTCATGAGGTCTACCTAACCCCTCTCGATACTAGCCCGTTAAGGGTCATCCTGGTTCACTGGGTCCAGACCATTGGGGTCCGCCCGGCTGGTTCACAGGCTCGGGCCTTGGTTGGCCCGACCCGCCAGGTGGGGCTTGGCCCACCTGTGTTGGCCCATTAGGCCGCAGATTCAGCCCATTTTCCTGGCCTAAGTCTGGCCCGAGTCTTCCTTCAGGTAGACAGTGCCTCTAGTTTCCCCCACAGATGCGGGGCCATTTTATCAGGCCGGTAACGGTCATCCAGGTGGGCGACCAGTCTCTATCTGACACGGGGCCGCACCACCCCCTTATGTCGCGGCTACGGTCATCGTTCTCCCATGCGGCCGGCTCAGGCCGGCCACCTCTGGCCATTGTGGCGTGTGACGACACACTGCCTTCCCACTGCCTATGGCTGGTTACCATGGGCCACCTCTGGCATGGCGCGCCAGCGGTTCTTTCTATGGGCCACTGGGTGTGCTCTGGTGGTTCGTTCTTGGTGTTTTTTGCACCTACGAGCATCTCGATTCACCGCCGCCACGGCGTGACCCCTATTTCTAGCTTGCCATCACATTACCCGGTCATCCACAGGAAACACAAGAACAAAAAAATTGGTGGAGGGTCAGGGCCTTGTTTGGATTTTCCCATTCCCTCCATGTTAGCATTTTAACAGGTGTGTTAGCAACAAATAGATAATTTAGAAATAACTCCTAACATGTAACCCTACATCAACCTCATGTGTTTAAAGAACAATCTGTGGATCTACCCATTTGTCGGTTGATCCACATTCTTCATATAAATATTTAATGGGGAAGGAGGAATATTAAAATACCAAAAACTAAAACCCCTGCCTGGATGAGACGTCCACTGATGACGATCGATGGAACCTCCTTCATCGTTGTTATTAGTTCATGATTTGATGACGCTCATCACCACTCACTAAATCTGGTCTCGTCCTCCAGGTGGATTTTTCCGCAGGACTTCGCAAGAGTTTCCTCGCTTGAAGAAGTTGTGCCAAAACCCCACCTCGCGCTCCATTTAAATATAAGGGGGAAAGGTGAGTAACACATTGGGGAATTAATGAAGTTCATTAAATTAATTAATGAACCCCTTTTAATTCACAATGGTGGAGTTACGCAGTTGATTAGTCAATCTCTTAAATGGCTTGACAAGTCACTGGTCCCACCACCACAGCACATCAGGTGGAAAAAAATTACCTATTATTTTACTTTTCTTTAAAAAGTCCTAAAACTATCTTTTTTTCTCCGGACCAACTATAGTTGAAGTTAATCCCCCCTTAATAAAATCTTGGAACTGCAGATTCAATAGTGTCCTTGTATTTTTAATCCGAGCACCGGTTCAAAAGTTAGAAAATGTCACCCATGCATTTTCTGAACGTACCTTAAAAAAAGATCAAAAATCCATTCCGGGCACACCGGGCCTTATAATCACGTGCAATAAATTTTTGTAGACTCGTAATAATACCAAATAATTAGAAAAATACATGGAATTTTCTGGGTCTTTACAGATTTTTAGAAGCTGAGAAACCCCATAAACTTTTCTAAAACCATTGATTCGAGATAGAAATGATCTATGAAAAGAGCTATAATGGCTTCCACTCTAGGAATTCCTATTTCTTCACTATCACCATCAAATCATATGACCTTCTTCTAGGTCCTTTAAGATTAAAGGTAGGACATTTTACCATTATTGAGTTAGGTATTTCAAAAAATTCAAAAAATAGCCCAATATTTTTCAACCAATCACATACCTCTTATAGATCACTCTATCCAAGGAAATATGGTGGGTTCTAGTGAAGAAAATCCAAATAATGATCATTATATTCATCCCTTTTAGGTTCCACAACTATATCAAAAACCGGAATGGGTGCAGCTACCTGTCCCCAAGCATGGAAAGCATGCAACACTATCTCAATGAGGTTTTGATCAAATGGAGGGTTTTATTATTGTGGTTCATTGGAATATCCTTCCTAAGGTCTATTCAAACACCTTCTTTTGGGAATGGTATGATACAACATAAATTGGAAACTTAAAAACATAATTAAGGATACTCGATAGGATTTAATCGATAGATACAGGAATATCAAATCAATCGACAGATAAAGTAATATTGATTCCATCAATAGGATTCAATTTTCTAGGATTTCAAAATGCTCAAATCAAGTTTAGAAAAATACTATAATCAAATCAACTTATTCCTCATGGAAACATTTCCCAAATACCCATAGTGACTTAAGCCTTGTTACGATGAGAGATGGATTGGCACTCACTCACAGCTACCCCTTATGTCCTGAAAATCTTACATCATATCCACCAACGTATCCCAGGCTACATACTGACATCTAGGAAAGATTCAAAACTCCTTAAATACCATTTTTTCATGAACCAATCCAAATACCCCAGTACAATGATATCAAATTCAGTCCAAACATGACCTAAAGGGTGTTCCTAATAATCACGACCTAGAGACTAGCATTTGGCATCAATAAGAAGTCAAAGGGAATGATTTTTTCAAAATTACATAGAATCGAGATAGAAAAGTGGAAGATAAATCAATAAAAATTCAGTAATCTAAACACCTTTCAATGAGAAAATTTTAAAAAGAAAGCATATAAAAATCCCAAATTAATATATCATCCAAAATATTACGTAGTATCTGATAATACAAAGTCTCACAATCCCCATGTAATGAGTTGACCATAACTACACCAGTAACCACCATCACACCATGTCCCATTAATCAATAAAACCCTCCTTCTACAAGTGGCACTTTCACTTTTCCTAGAACTAGTATAAAAAGATCTAAAAATGCTCAAAGGCAAAGGTATGGTGTGAGAAAAGGATCCCACTAGGATTTCACCAAATATTTTATAAGAAGCTCCAATTAAAATAAACCAAATTACTCTTAAACTTTAAATAAAAAACATGAAAAATAGCTCTTACATTTTCATGAAAATGACATTTCAAATAAATAAAATGGAAGTATATAAAAATAGTATAAAAAGAACATGTTTTATAAAATATAAAGGAAACGAATAAAAAAGTTTTATAATAACTGGAATGTAAAAATAAAATTAATAACAAGAAACATGGTCATAATCCCTTAGGTTTGTTAGTTCCCAGATATAGTATCCTTACACCAATCAATAAATAAACATGTGTCAAGTTTGTGTGTACACATCCCTAAATATTAGGCCATTAGGATAATCAATCAACACACCATATTGGGAAAATCATTTCATACATGGTTTAGGTTGAGTTATCATCATCAATTAATTTCTAGGATTTAGAGTCCTAGTGTTCTTATACAAATCACCCACTAACTACTTATGCTCACATATTCTTTCCATCAATCAATAAAGGGAAATAATTTCAATTCAAATCATCATTCATAGTTCAAATTTCCAATTTAAAGTTTCAATATGCCATTTCAATTTCAAAACCAAAATATGGGTATCCATGAAATTCATGCCTTTAAAAATAATATTTACTTTAAAAACATTTTTTTAAAGAATCAATATCAAATAATTTCATTTCATCTTTCCCCAAATCTAAATTTTTTCCCACAACCATTAGAAAAGGTTTTCTATTTCAAAAAAATCATGCCTTTTAAATCAATCATCAAATTATCACAATTCAAGGTTTAGAAAACAATTGAAATCAAATTTTAATTCATGAAAGAAATAAAGTATTCAATTATAGGAAAAATCAATATGAAACCACCTACATTTAATTGCAGAATTAAATAATTAACTACCCAAAATGAGAACTACCAATGGGGAATCAAAGGTGGGGATGATTAGATAGAAATATATGGAATCAAAGTTTATCAAAAAAAGGATAAAATATATAAATTACTTGTGGATTCATCGCAATCAAAGATAGATATTAGAGGGAAAATAAGGATTTCACAATAAGGATAGATACACTTACCAGAAATAAGATCAATTGCATCCACCGGGACTTTGATCCAAGAAGATGAGAGGTTGAAGGATCTAAAATCCTATCTTGAGAGCCTCTAAAATCCAAAGGTTTTAATAGAGTTGAATATATATTAATTTGGAAGATAAAATGGGTTTGGGATATTAAATTCTAGAAAAACAATACACCATGATGTAGCAAATGACACGGTGGTGTAGAAGTGATGAAAAATATCAAGACCATTTTATAATGGAGGAGGCCATACTACAACCACCCTCGATCTAATTAGATCCTAAATCCACTATGAAGACTTTTCCCAAATCCTATTTACCCACTTCAATGCTATATATCCCATCCCACACACCATGTCATATCTACCCCCAAAATGGTTGAGGCATAAAAAATTCACCCTAAGACTCTACATTGTAGTTTCCTTACCCATGTGGTAGTTATGCCAAAAATAGAAGAACCAACCCAACCCATTATCTTGAGCCTCCACACCATAGCTAGATCAACATGTTGTAGTTGTTCTAAAAAAGGATTAACGATCAAAATTAGCTACACCACACCCGGATTGTCCACGCTACATAAACCCTCTCTATGTCATAGCTTCTCTCTCTATAGAGCAACTCATTGTAGAAACCCTATAAATATTAAAAAAATTCTAGAAATATCTAGAACCACACCCACAAAAAGTGATAAAATAAAATGGGTAATTATTTCTTAAAATAGGTAATGGCATGATACATATTCGATAAAGATCTTACCCAAGATCTAATGTTAATTTTTCAATCAATACTCATGATCTATTAAATATATTATCAGATACCTCTGAAAATCACCATATATTTCCTACAGAGATGTTAAAGAGGTGTAGGAGGAATAACAATGAAATTTATAGGGTTTTAACTATTTTATATAAAATATTCATTACTTTTCCCTGAATTTATGATCATCACACATGGTCCTTGGGATCATGCAAAAAACTGAATAATTTTTACTACCTAAGAAAACCAAAAATGAAAGGTCATCGTGAAGTATATTTGAAACTCTGTAGGGGAAACATAGTCTTGGTAAAATTATTCCCAACTTCTCTCCAAAACCAAAATTATATTGAAAATTAAACCCTAAAGTAAATACTATATTATAGATCAAATTATGAAGTGAGAATTTTTCTTCGGAGATCATTTAATCATCCATATATAAAAATTACATATCAGTAATGTATATGCCTCCCATAAAAAATCAAGGTCACATTCTAGGATCATTAAAAATGGAATAGAAAATAGTAATCATAATTCTAGGTTGTTACAATTATCTTTACCATAGGAATTTTTATCCCTGAAAAGTCACCACACACTGTCATTATCAAATAACTATAGACACTACTCACACATCTTTGCTTCTTTCTTCTTTGTCTCTTTCTGGATCATTTTGTGTTGTCATAATATATACACTAAATGAATAATTCATCCTTTTGGGATTATTTTCTCTATGATTCACAATATGAATAAGTGATTATATACAAGACATGTTAGGATCCAAATAAATTTTCTCCCATCTCAAGATATTAGTTTAGTTTGATTGATACTTCATCAATTGAAAATAGTGAAAAATGTTATGAATCAAAATATAATTTTGTAGCAATGAAAACTAATAAGAAAAATCAATAATCTACTCAATTATTTTAAAAGTTACCATATATCATGGAAATAATTTACCTTACCACCCAAGCTATCTATGTTCCAAATTGGGATTCAATTTATAAAATACAGGGTCTATAACATAAAATCTCATGGGTTATCCTTGAAAATTACCATAATAATTCTATCAAATATAATATTAAATCATGTTCTTATGAATTGATTTAACCTAATTCATCATATATTAAACAAAAATGGGTACCAAAATATTTTTCTCACCTATATAATCCCAACATGATGGTTTTTGATGATCCATATATGGAATGATTTTAATGGTTTCATATGGATCGTTCATTCATAATAATTACTTTAAACAAAATCCACAAATGGAAATTTTCTTTCCAAGATATCTCAAAAATAATGCAAAGATTACCAAATAATATCTTTAAAAATATGAATAATACTCTCTGTCAATCTATCCATCTAGGTATGATATGTACTAATCATTTTCAACTACATACCCATTTCATTGTAAAGTCCCTTCCAGAATAAATATGCAAACCAAGGGTCTCTATAAAGATGATAGACTTTAGAACTCCATGAATTATAAAAACTTATTTCACATAAATCTTATAAATATTTCAACTAAAAATGTCTCTTGTATAAGTGAAAAAAATGCATTTATTTGGTGATTTTATCCACTAATATCAAATACCATCAAGAATCTATAGTGATTCCATCAACCTAATCATGAAATATAAGAAACATTCTTCTTAAATCCATTTAATTTTGGGAAAATTCTATAAATACTACATGGATCATTGATTCTCTATATTTACCAAATGAAAAATAAAATAGTGAGAAGAAAATTCAATAATTTCCTTCTTCATTCTCTGATACCATAATTAGTGTCCAACATCAATATATATCTTGGAAACTAATGTTTGTACTTCCCAACTTGAATAGTGGAAATATTTTAAAACAACACTCATTTGTATCAAGTGAACCACCATCCTCACATGGAAAAATATATTAAATATTTTGTATCAAATCATTTTTCAATAGACTCCCCTCCATTTAAGGACCCTTACAACTTTCTACACTATTAAATGGAAAATTTTCTCAATTTTACTTGGTAAAATATCATTGATATCACATTAAATCTTGATAAAACTATACCACCCAGCAACTTCTCAACCTCCATGTGGACTTATATCAATAATCCCATCAACTTCCACTACTCCCCAATTTCTTTCACTAATTGTATAATATTTTTCATGATTAAATCATCTTCCACTACACCTTTCCTGATTTAAACATAATCTCAGTACTAAAATTTTTAAGGTATTAAACCCACATAAAATGTCTTAGATTTAGATCACTCTATGCTGAAATTTACTGCAAACACTTATGATCTTTATACACTAATATTTTCTCAGAAAAAAATTACTACCTATAAATCTTAAAAGAATGAACAAAAGTAGACAATTTCAAGTCATGTATGGGTAAATTATTCTCATTGGGTTTAAAATACCTAAACACATTTCAAAACATTACTTTATTTCATCATAACTCATCTCAAGCCTAATCCATATATATCTTAATACCCTTAATGAAATCATAGATTAGGGAAAACTGAAAATTTTTCTAAAAAACCTCCACTTCAAATCCTCTAATTCCTCTTCGAACTTTACATTCCACTCAATATTTTATCTATTCTAAATCAAATATATCATGGGATAATATAACTATGAAAACTTCTAAATTAAGTTTTGGTAATTTTATGATAATCATAGAAAACTTTGTATCCAGAATATATTCATAGGTTTCACCTAGTAAATCATTGCCTTAACATTTTCTAGATAAACTAAAATTCATTTATTAAAAACAACATGGATAATAAATTTTACCTCTTAAATCCAAAAATGTAATTTTATGAATTTATTATAAAGCTTATATTCATACATAATCTTTAAAAAATCTATATTATTCCAATAATCTTCATCAGAACATGAATATATATGTATTCCATTCACAAATACCACCCCAATTATATATATGGAACCTATAGAAAAATATATATCACTAATTCCATAAAAACCATAGGTTCATTGGTAACTCTAAAATAATTATACAATAAATCATAATGGATATATATACATTGAAAATTCATTTTGTGAATATGAACTTCCTTTAACCATAAATAAAAATCCTTTACTAATGTTTGAACATGGAAAAGTAAATAGACCCATTTAGCTAGTCAAAAAAATCATTAATTCAAGATACAGAATATTTTTTTTCAACTTTACTTGGTTTTATTTTCAATATTAAATATGTATCCTTGAAATACCATTAACTATGTTAACAAATATAATTGTTATTTCCTAAGGGTAAATTCTGGGTTAAATGAACTCATTTTTCTCAATCTCATCTAGTAACACCTTACACTCATGTAACTCCATCAGTTTCATATGATAATATGGTAGTGAAATGGGTATCATCTAAGTTAAAATGTAAATGGAAATTTCCATTTAACTCCTTTATAGTGATCATTAAAAATAATCTTAAAAAACATCAAGATACCAATCCACCACCCTTGAAATTTGATATTGGTCTTTCCTTCCATTAATCCATGTACTAAGAAAAATAACCAATATGATATAGATCTAAAATTACCAAGAATTATAATCCCTATACTTTTATAAATATCCCACTATCCATTTATTGTGTGGATAGACCACATAATGATACAATGAAAACTCATCAACTATAGAAATCAATTTGAGATTTTAATTTTTTAAAACTACCTATCAAGATTATAAATTTATGCGTTTTATTCTCATGAACTAGAAAGTCAAATAATATTTATTTCCACATTTCTAAACACAATCAAGTTGAATGGATAATTAAATCCTTACTCAATTCATTCTCAGTTTTGTGTATCTATTCTCATTAAATATGGAAAAAAAATTATATTGGGTCCCAATTGAACCTTGAATTCATCCTTTGAGTGACATAGACCCTCCTTCCTCCCGCTCTAGGGTTCCCTCGGTGGTGATTTGGTTGGGTGTGACCTAAGTTCTCTAGTGGTGCCTCCCCCTCTCCTATTATTTTCCTCGCTCCTTTTAATATTCCTTTGGTCTCATCCCTTTTTTCCTGGTTCTCTCTCATAGCATCTTATTCCAGATTTTTGTTCTTCATATGTTTGGCTACAATCTTTGGAGATATTTGCAGTCATGTTGTTCATTTGAAGATTTTGGTGCCTTCTCATCTTCCCTTTCCATCTTTTTTTTTTTGTGTTCTAACCTCTGTTAGGTCTGAAGTACAGGCTATCTAGGATGATTTGTGATGTGCTGGCTAAGGATTCTTCACTTTTTCAAAAAATTTAGCTTTTGACAGGTGACTATGTTTCCTATTGAATAAAATGTTTTGGTGGTGGTGTGTTGTTCCTTCTTTGACGATGACTACTATGGGTTATTTTCCTTTATCGATGTTTCTTCAAAGTTGAATTTTTTTATGATTTTTGAGATGGTGATGAGTAAAAGTATTCATCCCATCGGTAAAGATTCTCCACTCCAAGATCTATTTTGGATTCCTATTTATTCACCCCAAGCCAAGTCGGTCTGGTGTGATGGTTCTTGTAGAGGCTTTGGGATTGTGTTGTTTGGGTGGAAGTCAGCATTCCCAGAGGTGTATCCTTGAGTCAACATTTATGTGGGTCCTAGATTTCATATTTGGAATTTTTAATATAACTGAAGATGTTTTCAGTTCTTATATATTTTTTTCGGTGTTCATCGGTGAAGTTTGTAATGTTCTGTTTTGATTCCTTTATGGTGGTAATGATGGAGTTCTTCGGCGATGACATGAAGTTTTCATCAATGGTGAAGTTGATGGATGTAGGTTTCTTTTACAATGGTGATATTTTGTTGATGGATTGGTGTGATTGATGGTGCTCTTGTTTTGGTGTTATGATTAGGGGTGGGATGATCGGTCGGTTCTCATTGGCATGGTGGTATCAATATAGTAGAGATCATCTATATTGGGGCACGACTCGTGGATCGATATGTGACTCGATAGTGCATGATACGACGAAGTTTGTGGATCGAGGTGTGATGATGGTTTTTTCTTTAATTTGAATTTTGAATCATTACTTGGAACCTATGTAATCCTTGGATACTGCTCAACCATAAACAGATATTTGAAAAAAAATAGTAGGTCCTAATTGACCAAATAACTATACAGAGTTAAATGAATGTGATACACCCATATAAAATAATATAGAAATAATTATATATGTTAATGGTATTATATATCATACCATAGATGGTCCTACATTATAGTTATTTTCCTCTGATGCCTAGTCAATATGAAAGGGTTTCCCCTAACACTGATAAGGTTCAAACGTCTTCTTCTTATGATGCCATATTTATCTTATATTAGTTGTTTACTAAGTCTACTTTGTTTCATCAATTTATATCTATGATTCCTTAACTTAGTAAGATGGTCCACCATCACTCATCCATGAGAATTGATTACAATTCTTATTTATATGGCCCACCTTCTTATACTGGAAATATGTGTGAGGAAGATCTAGACACTTAAATGTTCTGTGTACCTCTCCACTAAACTAGAAACACAAAATTAATGCATTTCCTTGATAAAAAATAGAAGACACATTAGATCATTTCCCTTTTAATTCCTTTAATTTCCTATTTTGACCATATAATGAATTTCATCCTCTTGTTCAATGAGTAAGAAAATTACTCCCCTTCCCTATGTCTCTTATATAATCCTCTACCATAGCCACTGACGACAATTTAATGACATTTCAAATTAATTAGGTATTAAACAATGTAATATATTATTGGGTATCCCCTATGTTATGTATCAAGGATCATTAAACATTGTAGTGTGTTCTTTTTAAAAAAAATTCACAAAATTAAACCAAGAGGAGGGTTTTAAAAAATTAATATAAAAAGGGGAAAAGAAACAATTTGAATTAAATATAAGGGTTTTTGTAAAATGAATTTGGTTTCGAAATAGATATGTGGAGGATATCATTTCATGTTTATGACACATTTTGATGAGTTCCTTATTCCTATAAATTCATTGGTTTTTTTGGAAGTTCTTGGTTAAGGTTTAATCAAACCCTAGATTATACTCTATCCCCTTAAAAAATAACATAGACATGAACCTTGGTGTAATTGTCATTTTACCAAGATTAAACTTTTGTGAAAGGTTATAGGGATTTCATGGTACACAAAGATATCATGTGTAAAATAATGAAATAAAATATTATTTTGTCTAATAATAATAACACAATTTTTCACACTTTATATGTCATAATTGATCGGTTGAGAAGAAAAAAAATTTATCTTGCCTAAATAAAATGATAAAAAAGGCACATTTAGGTACAAATAAACATAATTTTTTTTTAAAAAAAATATAAACTAAAATAGTGGATAATTTTCATTATTGAATTTATCACTCTAACTGTGTAAATCCCTCAAAATAATCACCCACCGTTTAGATCACCATCAAGAGGGGGGAAAGGATTTAGTGGATCCTCATATATATCATTTATATCCTTATAAAGATAAGAAGATTCAGAACATATTGGGTTATGAGAAGTATCCTTTGAGTCTTCAAAATATTAGAGTTCCACATTCTTTTTCAAACATACAAATGAGGTACCCAATGTATGTATTTATATGCTTAGGAAAGTAGTGGTTTTTATACAAATATTTCAAAATACCACTTTTGGATCCATTTTTTATGGTCTTATCTCAACTCTCAAAAAACCTATAGAGTTTTTTTAAGGATTATTGATTTTTTACTCATTAATTTTTGAATTCATTTGATTTATATGATGGGATATATTTTTAAAATACCAAGTTATACTATTAATGGTGAAAAATTATGGATTTATTCAATTATGACACATTTTTGTCTTGAAAATGATCAAACTATGATTAATTTAATTCTAATTATTTTTATACCATATATTAAAGGATTTATTCATAAAAATTTGAGCCTCATTTTATGGACATGTCTCTATATATTAGAGTTTTATCACACTAAACCATTTGTACATTTGTTAAATTTTTCCCATTTTTCTCTAATCTCATCATGGGATATCCAAATCTCCTCTAACTAACATAAAAAAATAAAATTAAATGAAATTAACTATTTTAAAAGTATATAAAATTAATCACATTAATTAAATGTGATGTAGTGCCCTTGACCCAGATACTCGAATGGTAACCGGCCCAGGATAATACTACAACAAGAGTGTTCCTCGATCTCTATGGCCTAGTGACTGGTGTCGTGGGTTTAAGTTTATCACTGGGGAATTATTTACATTATTTAATTAATATAATAAGTCATGATTTGGTTCCTTGGAGAAACCATCATGACTCATCCATATATTGGATGTTCCAAACACAAATAAACAATATGGCCTATAATAACTGAATAACATCATAAAATCATCAAAAAAGTATCTATATAAATGAAATAATAATATAAAACCATTCAAAATATCATCCCACTATCAATGCCACATAAAACTAAATAGTCTTGACTTCACTGACTAGAATAGGATATGTGGCAATGATTCTCCTTCTAAGAATAGACTTCTTCTCTATTACCTCATAGATATTGACTATATAATCAAATACCATCACCAAGGTATTCAAATAATCATCCAACTGTTATCTAAATACTCATTCATTCCTAAAATATGGTAAGTGAAAATGCATGTCCATCAAGCTACCCATGTAGGTTGTGTGCATAAATACTTTGTAGGGAACCACCAATGGTGACTTAACTCAATAAGGTATAGATAGATATATACATGAACATGTATACATATTTACATATATATATATATATATAACCAAATAGTTTTATAAGAATTCATCAAAGCGTAGAATCAATCAATAGTGAAGAAGGTCATTGAGAGGCTTTTAGTGTTGGCCTGGCGGCCTGAAAACCTGTCTGGCCTAGCCTGAAAGCTTGAACGGCCCGTATCGACAAATACCGACTCAGACCTATCCAATCTCTAGCCCAGGATTCATTGATTCAAGCATAGGACACCATGGGAAGGCCCACTGTCTAGGTCGGTTAAGCCCACATGTGGCCCATCCATTGTCCCATATGAAGCTCAGTCCGTAAAAGTATGCCCGCTATGAAAAAAATAACTGGGAAACTACTGGTCGGGACACTAAAACCCCCTTCCATAAGCTTCCAAGTTTGTATTTAGAAAAACTGGTCCAACTAGTGTGCCTAGTATTAAAATAAAAAATTATTAATATATATATGTATATTATATATATATATATATATTATCTATATATATTTATATATACCTGTATATCCATAGATATACATATGTATATATGTATATATATATGTATATGTGTCTGTGTGTGTGTGTATTTATGTATGTGTGTGTCCATCCATCTATCTATTAATAAAAACTAAAACAAGACACTCCCCACCCTACCCAACTTTAGTGCATGCCCTATGCACCCCGTCCCACTCTATATTAAATTTTTAGGGGAAATTTTCAAATTACATGTTATTATTATTTTAATTAATTTTAATAAAATTCATTTTTTAATATTAACAAAAATTAATTATTTTATGTCTATTTTATTATTTATAATTATTATGAACATAATTTATTATGATGATTGATATTTATTTAGACTAATCAATCACTAAGGATTCATATTTTTCATCAATTCAAATAAATTATTTTACCTTTAATTATTTTCTAAATTGATCTATATTTTAAATTTTTATTAATTAAAGACTTAATATCAATGTCATCCTCTATAGCAAGCAGTGTACACAAACACACCTGTGTGTGTGTGTGTTTTTATTCTACTATGTCTGTGTACCTAAAACAATTTTTCTTGGGAGGACACTCATCTCCTTATGGGGAGGAATCGTTTGTGTGGGTGGGTGGGTGGGTGTTTTTATTCCACTATGTGTGTGTGTACATATAACCATTTTTCATGGGGTCCACTCATATCCTTATGGGGAGGAATAGTTTGTGTGTGTGTGTGTTTGTGTATGTTTTATCTTCACCTAGGAGGCTACTCATTCCTCTTTGGGAAGAACAATATATATTTCAAATTTCCATTTATATCTAGTACATAAGTCTCGAGATAGAACCAAAAAAATATGGTTTAAATACCAATATATGCACCATGTAAAAAACAAGGTTATACTAAAATAAAATACATTTTTCCATAGTAAAATAATGTATTTACTCATTTACTCTATTCTAGATTCATACAATCATTCTATAGGTCAAAGTTATACATAATAATGAAAAAAACTAATAAGTTACTTTATTGATATAATAACACATGAAAGAAAATTAGGAATTCTAGTTTCAATCCAACAAGTCACAAAGTATGTGTCGTGAACCATCTCGGGTACCCTTGTAACCAAATAATCGAGCTAGCCCTGACATATCCTGAAGGGTTTTCCTGATCCCCATGAGTTGGTGACTAACACATATCATCATACAAGAATGGAAGTGGGAATGATTTTTACACTAACAAAGAGGAAGTAAAAGAAACAAGATAGTATGCATATCAAAAAAACTGTGCGGGGAGTAATATTCCAGAATTCAACAAGGCATAAATAATCCCAAATTAATACAACCCAATCCCCAAAATAGGGAAAAAACCTAATTCCTTAAGGACACAACTCACCAATACCAAGGTTCAATAGATGGATCCACCTCCAAGATACCCATTTACCTTTCTTGAACCTGGAAGGAGAGAATCAACAAACACCTAAAGGCACAAGTAGGGTCTGATCCAAAGCCTAGTAGTATTCCACCCAATGATTCCATAACAATATTCCAATATTAATTAAACAATAATGTGTTTTAAATTTTAAAACAAACAGGTTAGTCATTTAAAAAATCATATTTATGTAAATCAAGACTTATAGTTTAAAATATGGAAATAAATTAGAAATTCATGCTTCACATTCCAAAAGATATAAATACATTTCAAAATATGAAATTTAAATTTAATCAAAGGGTACATTCCATAAATATAACTTTTCACAAAATGGATTAAATAAAAACATTTATATAAAATAGTTTATATAAATTCTTCAGGAATGTAAAACAGTTTATTACAAAAGAATATACATTTGAAACATAAACTTGCAAGCAACATGGTCATGTTCCAAGTAGGTATAATAGTTCCAGGATATAAGGACCCAACACTGTGAAATGGAAAATATGTACATATGCTTGTTTGGGCCTAAGGAAAAGGAGACTCATCACCATTTCCTTCAGAATGATGATATGATGATATGATGTTTTAGAATAGTGTAAGTCATAAAGTGTTTTCCAATATAACACACTAACAACATAAGTATTGCATGTGTTCTTCTATAAATAAAGATGGTAAATTTATTTCCAGATTTCGTAAAATTTAATTAAATCACATCCCCCGTTTCAAAAATTCCAATTTTCTCTTTAAAAATCATAATGGTTTTTTAATCAAAAACATGTTTTTTCAAAGAGATGAAACCATTTGGTTTCCATCAAAAAAAATTAGCTATTTTTCTCATGAAAACTCAACACCCACAATGAAACCATCCAATGAGAATAAAGACACAGAAGGCCTCAAAACACAACCGGGAAGACACACTGTGATTTTCACAATGATCATGTTGAACAAAGGTTCTAAAAGGATTAGAGGCTTTCAAAAATTATCTAAGGAATCCTATAGGTCAAGAGAAAGGAACCTAGATAAAGAACATGCGGAAATTTAATCTAGTATTCCTATTTAAAAAACTGGCCTTGGGGTATTACATGACGTGTAACCTAGTTACACTTCATGAAATTGAAAAAATTTCACCTCTACTAAAAAACCCATATCCTTTACTTAAAATGAATTATTTTTCATTTTATGAGTTAAAAATTGTATAACCTATTACAAGGAATTCAATTTACCATTTTAGATATACATTATGTGTAAACATATTTCACACCATGTAATCCTCTAGCAGGCTATAGAAATGACTTGTTAAAGCTGAGAATCTAAAAAATATCTGACTTCTCCATCACAGGTATCCTCTCAATTCCTTCTCTAACCTACCCAGACAGTTATAATGGAAATCAACGACAAGGTTGAAAATGTACCTGATATAAAGGTAAAAGGATGTTACAACCTCTCCAGTATAGAAACATTATATCCCCAAAAATCCTATGAAGAAGCTTCCAAGACAAATAGATGAGACCATTATTCTATCATCAGTTCCTCATGATACCATCTATCATGACTATAAAAACCATGCTTTCATAGCACATGAACCAAATTTATCATCCTCCCATGAAGTACCTTGGTTTCAAAATCAACTATCCTTACTGGCTATTTTGTCAAGGATAAATCTGACTCAACTTCAAGATTACTCTAGTTCAGAATGTGAGATGAATTATATAGATACATACAAAGATGAGATACATGAAACATATTATGTATCAATGTCAGCTGTATGGGAAGTGAAAAATGATAGGAAACTTTCCCCACTTGTTCAACAACCTCAAAAGGTCCAACAAAATGAGGATAAATCTTCCCTTGCCTCCCAAGATATTGATGACCTTCAAAAACACCAGGTCACTAACTGGGAGCTCCAAAGGTCTACAGCGATGATCAATATAATATTTATATAAAATATTTTCCGTTAACATCCCCTGAATAATCAAATAAATCTTTGTTATCATCTCTTAGACCAAGATCGATCTAGCCAAGGAACTTTCACCAACCTCTGACCAACACAAATAAGATCTATAAGAACATCCATAAAAGGCCTAAAAAATATCCATTCTGATCGTGGACTGGTAACTACTATTATAAGAAAACTCAACCATCCCCAAGTGATCATCCCAATCCCTCGAAAAAGTCAATAACACAGGAACGACACATATCCTTAAGAATAATTATATCCACTTCTATCTAGCCATCTGACTACAGATGGTATGTTGTACTCAAATGGATGTTAGATCCTAGTTCCTCATGAAGGAATTTCCAAAAATGAGAAGTGAAATGAGGATCCCTATCGGAGACTATAGAAGATGGAACTCCATGAAAACAAAAAATCTCTTTAACATAGATATTTCGCTACTCATAAACTTTAGTTGTATCGAGAATGGGTAGAAAGTAAGATTAATTGGTCATTCTATCGATAATAACCCATGTCACATTCTTCTTTATATGGGTATGAAGAAACCCAACAAAAAAGTTTATAAAAATATCATCCCACTTCCAAATAGGGACTAGAAGTGGATGAAGTAAACCCGAAGGTTTCTAGTTCTTGAACATAACCTGCTAGCATGTATATAAATGAGAGACAAATTCAGAAATTTCTAATATCATACCTGGCCACAAAAACTACTGCCAAATTTCATAGAACATCTTTATGGTCCCTGGGTCACATCCTACTATGAATTATGAAAATCTCCCATCACTTCTTTCCTTTCCACTAACAGAACAATGTAGTGATTCTAATAACAAAAAATACCTTTCTTAGATAACGACCACTACATAAATATCTCCCCTCCATAAAGAGATTCTCTAATTCTATGGAACTTATCATCAAGGTGATGATCCTGAATAATTATTTTGATAAGAGAGGACATCAATTGAACATGGTCCAAGGAAACCTTGACCCCTTTCTCCTGATCACCAATATGATACTCTGCAAAGATATCCATCAAATTCCACTCTTTTAAAGACTCTTTCAATACCTGGTTCAGAATCTTCCTACTAAAAGCATCTACAAAAACATTCCCCTTCCCCAGGGTATAGGCGATGCCAAATTCAAATGATTATAGGCATTCCACCCAATGCCTCCAGTGAAGATTCAAATCTTTTTGAGAGAATATATAACTTAAGATCTTGTGGTCAGAAAACATGGTAAAACATTCTACATAAAGGTAATGTTTCTATTTCTTAAGCGTGTTCATCATAGCTACAAGTTAAAGTTCATGGTTAGTATAATTCATCTTGTTTGGCCTAAGATTACAAGATCCGTAAGTAATGACATGATTACATTTCATAGGAACATAACCCAAACCTGAACCTGATGAATCATAGAAGACCACATATCCCTACCCGGCTTCAAGAAGAGTCAACACTGTTACATTAGTCAAATGACATTTTATCTCAAAAAATAACCCTTCGATTTTTCATTACAAGCAAATTTAACTCCCTTTAGAGTTAGATCTATCATCATAGAAGCTACTGTTGATAATTCATTAACAAAACGGCGATAATATACAGCTAAGTCCAGAAATATCAGAATCTCAAATAAATTTCAGGGTTGTTCCCATGTTATAAATGTTTTTACCTTCCCAAGTTCAATTGATATTCCTTATTCTGACCCCATGTGTCCCAATAATTGCACTTCACAACCCAAACCTAACATGCTCAAGCATATAAATCCTTTATCAAGAAGATATTCCAATAGGGAATTAAATTCCTTCTGTTCATCTAGTTCCATGCGGTAAGAGGTAATAGAAACCATTTGAGTTCTAGGTATTGAATCATTGGAAAACTAATACTTCCTAACTAGTGGAAAATAGGAGAAGTTAGAAAGGAAAAAATTAGGAAATTTGACAAAAAATGGCGGGAGATCACCAATCAAATATTCATATTCTAGGTCAAATGAAAACATGGACATAACTTTCCCCAACTCTAAATAAGAAGGTCTGATCCCACTTGATCCTGAGTCGCATTCTCTTTGGAATTCACAGCTCACACCACTAGGTGTAGTAAAGGAGACTCGTCGAAGATAGCAATCAATTTGGGAATTATTGGAAATAACCCAATTCATCTCAAAAATGATGTCAAGAGGTTTCATGTAGAGAACCAAAAAGTTCCAAGAAATATTGACATCAGATAGAGAGAAAACACAAGTGGGGCTATAGAGACCATGCTCTCTCTTCATACCAAGGGGTGTAGTAATATACATTACATAGTATAAAATATCTATAGAAATATTAAGTAGGTTAACAATATGGGTTGAAATAAACAAATTATATTCACCAGTATCAAATAGAGAAGTCACTAATAATGTGGCTATAGTAATGGTAACCCTCACAGTCATTGGACCCATATCCACTTCCTCTGAAGACTCTTCCACTTTGTGAAGTAGCCTCATTTCAGATGCTTATGGATGGAAACCTTTTTCACGCGAATCATATGATTGTGTCATAGTTTTATGAGGTGTGGATGATCCCATTCCACTATGAAGAGTAGAATAGATATGGAAGAACCTCTTAAAGTTCCTTGAATGTCCACTAGAGCCACAATTCTTGGGTTCCTTAGCACAAACCCTCTTTGAATAACCTGACATTCCACACAAGTAAAAAACAAAAAGACCCATTCTAGGAACTGTAAGAGGTTTAGAAAAACCCTTCCATCTAGAAATACCATGATAATAATCACACTTCATCTTTTTCTTAGAAGAACACATACTTCCACTGGGAGAGAAAGAAACTCCTAAAAACCCTATCTTTCCAGCCAGGTCTATCTAAACCATAGAAGATCTATCTATTACATCATCCTAATAAAGAAAATTCAGAAAGAAAACATGAGAATGAATATCTTGTCAATGTTCCAATACGATACTTCGACACTTCATCCTCTTAGTTGATACCATCTCAGGTGTGAAGTGCACAAGATGAACAAAATAGTTTTCATACACTATCATGGTCTTATCATCTTGTTTGAGTTTGAAGTGATCATTGGACTTAGATGAAAACATCAGCTCTGGATAAAACTGGTAAGTGAAAAAAAACCTTTAAGTCCTTCCACTCTAATCCCTCATGCTTATTCACAATCACCATTGTGTCCCACCATCTCCTTCTCATACCTTCTACCACGAAGGTGGTATACTTCACTTTTATTTCATCAGGTGCGTCCAAAAACCCAAACAAAAAATCCATTTTTCTCAACCAGTCCTCATCCTTTTGAGGATAATTTGAGCCCTTAAATATTTTTGGATTATGGGGAAGGAAATCTTGAAAAAAATATTAAGAACATCCCTCTATGGTTCCACAGTTGGAGCCCAATTGAGAACTGGAGGTGGTTCTTATCGTAGAGTTTGGATAGTGCACATGATCACCTAAACCAAATTCGGATCTACAAAAAGATTCTCATGTGGAGTTCTGCAGCAACCTCCTCCTGGATCTGATTTGTACATCTTCTTGGAGGAATTATGCTACAAAAAATCATCAGGAAATAAAAAAGACATGAAATAATGAAAAAACAAATCAACAAGGGAGATTAATCCCAACTGATAGAAAAAAAAAGATTTATATTTCACTTTATCTATATCAAAATGGATAAAATACTAGAACTAATCCTCAATAAGTCTTTACCTAACCACCCCTGGTGACATAAGGGTCATTGTGGTGAAAGATATCAAGTCACTCAAACACAACTACCTCCTAAGTCCCAATAGGATTTCACAAATGCATATTAACTTTAAGACAAAAGATCAATCTCAATCCATGATACAACTTTGTCATAAACTAGACCGGGTACCATGGTAACCCAATAACTAAGCCAGCTCTGACATATCCCAAAGGGCATTCTCGATCCCCTCATGTTTGCAACTAGCACCTAGCATCATAAAATAATGGAACTGGGAATGATTTTACACAAATAATGTGGAAAAAAAAGAAACAAGGCAGTATGCATATCAAAAGAAACTCCACATAGAGTAATGTAATAGAAGTCAAAAAGGAATAAACAAGCCCAAATTACTACAACCCAAGGACTAAAACAGGTAAAACAACCCAAGTCCCTAAGGACACAACTCACTAAGACCAAGGGTCAATAGATGGACACACCTACAAGAGACCTCTTTCCCTTGCTCGATCCTGGAAGGAGATAATATACAAATCCCCAAAGGAAAAAAATTAGGATGTGATCCAAATCCTAGTAGGATTTCACCCAAAGATTCCATACCAAATTCAAATATCAATTTAACCAAGAATGTGCTTTCAATTTTAAAATAAATAGGTTTGGCATTTACAAAAGAATATTTTAATAATTCATGTTTTACAATTTAAAAGATGGAAATAAAAAAATCATTCTTTACAGTCCAATAATGGAAATACATTTTAGAACATGAAATTTAAATTTAATCAAAGGGTTCTTTAAACAATGGTACTTTTCACAAAATGTCATAAATAAATACATTTATATAAAATAGTTTATATAAATTATTAAGGCATGTAAAATAGTTTATAATAATGGAATATACATCTTAAATTTAAACATGTTTGAAACATGGTATTGTTACAAGTAGGTACGATAGTTCTAGGATATAGGGACCTAACACTGTGAAATGACAAGTATGTACATATGCTCCTTTGGGCCTAAGGAAAAGGGGACTCATCACCATCTCCTAAGGAATGATGATGTGCTGATATGATGTTTTAGAACATCGTAAGTTATAAATTGTTGTCCTGTATAAAGCACTAACTACCTAAGGCATTAATCCACTAAACTACAAACAATGATGGGAAATTTATTTCAAGACTACTTAAAATACAATTAAATCCCATCCACCATTTCAAATATGCCAATTTGGACTTTGAAACCCATAATAGGTTTTTAATAAAAAACAATCCTTTTCAAAAAGATAAAACTACTAGGTTTCCATGAAAACCATTTTAATAGATTTTTCACAAAAAGGGATTTGAAACCAATTAAATAAATTTCACAATCCAATTTCATAATTTAATTCAACAATTTAATTTATAAATAAATTCCATCAATTTCATAAAAAACCCCCAATTCACTAGAATTGGGGTTTTTCTCACAATTTTCCATCAATTCCATTTTACAATAAAATCCAAAAATTTAATTGATTCCATTTCCATCAAAACAAAAATTTAAATCTCACCAATTTCCAATTTCATGAAAAAACCCATTTTTCTCAAAAACCCTAATTCCCCAGAATTAAATTTTTCCCATAAATCAATTGAAAGACGTATGATCCAAATCCAAATAATTTCATTTAAATTCAAACAATTGAAATTTAAGAAAAGCAATTAGGGTTAATATAAATTAGGAATCAAGATTATAATACCTACCTTTTCACGAAAACTCAACACCCAAAATGAAACCCACCAATGAGAATGAAGGTACAAAACACCTACAGAACTTATCTTGGAATAAACACAATGATATCAATAATGATAAAATTCTAAAAAAAGAGGTTTAGAAGGATTTGAGGATCCTAAAATCACCTATAGAATACTTTCGGTTGAGAGTAAGGAGCTTGTAGAAAGAACAAGAGTAAATTTCAGCTAGTTTGTCCTTTTAAAAAACTGGTCTTGGGGTATTACATGGTGTGTAACCCAGTTACACATCGTGAAATTAAAAAAATTCACCCATATAGAAAACCGCATCACCTATTTCTTAAAACAAATTATTTTTCATTTTCTAATTTACACATCATATAACCCTATTGCATAGAACATAATTTTCCATTTTAGATATATATGACGTGTAAGCATATTTCACACCATGTAATCTTCTAGCAGGCTGTAGAAATAATCAGTTAAAGTTGAGAATCCAACAAATCTCTAAATTCACCATCATAGGTATCCTCCTGATTCTTTCTCAACCCCACTCAGACATTTTGAAAGGAAATCCATGACAAGGTTTAAAACTAAACAGATATAAAGGTAGTGGAATGTTATGGTATGGCATGTAAAATATTTAAAATATAATAGTTAAATTCCAAATAATTTGGGAAACATAGTATAAACATCAATATTGATAAGATATGGAGAATCTAAATGATTGACTAATGAGGTATAGAAGTAAAATAGGCATAATATAACAACCCAGGCTTAACATACATGGATATTACATCATTTTAGATGAATATTATGAACATTACAAAAATACATGCACGAGGTCTGTAATAGTTTAGTGTCTTTGGAAACATGGAAAAAATATTCTATCCTAGTGAAAGATCTTCAACATCTCCCACAAAGACCTCCACATTTATTTCTCCAAAATAAAACCTTTCTTCATAACTTTGGGATAAGAAACATAATAAAGGGGTGACGACAAATTCTTAGTAAGGGTAAAAAAGGCAGATATGTATGCATAATTATGAGAATAATAGTATGAGAACATGATCAAAAAAATATAATATCATACCCTATATATCAAAGACCATATAAACGAATCATGGAATAAATCATGGTAGTTCATAAGACATGAATCATAATTAAATAAAGAACATAAGACATAAAATCATAACATAGAAATAAAACATGGGACTATGGCAGACACATAACCATATAATATGATTTACATAGTAGCTAAGTCATTTCAACAAAGACCATCTTGGTATTATGGGTTCACTCCCCATACCATCTTGGTAGACATGGTTCGCTCCCATTTCCATATTAATATCATGAGTTCACTCTTCATACCATCTTGGTAGTTGTGGTTCACCCACGTAGTCATCTTAGTAGTCAAGGTTCACTCTCAAGACCATCTTAATCTATCTCATGAGATATTAATATTTACCCAATGCATTAGAGGGAGGTATAGGACCCACCCGTCTCATAGTGAAATCATACATACATGTGACACAAGATCATAAATAATAATATCATAACCCATTAAATGAAATGGCTAATAATAAACATGTAATCTTATCATAGCCTATGGAAAAAATACAAGTTTCATAATCATTTCATCAAAGGTGTAACTCATAAAAGAGAAACATATTTCATAAACATATTACTCCTGAAAGAGAAATGGATTTCATAAAAATAAAACCTATGAAATAGAAATAGGTTTCATAAAGACCATGGCATTAATCATAACCAATTTCATAAAAAGGATATGAATGTAACCTTTAGATCATTTCTGATAAGGGAATGAGTACCATCAATAGATGTCATCTTATATGGAAAATAATTTTGAAATATCTTTCAAAAATATTTCTTGAGTAAAATATCCTTTATTCTTTGAAAAAAAAATTAGTATATAAAACCATTTGATAATACTTTTCATATAAAATAAATTTAAAACTTATATAGAATACATGAAATCATTTGAAAATATTTTTCCATGAAAACTTATAAAATAAGACTCAAAATATTTTAAAAACCATTTTCTTCAAAAACACTTTGAAAATATACAAAGAAAGTTTGAAAAAGTTTGAAAATCATTTCTTAAAAATAATTTGAAAACCTATAAATAGTTCTTGAAAACGTTTTGAAAACTATTTTCCATGAAAATACTTCGAAAACATATAAATAATGCATAAAAACGTTTTGAAATCCATTTTCCATGAAAACTTATAAACAAAGCTTTAAAAAGTTTTAAAAACCATTTTCCTTGAAAACTTATAAAATAAGTTTGAAAAAGTTTTGAAAACCATTTTCCATGAAAATATATTTTTAAAAAAATCTTATAAAAAACCATTAAACATGAAAATAAAGCTTTAAAGGATTGATGGTGGATAAATCTGTACATGTTGTATGAGGTAAAAAGAACATTCCTTTTTCATGGTAAAAATGATAGAAAATTAACTCATTAAGAAAATGGCAAGAAGATTCCTTTTAAAACATTGTTAAAATAAAAAATGGGTAAAAATTTATGTTAATTATCATAGTATATTATTATAGTATTCTTGTAAATTCTTTTTAGAAAACATGCTTTTGAAGGAACACAGATTTCTGACTGAAGAGTGGTTAAAGCGGGGGTTTCTTATAAAAACTTTGTTAACAATCTTATGTAAAGAATAGAAATAAATGGTACCAATACATTAATATATCATTAATAACTAAAGGAGAATAAAATTCATTAATTCCTTGAGAGATTAAACATAATAATCCATCAATGGAAGCAAAAACGAAAACAATCTCGAAGAGCAATGAGATTGCCTCAACAAACTCTTATAACTTGGTTACATGGGATCATACTCTAAATGTAAGAAAAAAAATTACACGAAGATTAAAATATCATTAAAATAATTATATTAATTATAAAAAATTTAAAATGGAAGTATATACACCTCAAAAAAGAGTTTAGGTGCATAACAGGACATGAGTCTCAAAGGAGGAAAATTGAGACAAAACATTTTTACCGATGTGGTACCTTTGAAACTTCAAAACCATGAATTAAATTTTATAAAAATTATATGTTAATACCCATAATTTTAGGAATAATATACATATAATTCAATCATGGGTAGTACTTACACCACACAAAATTAAAGTTTGGTGAACATAGCATGTATCACACGAGAATAAAAAGTGATATGAAATCCCCTTACCTTGTGTCTTGAATCTCTTTGTACATGTTCAAAACACATGTATATTAAATATAAATTTATTATAAATAATTTAAAAACCCATATTATTATATATAATACGATATATGGTATGATTATGACCTTATATTGCCCTATTATTAACAATCATGTGTTAAGATTTCACTTCGGGTAATATTCGCATGTGTCCTAATTTGTTATATATTTTGTATTTGTACATTATACGATGATTTATAAAATATGAAACATGATATAATTATCATTTATATATATTATATTTTTTTTATAATAATCCATATAATATATAAGTATGAAACGGAATACACCGTTTATGGAGACGGTAGGTCGTTCGTACGCATGAACGCTATTTCTGTTTAATTATCGTGTTGATAAAATGAATTTAAAAGAAATATATGTATATATATGTATATAATTACTAAATTAGATATATTATATCATATTTATCTTATATATTCAATAAAAATCTCATTAATACAATTCATGTGGTGTATGAATTAATCATATCTCTTTGAGGGGGCGACAGTCCACACTTCCTCAAACGAAATTATCGTATTAACATAAAATAGAAAGTAAAAAAGAAATGATTTCTAAAAAGGAATAAAAAAGATTAAAGAAATAATAAATTTAATATATGACATATATAAATAGAGTTTCCATCATAATTTCCACCATGGTAGGTGGTAATGGAAAAATGGACAACCATCATTTCGTGAGGCAGTAGTTTGTCGTACACAGAAACATTAGGTTTGTTACCCATTATGTGGAGGTGTGTGTGAGTGTAGATCTAACCATGTAAATAAAAACATACTAGTCTACTGGGTATACTGGTTTTCATATATAATCATATAATAATTATATTTGGATGGGGTGGATATGGAAAATAAAATATAGTACTTGAGAGAATATTTTACATCTTAATCGAGTAACTCCTTTTGGTTTGTGTGGAAAGGCTTATTGGATTGCCTTCTGCCTAAGGTAAAGATTATATGATGAAGGTATGATTACTAGGAAGTGTATTTGATAGGTCTTAGACGACCTTAATAGGTTTTAGAGGTGTGAATAAGAGGGAGATGTGGTGGCCTTTTATAGGGAAGGAAAATGACTCGGTTTGAATTTGGGAAAACAATTTAGGTGTACACATGTCCTTACCTAAAAAATGTTATACTAGACCAACATGAATCAATAATTGAAGGTTTGGGTCCAAAATATTTACATCTAATGGGTGTTTTAAATTTTTATAGTTCATTTGTGCATTAATTTTAAGGTTTATCCCCTAATTAAGCTTAATTTGACCTTAATCACTGTGATTAATTTTATTCACTTTTACTAATATTTTAAAAACAATAGTTGATCTTATTAGAATATAAATATTATACTGACTATAATGGTGTATTCTTTTCTAAATTCAATTCACAAAAGTGGGAAAATTAATATTAATGCTAATCCTACAGATGGGATGAAATTACGGGTTTCTAAAGTAGATTAAATGTTCAAAAGATTGTTAAGTATTTATATTCTATTACAAAGTGAAAATAACTATAATGAATTAAATTGTATTAATATATTTAATATTTAAATAATGTGACCTTAAAACTGTAATATCATTTAACATTAAGAATTAATTAAACAAAAAAAGGAAGTTCTAAACTAAAAAGTAGTATTTTCACTATTCATCAAAAAATGATGTTTCTCGGAAAAATACAAAAAAATCACCCTAGGATAATTTTGACATTTTGAATTAAAAAATGAAGTTTATTTTTTAAAATAAAATTTATAAAATTTTCTAAAATTAATTTTTTTATTAAAAATTGTCCATTCGAGGAAATGGTATTTTTAAACATAAAAGGACTTTACCAAAAATCATATCTTTCATTATCAATATGTTTTATTTATATATAAAAATTATAAAAAATATTTTAAAAGTATCTATTACTATTCATATAACTTATTTTAATGTATATGTTATAATTATATCATTTAAATAATTATATAAAAAATATATGTTTTGTAGAAACTCAGTGTTGCCTGCATCATACGCTAAGTCGGTGTTGTGTGTAGCATGCACCAAGTAATATGCCATGTCGGTGTTGTATACTCCAAATTGGTTCCATGTGAATGAAATTTTTAACCCAGTTCATTTCTAATAATAAATGAAAAATTAATTTACTAGGGTAAAACAGCTTTGTGACAAAAATAATATTTCCTTTTATATTCAATCAATTTTCATATTCATTTATAATTAATTAATTTACTATGAATTCATATTATATTTTGAAAACCATATATTTTCATAGATTAGTAAATATTATTCATAAACTCTAATTTAACATCAAGTTTTTATCTTATTTAAATAATCATATTTTAATAATATATTATTGTTCGGTAAACCTCAATCTTGCATGTTATGCAAGTCATTGAGGAAATTCGTTGTTGCGTATAATGCAAGCTAACCTCAGTGTTTTGTGTAGATAAATCCAAAGTTTATGTTGTGTGTAAAACACAATTAACTAGGTGTTACCTATAATGGAATCCAAACATATTTCTTTAAAAAAAATAAACTATCTTCAGTGTTTCATGAAATGTAAAATATTAAAAATCATAAATTAATTCGAAAAATAATAATTCAAAAAATATCGAGGTGTTACATTCTACTCCCCGAAAAATGAATTTCTCCATAGAAATTCGTCTAGGTTATCATTTTTTAATACTTGAAAGTTTCATTCATAGAAACCCACATCATACAAATGAATATTAACTCTTCCTTTAAAAAGGGAAAGTTGGAACCATAATGGCTACTCATTGTAACATATAATTAAGTTTCTGCATAAGAAATAATAGGTTATGAGTGAAGATTGGAAATGGAGGAAAAGCATAAATATATATAGGGAGTAATTCAGGTCATCAATCACAAACAAATCGATGATCAAAGAAAAGTTAAGGGCCTCAAATTCATAAATATGTGATGATTTAAAAGGCTATTGGTTCAATAAAATTTAAGGTTTTAGGACAAAACATTTTCCTTTTTTATCATTATCCTATCATTGAGTAATTATTTTATTGACTAAGAATAAAAAAATCATTCTTTGTTTGAGCTTTTATCTATTTTCAATTCCTCAATTACTTCAAGAAATAGATGTCTAGAAATTAACTTTGATACCTGTAGCACTATAATACACTTTTAGTAGATATTAAGGCCCATAAAAGAAGGAAATTATTACTATTTATCTATAATTATTCTTGAAAATCAATATGGTTAATACATTAATCTCTAAATAAAAAAAAAATAACACCACAATTTCATCATAAATAATTATTTATCAAGAAATAATTATACATAAACCAGGACATTGTGTAGGCTAGTGGTATACATGAAACCCTTATCGTCCTTCAGTCAGGTGTTCAAGACCCATAGCCTTTCCAAACGTGATTGGTTGTCACCCGACATACATGGTGTCCTTTTATAAAACCATACTAATGAAATTTATAAAATATGATGGAAATCCTTTAAAAAAGTTTAATCACTTCTTATCCTTTTAACCAAGGTTTTCAATACAAAATCATTGCCTAAATACTTCCTTCAAAGATAACAATAAAATTTTCATGAATGGTTAACCTTATAACCCTTATGAAAGATGAAAATTCAAAACATTAGAAAGAGATTCACAAAATCATCTTAACATTGATTCCCCCATATATCACAAAGTATATATTGGTTGTCACATTCCAACCATGTGAATACACTCATCATATATTATCTTCAAACATGTAATAACCTAAATTACCATAAATACATTTAGAAAACATGCCTTCTTTCTTGTTCCATAGATTTTTGGATATATTACGTAAATATAAAAAGTTTTAAACTCCATCCATGATAGCACAAACTACTTTTCAAAAAGTACTTAATTAGTTCCAAGGAAATTAGTACCATCTACTTTACTTATTTGAATCCCACATATGTTTATCCAAATAACATTATCATAACATAAAGAAGATATTAAGGGATATATTTCCATTAAAAATGTTTTTTCCATGGACATAACCTTGCTGTTATATCACATTTTTATTCCATCGGAACCATTAAACGTATTCTTGTAAACCCATAGTGAAAAACATAAACTAAAAAACCTTATATATTTCACCTTTAATATAACATAATTATTGAATATAATTACATAATAACATTGATTACTTCAATCTTAATTCATTGACAAGGCTACCTCATCATAAAACCTATTTCCTTTCACATTTCATTTGTAGTCTCTTCTTCATCAGTAATGTAACCATTATTCGCACCACCTTGCTAATCCTCTCCAGGAAATTTCCTATTACAAAACTAAGATGAGTAATAACCATTTATTACACATTTAAAACACTTAACCTTCAATTATATCTTAGGGGGGGCAATATTATCATCCATTCCATTAACCAAACTGTTCATTTTTTTCCTTACAGTCACTTTCTTTGTGTCCTTCTTTTTCATAGTCAAAACATATTATTGTTCCTCAAATATATTCACTTAGGTGATACTTTCCACATTCTTGATGTAGAGGAAATCGAATTTTCTTTCCTCCATGGTCTCAATTACCTGAACACTCAACGAACTCATTTCTCTTCCTTGGTGAGTCTAAGGGTTGGTTAAGGTACGCATTGTTAATCATGTCCCTTGAAAAATTATAGGAATGAAAATGAAAAATTTAACTCTACTGATCATCCCACTTGAATGATCATCAAAAAATCAACCATCACATTCAACATTAATCATGTTCCTTTTGATTCTTGATATTAATTAAAACCAGAAGCATAGTTTGAGCATTACTTATCATTGTATAAAACCACATAGTCATGAAAATATTTAATTTTAGTATTTTTAAATCATGAAACCTTCCATAATATATGACACCATGGTTTTATATTAGGTTATTCATAGCCAACATATATCTAAATCCATCATAATGGTTCGTGAAGGGTTTTTGAATTTTCAAAACATATCCATTAGCAGTTTTAAACCAGGTGTGCAGCAAGGCTCATTGTTATGTACCAAATTACTCCGTGTTAGGCCCATAACATCTTGTTAGAATTTGTAAACCTATGTATATCTGTTCCAGAGCCACATAAAATTTTAGTATCTAGATAGGTATGTATTTTTAGGAAACCACTCACTCCACCCTTTACTAAAATTCCATTACATTTTCCTAAATTTTGACTCATACTTATTTTTATCCTTAGATATAACAACCCTGGTTTTTATTACACACTTAAACCATATTTATTACATAAAATATTCACTTGATACAACATAGAAGATCGAGAGGTATAGTGTATTTGGGGCTTAGGGACATTACATAACATCTTATAAAATTAAACACACAACAACTTTATTGAAAACATCCTTTACATGACCACTACATTCCCTCGTACTTAGCATTACATGGGATAACCTGAGGACATGCATAAGAAAAGGGTGAGCTATAAAGCCCAGTAGAGGAATAAACATGGAATAACATGAGGAGTAAAATACATGTTATAAAATAATAATATCAATGGATCATAAGAGAAACATGAACATAAAGGCCTGATAAAGCATGATAATCATAACATGGAAATGTGGCAACAACACTTAACATGGAATTAGCTTGAGCCAAGGCTCATTGCACATGGAGCATGAGTAAACCCTAATTTCACATAAAGCTGGAGTAAACCTCATTGAACTTGAATTAGAATGAGTCAACACCCATTACACATTACATATCATGATACTATACTTTACCCAATGCATTGGAGTTCTATCAGGGCGCACCATTCTTAAAACATTTTAGTTCATGCATAAGTGTGCCACATGGATCATATAACATGGAATCAATCAACAACATAAGTTATTCCACGATTAAGTAATTTGGAATAAATACATTAAAGTACCATTAAATATTAATATGTTCATATAGGTGAGTATCCTTGATAGATACATGGGTATCATATTCACTACACAATGATCTTGGCTGGGAAAAACACGGTGCAATTTCAGCAGCATAATGGAGAGACATAAGGATTCATGAAAATGGTTGATAAGAGGGAAAGGGTGTCTCATCATATGTAAATGAAATGGACAGTAATGGGGTCATACATATACATTTACTGAAAATGTAATGGAATGTAGATGCATAATACAAAATAATTACTTGGATGTAAAAGAGGAGAGAGAAATCCCTCATGGAATTTCGGCATGGTAACGGGTGTACATGGATGGATTTAATGAGAGATAAAGGGGTCTCCCATAATCCAAAAATAATGAGGATAGTATGGGGGAGGTGAAAAATCATACCCCAACATTTGAATTGAAAAAAAAAGAGCATAACAACTTAAAGAAAATTAGACAAAAATGAGAAAGGAAGAAATCCCTTACATGGAAGTGTGATCCCAAAGGCTTGGGAGAGGCTTGAGAGAGGCTTATTGGAAGCTTGGGGAACCTTGGGAGGATACTAGAGAGGGGATGGAAGGGGTTGTTCGAACTTCAAAGGATTTGAGGGAAGAGGAAGTGGGAGCTTGAATGGGTTTATATAGGAAAGGAGAGGGAATTCTTTATTACTTAGGTTTGGGACACCTCAAATTAAACTAATCAATACTACAAACCAGCCCATGGTTTTTTCCAAAGGTGAGTGAAAAAAATATTTTATAAGTCCAATGGCCAAAATTTTTAAAATAATAGGGTTTCTTATGTGGAGGTGAGTCACATGCTCAAGGAAAACAATTTAAAAAGAGAAAATGTTTTATAACTCTTAGAGGGTCCAAAAAAGCTTTGTAAAAAAAATAAAAAAAATATAAAATCACATTATTTTAATTATAAAACATATATTGGACGAAAATAATGTTTATAGTGTTTTATTACGTCACTATTGGGTCATTATGATGTCATAAAACACATTATATATTTAAACAGTATTTCATTTTTACCCAAAAATTCGACTGTCTTAGAAAAGTATGAAAAATTCACCGTTGGATAATTTCGACTTCTTTATTTCTAAAATAATATTCATTTTATCTAAATAATTTTAATAATATGTGAATTTTTACTTTTCAAATAAAAACTGACATTTACTGAAAATTCATGGGTTTTGAAAAAAATAGTTTCCAAACCTTAATAAAAATTAAAATTTCATTCATAAAATTATATTATAATTTATATTTAATAAAAATTAATTTAATAATAAATTTTTATTAAAATATTATTTAATTCAAAAATCCATTAATTCATCAGAATATAGTTCTTAGTTGAATATTAACTAAAATTATTATTTGCGCTTTAAAAACTATTTACAAAGTAACAATAATAAAATGAATGAACATTATTTATATAAAAATAATGTAAATTGTCATAGTTCTAGGGTCTTATTACATAACCCCTTATAACACCAGCATAAGACCGAATGGTAAGGTGTGTGATGGTGACAGACTCTTGGGGTGGCTAGGATAACATTGCTCGGGTGGTAATCTCTATTAACTTCCACTTCTCCCATAGTTGGTTCCACTCAAGCATAACGTGTTCAAGCTCAGCATAGGCTTGGTCAAGAGAGAAGCCCAATGACACCACCTCCTTTTCAAGCTTTGACAAATGGGCTTTGTACGGGGCAAATCTACTGGATGAGGCCATCACTTCCTTTTTCTGAGTAAATTGGATTTGTTAAAGCCCTATTTTTTTTTAAAGGTAATGCTTTGGTCAAGGACCAAAGCACAAATTATTATTAAAAAAGACAAGAAAGTTACAAGAGTCTGAAATAGGGGATTTTTTTACAATCTCTATCAAAGAGTTCAAATAAATCAGCGGGCAGGGAGTCCATCCAAGTCATCTGCTGGTGAACTCCTTTATTGGCAAGAGCATCAGCGACAGTGTTCGCCTCACGGTAAGTATGGGTGGCGATAAAATCAATCTTGTTAAAGCCCTATATTTATACTAATCATGTGATCACTGTTCAATAGCTATATTAGCAACGGTCACAATTCATAAGGGTATTTTAAAATCCAGAAACATAAAACCAATGAAGTTCAAATTTTATATAACTATAATAAGACATTTAATTAGATCAAGAGGAATTTTCATTAATGATAGTTTGGGTCGATAAAATCTTCCCCCTTAATAAATTCGCCCTTGAAATTTCCTTTTCCCACACTAAAACAGATGTGGGTGAATTTTCTTCATTGCTTCCTCCGATTCCCATGTCGCTTCTTCAAACTTGTGGTTTCTCCACAACACCTTGATGACAGGCATTGTCTTATTTCCTAGAACTTTTTCTCTACAATATAAGATCTTCACTGGTTGTTCCCCGTAAGAAAGATCATCCTCTAGTTGTAATAACTCTCAAAAGAGTATATGTGAAGGTTCTAGTATGTACTTCCTTAAGAGGGATACATGAAAGATATCATGTACTTTGGCCATAGTAGGTGCAAGTGCTAGTCGGTAGGCCACATCTTCCACATGATCAAGAATCTCAAAGGCGCCAATGTACCTAGGACTTAAATTCCCTTTATTTCCAAACCTAATGACCTTATTCTATGGAGATATGGGTAGAAATACAATGTCCCCAACTTTAAACTCAAGGTCTCGTCGACGGTTATCTGCATGACTCTTCTGTCAACTATGGGCTACCTTGATATGCTGCTAAATGGTTTTCACCTTCTCCACCATTTCTTTCCCTAGCAGCTTATGCTCACCGACTTCATCCCAACATTTCAGTGTTCTTCACCTCTTCCCATACAAGTCTTCATAAGGTTCCATTCGGATTCTTGAGTGGAAAATATTATTATAGGAGAATTCCACCAGTGTAAGATGTTGGTCCCACCCTCCTTTGAAGTCCATAGAACATTCTATCAACATGTCCTCAAGTGTTTGGATAGTCTTCTCGGATTGGCCATCATTTTGAGGATGATAAGTCATACTGAAGTTTAGCTCTGTATCTAGAGCATTTTGAAGACTCTTCCAAAACATAGAGGTGATTCTTGGATCTCAATCGGATATAATAGATAGTGGTACTCCATGAATTCTTACCACTTCCCTGGTATATATATGTGCCAGCTGATCCAATGAGAAATTCTCTGAAATTGTAATGAAGTGTGCATACTTTGTAAGATGATCCATGAAAACCCAAATTGCATTATTTCCATTGGATGTATTCGGATGTTCGGTGACAAATCCCATGGTGATGTCCTCCCATTTCCATGATGGTATGCGTAATGGTTGCATTATCCCCTTAGACTTCTGCCTCTCTGCCTTCACTTTCTAACACACCAGACACTTTTATGTATACTCAGAAATCTCGTTCTTCATATTATCCCACCAATAATGATCTCAGAGATCTCAATACATCTTTGTGTTTCCTGGGTGAATAGAAAAATTTGAACTATGAGCCTCATCCAAAAGTTCCTTCTTCAGCACCAAACGTGATGGAACATACAGTCGTTTCCCAAATCTCACAATTCCTTCTTCATTGACATTGAACTCTAAGGATTTCCCTTTTCTGATAGCTTCCACTCTCTTCTGAATTCCCACATCATCCTTTTGAGAATCCTTTAACCTTTCCAAAAGAGACAATTGAGCAATCATTTGTGAAAGGATTGATAATGTTCCCTTCTTTATGATTCCCATGTACATCTTCATCAAATCTAAGAAGATTGGGTCCTTATAAATTCTCATCAAAGATAGAATTGTTGGTTCCTTTCTACTTAGATCATTTTCCACCTTATTCACTTTCCCATGGTAGTAATGGATTGAGCAGTCATAGTCTTTTATCAGCTCTAACCATCTTCGTTGGTGCATGTTCAACACTTTTTGTGTTAATATATACTTGATTCTTTTATGGTACATATATATTTCACACTTCTCTCCAAAAAGATAATGCCGTCAAATTTTTAAAGCAAAGATCACCGCAGCCAACTCCAAATAATGTGTTGGATAATTCTTCTCATGAAATTTCAATTGCATTGAAGCATAGGCAATGAATTTTTCATTTTTCATCAACACACATCCCATGCCCTTCTTCGAAGCATCACTTAGTACGACAAAAAGTTATCAACTTATGGGTAAAGTGAGCATGGGAGCATTGATAAGCCTCCTTTTTAACTCCTTGAATATTTCTTCGCATTCATCACTCCAAGAAAACTTTACTCCCTTCCAAGTAAGCTTGGTAAGAGGGTTGGACAATTGTGATAAATTTCTCACAAATCGTCGATATTATCCAGCTAACCACAAGAAGCTACGGATATATGTTATCGATGTTGGCCTTGTTCATCCCTCAATTGCATCTATTTTGGAGGGATCCACTTATATCCCATTTCTTGTGATGATATATCCCAATATTGAGACCCAATTCTACCAGAACTCACACTTGTAGTACGTTGCATAGATATTATCCTTCGACAAGGTCTCTAGTACCGTTCTTATATGCTCCTTATGATCCACCATGGTTTTGAAGTATATTTTAATATCATCTATAAATAATACCAAAAATTTGTCGAGGTAATCCCTAAAGACTCTATTCATTAATTACATGAAGATTGCTGGAGCATTAGTGATTCTGAAAGGCATTACTATGAATTTATAGTGCTCGTATCTTGTACAAAAAGCAGTCTCGGGGATATCTTCCTTCTTCACCCTTACTTGATAATATCCCGACCAAAAATCCACCTTGGAGAAGTATTGTGCTCTATGCAGTTGATCGAACAAGTCATCAGTTCATGGTAGAGGATACTTGTTCTATATCATGAATTTTTTAAGATTAAGATAATCACTGAAAAGGTGTAGTGACCCATCCTTCTTCTTGACGAAAAGGACTGGTTCACCCCATGGTGAAGCACTTGGATATATAAACCCTTTATCCAGATTCTCCTATAGTTGTTTCTTCAGCTCCTCAAGCTCAAAAATATCCATTCTATACAGGGTCTTGGAAATTGGCAATGCCCTAGGTATAAGATCAATTGAGAATTCAACATCTCTTTGGGAGGATGACCAGGAAATTCCTTAGGAAACACTTCAGCAAATTCCCTCATAATAGGCATGTCTTCAAGGATGGTTGCCTCCTTAGACTCAATCATCTAAGCCAGATACGCGTGATCATGGGGCAATAATATCCACACTTGAGATGATAGAGCTAAATAAGATTCATCTTCCTACTTGAACATGTATAGAATCGGGGGTCAATTCACCACATGGAGAGTGATTTCCCTCTCACAGCAATTACGTTGGATCCATATAAGGAAAGTCAATCTATGATAGGAATTTCATCAAATTCCACCAGAGGGAGTATGATGAGGTTCACAGGGAAATTCAATCCAAAAATTATGATAGGGGAGGAGTTATATTCATGGGATGCAATGATTTCCCCATTTTCCATACTCACTGACATCTTTACTTCCATGATTTGTAGTAGTACTGGGATTGTTCTACTAAACTTTTGGTATATAAAAGAATGCGTAGAACCTGAATCAAAAAGTATGTTCACTATTCTTGAATGAATAAATAACATACATGCCACCACTTTGTTGTTGGGGTTCACTTCGGCAGTAGTGATGGAAAAAGCTATCCCTTGCTGCCTTGGAGGTTGTTGGTTTCCTCTGAAAACCCTTTGATTGGGGCAATAATTTCCAAGATTCCTTGGTTCTTTTCAGTTGTAGAAATAAAAAACGCATTGAGGTTCGAACAGAGCATTCCTATCCTTTGTTACAGCTATGGGTTTTCATTGTTGGGAGTTAACAGCTAGGTGCTCTTCTCTTCTACACCTAAAGCATTTTCTCATCCCCTTCAGGCAATTTCTAGGGTGCTTATTTCAGCACCTTTGGCAACTGGTGTGCTGGATCATCTTAGAACCATTGGATTTATCCATCAGACCTCTAGCATTAAAGTCCAGCTTATGCTTCTTATCCCCATGATACCCCTGAGATTCTCCAATCTCAATTTCGACCTTTAGAGCACATTGGACAATTTACCCATAGCTGTTGAAGTCACGGATCTCCAGCACTCTCCATATACTGGGTTTCAGCCCACCAAAGAAGCGGTAAAACTTGCATTAGGGGGTAACGACAAAGCTGTAGGCGTATTGTGTAATCCTTGTGAAGTTTTCCTCGTATGCTCTGACAGATTCATCCCATTTTTACTTGAGGGAAAGGAAGTCCCTTTCCATATTATATCGGAGGTTGTGTGGAAAATATTTATCAAAAAATATCATTCAGAAATCCTTCCATTTCAATGCCTCGATCTATTCCTCAGGATTTGTATTTTGGTCAATGTCTACCATTGATCGGCTTCACATTCCATACGATAAGTAGCCAGAAGAGCCTTCTCTTGTTCGGAACATTGAAGGATGGAGAAGATCTTTTCAATGGAGTTGATCCATTGTTCGATGATTGAGGGATCATGTGATCCATTAAAAGTAAGATTCCTTTGCCTCATGAAGCTCTTGATAGAGGATGTTTCTTTGTTAGGGGGGGTTAAACGTTCCTCTTGACCCATGTTTCTATTCAATACTTGATTTAACTGAGAGAGAAGTGTGACAAAGTTCTTGATTTATGCTCCCATCGGATTGGGTATCTCATTATCATATTCATCACATTGATCTTTATATTGGTTTTTACCATGAGTCCTCCTATTACCAACCATTGGTTGGAATAAAAGGAATGTTAGGGGTAACACATAAAGGATAATCCAAGGACAAAACTGATGACTTATAAATAACATTTATTTCCTTAACTTATGAATCCATAGGCTTCAATCTATGATAATCATGATCTACTTTATAGAATATATTCTTAGGGGAATTTTTTTAATTCCCTTAATAGGGGTTCATACTAAGCTTGTGAATTTAACAAATCATATCCCCCAGGAGTGTCATAACCAAGAGTGCAGCAAGGCCCGTTTTCATGCACCAGTTCCCGTTCGAGTCTATCTCAAAGCAGTGTTTTTGGGTTTTACCCCTAGGATACATCTGTGCCAGAGCCGCCTCTACCTACTCGTATCCAGACAGGGATGTTTTTTCTTGATAAACCACTTACTCAATACACACCAATACTTAGGGATGTTTTTATTTTACTTATTCTTATCTCTAAGTCTTCACTAGTGTTTTCTAATCCAAATCCCAAAAATAACTAAACCTATCCTATGATACTAACTATAACAACCCTTCTTTTTATTACACACATAAACCTGATTTATTACATAAAATCATCACTTGATACAACATAGAATATTGATAGTTCTAGTGTCTTTGGGGTTTAGGAAAATTACATAACATCTTATAATATAAAACACACGACATATTTATTGAAAACTTCCTCTACATGACCACTACATTCCCTGGTTCTTAGCATTGCATGGGATAACCTGAGGACATGAATAAGAAAAGGGTGAGCTATAAAGCCCAGTAAGGGAATAAACATGGAATAACATGAGGAATACAATACTTGTTAGACAATAGGAATATAAATGGAGCAAAAGAGAAACATGAACATAAAGGCACGATAAATCATGATAATCATAACATGGAAATGTGGCAACAACACGTAACCTAGAATTAGCATGAACCAAAGCTCATTGCACATGGAGCATGAGTAAACCCCCATTGCACATGAATTACGAGTAAAAACTCATTGAAATTGAATTATCATGAGTCAACACCCATTTCACATGACATATCATGATACTATACTTTACCTAATGCATTGGAACGCTATCAGGGTGCACCCTTCTTAAAACATTTTATTTCATGCATAAGTGTTCCACATGTATCATATAATAGGGAATCAATCAACATCATAAGTTATTCCACCATTAAATAATGTGAAATAAATACATTAAAGTATCATTCAATATGTATATGCACATAAAGGTGAATACCCTTGATAGAGACATGGGAATGGTATTCACTATACAATGATCTTAGCTTGGAAAAATGCAGTGCAATTTCAGCAGTATAATAGTGTGACATAAGGATTCATGAAAACGGTTGATAAGAGAGAAAGGGTGTATCATAATATGTACATGAAATGGATAGTAATGGGGTTATATATATACATTTCCCAACAAACTTAATGTAATTTTGATGCATAATACAAAATAATTACTTGGATGTAAAAGAGGAGAGAGAAATCCCTCATGAAATTTCGGCATTGTAACAGGTGTACATGGGTGGATTTAATGAGAGATTAAGGGGTATCCTATCATCCAAACATAAAGAGAACAGTATGGGGGAGGTGAAAAATCATACCCCAACATTTTTAATTGAAACCAAAAGGCCATAACAACATAAAGAAAATTAGACAAAAATGAGTAAGGAAGAAATCCCTTACTTGGAAGTGTCATTTGAAAGGCTTGGGAGAGGCTTGAGAGAGGCTTCTTGGGAGATTGGGGAAACTTGGTAGGATTATAGAGAGAGGAGGTCAGGGGTTAGTATAACTCCAAAGGCTTTGAGTGAAGAGGAAGTGGGAGCTTGAGTGGGTTTATATAGGAAAGGAGAGGGAATTCTTTATTATTTAGGTTTGGGGAACCTCACATCAAACTAATCAATACCACAAACCAGCCCATATTTTTTGCCCATGGTTTTTTCCAAAGTTGAGTGTAAAAAAATATTTTATAAGTCCAATGGAAAAAATTCTTTAAATAATATGGTTTCTTATGTGGAGTTGAGTCACACACTCAAGGAAAACAATTTAAAAAGACAAAATGTTTTATAAGTCTTGGAGGGTCTACAGAAGCTTTGTAAAATAAATTAAACAAATATAAAAATCACATTATTTTAATGATAAAACATATATTTTCCAAAAATAACGTTTATAGTATTTTATTACCTCACTATTGGGTCATTATGATGTCATAAAACACATTACATATTTAAACGGTATTTAATTTTTACCCAAAAATTTGACTATCTCAGAAAACTATGAAAAATTCACCGTTGGATAATTTCGACATCCTGATTACAAAAATAATATTCATTTTATCAAAATAAGTTTATAAATATGTGAATTTTTACATTTAATATAAAAATTGACATTTACCCAATGGGTTTTGACAAAAACAGTTTTCAAACCTTAATACAAATTACAATTGCATTCATAAAATTATTTTATCATTTATATTTAATAAAAAGTAATTTAATAATGATATTTTATTAAAATATTATTTAATTCAAAAATCCATTAATTCATCAGAATAGATTTCTTAGTTGAATATTAACTAAAAATACTATTTTTTCTTTAAAAACTGTTTACAAAGTAACAATAATAAAATGAATGAACATTCTTTATAAAAAAATAATGTACATTGTCATAGGGTTGGGATCTTGTTACATAACTCCTTATAACACCCTCATAAGATCAAAGGGTAAGGTGTGTGATGGTGAAAGACTCTTGGGATGGCTCGGATAACATCACTCGGGTGGTAATCTCTATTAAATTTCACTTCTCTCATAGTCGATTCCACTCAAGCTTAACATGTTCAAGATCAGCTTGGGATTGGTCAAGAGTGAATCCCAATGATGCCACATCCATTATGAGCTCCAACAAATGGTCTTCCTATGGGGAAAGTCTATTGGATGAGGGCATCGCTTCCTTTGTCTGAGTAAATTGGATTTGTTAAAGCCCTATATTTATACTAATCATCTGATCCTTATTCAACGGCTATGTTAGCAACGTTCACAATTCATAACAGTATTTTAAATTCCAGAAACATAAAACCAGTGAAGTTTACATGTTATATAACCATAATAAGACATTTAATTAGATCACGAGGAATTTTCATTAATGAAATTTTGGGTCGTTACATTAGAGACATCCCTAGAAATATCCTTAGAAATATATCTAGAGATCTCAAGAAAGTTTTTTCATCCTAGTTTCTAAATGTTGAAAAAACATTTCCTTTGATACCAACTACAGTGACCCAGGCTTAACATTCATGGATATTACATCATTTTAGATGAATATTATGTACATTACAAAAATCATGCCTATGGACCATAATAGTTTAGTGTCTTTGGAAACTTGGAAACAAAATATTGTATCTTGGTGAAGGATACTTAAGATATCCCATAAATATATCCACCTTTAGTACTCCTACATAAAACCCTTCTTCATAACCTAGGTAAAATAAACATAACAATGGGGTGAACTCAAATGCTCAGTTAGGGTAAATAAGGGAGATATGTAAGCATAATTATGAGCATAAGGGTATGAGAACATGATCATGAAAATAGAAGATCATACCCTTCATATCAAAGATCATATACATGAATAATGGCATAAATCATGAAATTTAATAAGACATGAATCATAAGGAAATAAAGAACATAAGCCATAAAATCATAACATAGGAATAAAACATTGGATTTTGGAAGACACATAATCATGTAATATGATTTCCATAGTAGACAAGGCATTACTTCCAATACCATATTAGTAGTACGAGTTCACTTCCCATACCATCTTGGTAGTCATGGTTCACTCCCATGGCTATCTCAGTAGCATGAGTTCACTCCATATACCATCTTGGTAGTCATGGTTTGCTCTGATGGCCATCTTAGTAGTCGAAGCTTACACCCAAGACCATATTAGTCTATCAGATGAGATATAAATATTTAGCTAATGCATTGGATGGAGATATTGGTCCCACCCATCTCATAGTGAAATCATATGTACATGTGCCACAAGATCACAAAAAATCATATCATAACTCATGAAATGAAATGGGTATTTTAAAAAATGTAATCTTATCATAATAGAGGGAAGTGATTATTTAGAATCCCATGATTCAGGTGAGGATAATTTATAAACAAACACATAAATCATTTACACTATATTATAAATTGAACTGATGCTTTCCAAGGGGACACACTTGGAAGAACAAAACCACACTTCAATAGACCATCAATTTATACCTGAATTTACATATAATTAAAAGGAATCATCTAATATAAAGTCATAGAGTTAATTAATTCAAATAGTAGTATCTTTATAAAAAATGTCACATTAAGTAGGTGACACAAAAAATACAATAGAAAGACATCATGATTCTACTACATCAACTGAATCATCTAAAATAGTGGATCCTAGAGCATAAAACTGACAACAAACTACATAATAAAAAATATTTGTAAATGTTAACTATTGATGAATATATAATATACAAGAAAAGATAAAAATTTATTTATTAGGATCCAATAGGAAAACCCCACTAGATTAAATAGATAGCAATGGATGAGACATAATCCATAATGATTGACTACAATTTTTTCCAAACATCTAGGAACTAATGATAGTGGATCTTTAATGTAGAAAATCACGATGAGTACAAACTCATGATAATTTGGTCATAGATTATGACCTCCAATGACCTATATTATTTCTATCTGATCGAAATACAGTAGACACATAAATAGTGTGACATGTTCCTCAATCTGAAAAAAAAATACACCGTGTAAATTAGCCTCCAGAGCCTCCTCATCAAGAAAATAGATTTGAGTAATTTTGATTTTGGGTCATGAAATATTTTTAAAACTCTCTCTTACTGACGCTTAACAATTAAAGGGTAATAATCTTTTAGAAACTACCTTCCATCACAGTTGAAGAAATAAAATTTTCACCAAACTATCCCAATATTTCTACAACGAAACAATCCAATCCGCACAATATCTGAAGAACAAGAACAACCATTGCCAATATTTTCCAAACAAAAGTTTCACCAAAAAAGAATCCTAGTTCCCCTTTTTATCAGAAGTGAAACTGAATTATATGTTAACCTCCTCTAAAAATTCATTTTTCAATGCATATAAAATCAAGCACCCATACATTGGTACTCTAGTGTTATTTTTTTTAACATTTTCTTCTAATTCTAACCATCATTTGAATCAACTCTATGCTGGTATTATGACTCAAAAAACATATCATCTACACCATGATGCTAATTTGGATATCATACTAGGTATATAACTAAAAAATATTAAAGGAATATAGACTCATAAACCTATAATTTAGAATATTCATGGTTTATTATTATTATTATTATAATATTACAGTTACACCTAATCCCATGGCCTACCCATTTTAAAATGCATATAAATTGAATAATGATTATGTATCCTCTCTCATATTTATACTTTGCAACTAGTATCACTTCACTTAGTTGTCCAATTATACATGAATGTGTTTTCATTGGATCATTGGGGCCCCTAAATACATGTGTTAAAGCTGAAATCCCTTAGTTACGTTTGGTACATGGCTCATCTAACAATATTACCATAACTTATTTTCCTCAACAATGCCTACCTCTAATCTCTATCTCTTCCCTATATCTAATCTTTTTATATGAACTTATCATGACCGTCCCCCCATTGGTAAAACTCCAACACACCGCGGTCACGCTATGGTCATGCCTCGGTCACGCCGCGGTCACGCCGCGGTTACGCCGCGGTAACGTCATGGTCACGCCGCGGTCACGCCGCGGTCACGCCACGGTCACGTCGCGGTAATGCCGTGATTTGGTCCTGCTCTGTCCACATCCAGCCCACACCAACCCCCTTCCACCTTCATTTCATCCCACTGCCACCAGCATTCCATCCCGCAACAGCCCCCCTGCCACCTTCAAATCAGCTCGCACCATCCCCCCAGCACTTGAAACCAGCCCCCTTATACCAGCATTCCAGCCTCCTCCCACTCCCTTTTCTCCTGGCCGGAAGATGCTGCCCCGCAGATGTTGCTGGACCGGGCCAACACGTCGCGGTTACACCACAGTCACACCGCTGTAATACCATGATTTGGCCCTGCTCCAGCCACATCCAGCCCACACCAGCCCCCTTCCACCTACATTTGTATTCTCCTTGGAGAAATCTTCCATTATGCTATTTCTTGCCTCTATTTTCACATACAAGCAAGGATTTTTGGGATGAATCTAAGTTTTTCTCCTTCTTCCATGATAGAATAACTGATCCTTTTATATTTAGAACTTGTCTTAGACTTCTTAGGTTTATTACCCAAGGATGTATGATCTGCCTTCTTTAAAAACTTCTTGGGAATAGTGTTTCCAACTTCATTTTTTTTTAAATTTTCCAAAGGAAGTTTTCTTCAATTTTTCATCATCAGTGGTCTTCATTATCCATTTGTTTTTAACACATTCTTAGATGAGCATGCTCCATTCTAGTGACCACACTCAATTAAAATACAATAAGGATCTTAAATCCATTGCTACTCATGCATATTTATCTATTAACCTTGGTTTAAAAACAAATTCTGTACAAATATGGGTGTGATTAAATAATGAGAATCCATCCATGGGGGTGCAGGGGGAAGGCATAAAAGAAAACCGAGAAAAATCACTAAAAAACTCAACCACACTAGAAATTCCCAAGGATTTTAGTAGAATGACAACAATGTAGAGTAGGTTAGGATGAAAGTTAGAGTGGGGGACTATTGCGGTATATCGGTACTCATAACATTGATAGCACTTCACCACCCATCCATACAATAATTGATATGGACCACTGAGGTGATGTGGGGATCTTCATTCCTGTATTTGACCCAACCGTTCATAGATACGAGCAAGGGTGGGAACAACCAAGTTGATGGGATATCCCTTTTCTAAGGTGACCACCATCATTAAAGTATACATTCAGACATTAGTTATTATTTTATGCCTTTTCTAAGGTGACCAGCACCTTCATTTCAGCCTGTTGCCACCAACATTCCAGCCCGCAACAGCCCCCCTGCCACCTTCGAATCAGCCAGCACCATCCCCACAGCACCTGCAACCAGCCCCCTTCCACCAACATTCCAGCCTCCTCCTGCTCCCTTCGCTCCTGGCCGGAAGATGTTGCCCTGCAGATGTCGCTGGACTGGGCCAACACACCGCGGTCACGCCGCGGTCACGCCGTGGTAATGCCGTTATTTGGCCCTGCTCCAGCCACATCGATCCCACACCATCCCCCTTCCACCTTCATTTTTAAGTTGTTTATGGTTTTTAGATTTTTTTTAGGGTTTTTAGAAGTTTTATGTTTTTTGGTTTTTTTACAAGGCAAAAATAGTACTATAAATATCAATGAAAATATGAATTGCAACAGATCACTCAAAGGTGAAACGACAGTTGAAACATTGAAAAATACTATATCCTACCGAATGAATAGGGTATTCACAACTCATTTATCTTTAGTTAGGGATAATAATATATAGAATGTATTTTGGGGAATACCACTATCCATATTTGAATGATGAGTTTAACTATAATGGTTAAATGTTATATAGAACTTTGAGTTACTTCTCATTTTGATAAAGATACCACTAGTTAGAATGCAAAATTGGGGGATTATATGAAAGATCCATATTAGGGAATATCTGAATATCTATAATGATGTTTCACATGAATCCAAATATACTCATTAACGATGGCAATGAAATATTTTTTGTGAATCAAGAACGTGAGGAATGAAGTAGTTGAATAAGAGGGAACACAATGCACTATGTGAGGAAAGGATCCAAGGTTGGCTCAAAAGAATTCACTTGCGAAAACAAGGCTAGTACCATTATGTCCTGGGATGAGTTAGTTGAAGAAGAGGGAACACAAGGTCGGGTTGCTGCTCAAGCTGATGATGTTATTTCTAATGGGGTGGATATGCTAACAGAAAGTGTTCATGAATCAGATATTCTTTAGAAATTATTTTATTTTATTTTCCCATTTGACTTTGGATTGAATTATGAATATATCACCCTGGAGCTTATAATAGTATACTTATTAAAATCTTCTGCTCTGGATGATTCTGAAACCGAGGCCAAATCACCATACTCACAATGCAGGAGTCTGAACCCACAATATCACACTTTTTACATATTAAAATTATAAACTCATCCCATATAAGGATAGTCTCCATGTCCAAAGAATTACTTTTGGGCCCAATGAACTCTCCAAACCAGATCAACACCAATATTTCCAATAAAATAGAGCCAAGGAGGTCATATAAATACAAAGAAGCTAACTGAAAACAGAAAGGGGGACCTGCCCCATCCAAAATTAATGATGAGAATCCTATTCTAGAACTACCAGGGAATAGACAATCGTAGAACATTATGTTCCCTTAGGCTTTTTTTGGGTAAACATAAACCTTCAATCACAGGAATTTCTAATATAAAATGTAATAACATTAATTATATTCCCCCGTTTGAAAGATATGGTTATTCTATTCTAAGTTCTACTCTAGATGACTCTAGTATGGACATACATTTCTATTTCGATCACCAGAGTGTTATCAACCCTATTATTTTTTGAGTGGTTAGACAAATGATTACATGTAGATTCTTCAATGAAGGTAAGACCTCTTTCTGCTCAACGGTTTATGCCTACAACTGTTTTATCAAAAGAATATCTCTTTGGAAGCATATGATGGATTTACCCATCTTTTTCTCAAATCCATGGGTGGTAATGGGTGAATACAATTCCATATTACATGCGGATGAGATGATTGTACATGCTTACAATGTTCCTTCCAAGAGAGATTTCCGAACCTGTATTGAGGAGTCCAACCTCATTTAATTTAATCTAATTGGTGCCAAATATACTTGGTTCTGGAAGAATTTAACTTGTACTAGAGCGAGTAGAATTGATCGTGCCTTTTTTAATGATTCTCTTCTTTGAAATTTGAAAACCATATAATGTGTTACTCTTGTGTGACATAATTCAGATCACTATCCGATTCTTACTACATTAAATGTTATGGTTGACTAGATGCTTATTCCTTTTCAGTTTAATAATGCTTGGAAAACACTTCCTGAGTGCTTCAAACAAGTGAATAACACCCGGAATATGAAATACTGGAATGGAAACACTTTGTCTTGTATACCAAATCTTAAATCTCTCAATGTTATTATGAAGATGTGGAGAAAGAAAAAATTTACCCTCCTGGACCCAGAGATAGATTCTTTGGAGATGCACACCATCCACATGCCCCATTAAGAAACCACCTGCACCGAGAAACCCATCCAAACCATCAACTCAGAAACCATCAAAAAATATCCAGACAAGAAACATTGCAAAATAATATAGCCTACCCAATGAACAACCATGAAAAAATACCAAGCCTCACAACAAGCTGCCTAAACCAAATACCATTCAAGGGAATTCCACTCCAACCGAGCCTGCATCTAGCACAAGGGCATCCATAAGACCTGCAAGAAGAAAACAACAACCAAGGAGGAAGCATTCATTTACAATAGCCCCTGCCCAACTAGAAGAAAACACCTCTATGGGTCGTCCACACTAAGATGCACCAGACATAGCCTATAATGAGAACCCAACCAAAGATATCCGAGACCAACACCAGAAAAATAAAACACAAAAACCCATAAAAAACCATCAAATCCACTTCAAGCTTCTCCAAAAATAGCATGCTCCATGCCTCGACGAGAAACCAGTGGAAGGAAAGACAACCAGTAACAACGGAAGCCAGCAACCATCCCAAGAATCACAACAGCTGCACCGCCAATAAATCCCCTCTACCCTGCAGAAGACCCATTGCTAGCAGCACTAGTAGCTCCGTCCAGAGACCCCAACACCACAAAATCAAGGCTACCTATAACTGGATGAAGGCCTGATAAGAAGAGAGTCCCACAACACATGAAACCACACCGGCAAGTACCACAAAGCCACCCGCAACCCACTCCAATCACATGAAACAATATCCAACGACCTCACGAGTCCAGAAACCAAAGACATAAAAATGGAAGGCACAACATCAGACTTCACCAGATCTAAGACACTCCATGTACACACATCCAAACCCTGCACTAACAAGATTATCCCATCCCCATCCAACATCACCTCAACAAAACCCTCAAGTCCGACAACTAGAACCCTCACCCAAATCCCAACAACAAACATCTAGTTCCCTCTCAACCCAACAGGGGGGAGGGGTGCTGTCCAGGGGAGGCTTTGCAGGGGGGAGGGGCTGCAGGCGGGGTGGGATGTGCTAGGGAGAGGGTGGGGGCTATTTTTTGGGGGGGAGGGGGCTGTCCAGGAAGGGGGGGCTGTCCAGGAAGGGCTTTACAGGGGAGAGGGGTCTGTCCATGGGGGATTTGCAGGGGGGTTGTCTACTACAAGGGGAGTGGGGGGCTGTCCAGGGGGACTTTACAGGGGGTGGGGCTGTAGGGGGGAGGGGGGCTGCAAGGAGAGTGGGGACCGCTAAGGAGATTATGTTTCATTAAAGGATGGGGACCCACCACACATTAAGTAAGGTGATGATGGATTGATTATCTAACTCTATAATAATGGATCATATTCCCTTAACCTTGCACCTATTATTTTTTCCTAAGAATACATATACTTCTCTCTTTTTGACCAGCTCTAAAAATGACGCTCTCTGTTGGAAAATATGAAAAGAACAACTAGAGTATAGGACCCACTCTTGATTGAGTGTATAAATTGACACATTCAAGATTTAAACAAATTTCATAGCTTGAATCAACCACAAAATACAGGTTAGTGGGCTGTCTGGATTCTAACTCACGCATGAGTTTCCTACTCTTGGGCTTAATGTCCCCAGGTTTACCATAGTGAAAACATATTACTTTTCTATCCATAGAGCTTGTCCTAGATTTGGGTTATTTATTAATCTTATTTTTGTCCCTACTAAATTGTTTTTTATTAACTTTAGTTTCAGGTCTCCCCCTTGTGAAAAACTCTTATCCTCACCTTTTATTTTTGTTCTAGAATGCAATTCCTTAGATAGATGGGATGATTTGATATCTTCTAATGTTAAGTAGACTCAACCATACATCATGGTCATAACAAGTGTTCTATATCTATTTTCATGAGTGATTAATATGATCATTTCTAGATCCTCACCATCTACATAAACATTAATATTGTCTAAATCTAACTTGAATTTATTAACCTCATCTAAATGGTTTTTTATAGATGTACTAGGGGGTGTGTTGGGGCAGGGGGAGGGGTGTGCAGGTGGGGGGCAGGGGGCAGGGAGAGGGGGCAGGGGGTGTGCAGGTGGGGGGGCAGGGGGGTGTGTTGGAGCAGGAGGAGGGGTGTGTGCAGGTGGGGGGGGGGCAGGGGGAGGGGGGTGTGCCGGTGGGAGGGTAGGGGACGGGGACGGGAGGTTTGCAGGAGTAGGGGGTGGGGGTGCTGGGGAAGTCCTCCCAACAACCAGCACGGTTCACCGTGATGGATTTTTTTTATGCAGTGGAAAGCCCTATAGCCACGGTTTGGAACCATGGCTATATGTATTTAGACACAGTGAACGTGGCTTTTACTGGATTCTATCGGGTTGACTCTATAGCCATAGTTCAAAACCGTGGCTATAGGTTCAGACCTATAGCCATGAAAATACCAGCCACGGTTCATGAAACCGTGGCTATAACCTATATCCGCGGTTTTGGGGCCTATATCCACGGTTTAGAACCGTGTCTATAGCCCAAATTTCCAGTAGTTCTAGATATGTGTATCATAGTGCAGACATAAAGCTGAGGCACAACACGTGATAGGTGTTTTATATATGTGTGTTTAATTTAACATCGGCGTAATGTTCATTTCTACTCATTGGTTAGTTATAAACGGGAATTCACAGGGTTGCCTCAAAGGTACAAGTTACGTACAAAGTTAATTTTAAATGAATTTATCTATTTAAAATTATGATGGATGAGAATCTCAATGAAATCCAGAAAAAGGTTTTAAGATAAAATGATTGATTAATTAAAGATAATTAATTGATTTGAGCATGATTTATCTTAAACAAAAACGATTAAATAATTGAATGCTAATTTTATTTATTCATAAATATTTTTTCATGTATGGATGATCATTAGCTAGACCAAGACCATGGTATGTGAATGGTTTATTTTAATTTATTTATTTAAAATAAATTTGTTGGTCTGCGAGACTTCCCCTCATTAATATGTAGGGACTGTGTGCCCATGGTTTCTTTTATGTAAAACCCCTTTTACCCCTCACTTGTGAGTGAGAGAAAAGTATATGTAATGGATGGATCTCCCATGTTAGTGGCAGTAGCTCAAGTTAGGAGACAAGGTGAAACCAATCCAAGGAGATACAAAGATGGACAGGTGGAAAGCTGTAAACATAAACCCAAAAGGTTCAAGGTGTTTCTCCTCTAGAGGTCTTGGGTTAGTTTATCAACATATAGATAAACCAACCAATAGAAAAAACTCATGATCATACCATTTATTTTATTTCTATCTGTTGCATGGTTTATATTTTTTGGGTTTGTTGTCACAATCCCACAATTAATGAATTAAAAAGTCATGCAAGATGGAACTAAAATAAGATCAGCTTATATTATATTAGACATGGTTAATCACTTAAGTATATCCCACTTAATATTAATGAGGATCTAATAAAAGATAATAAAATAGAAATTTATATATAAGGATAAAATCCCTCAAAGAAATATTAAGTCGGTATAGCCTTCCATAATCTTGGTTAGAATCAAACCATAGTTCAAAGTTCTTGACCAACCCTAGTTGGGGTGATTTCAATTATTAGGGAATTCTAATTCAAGTTTTTGGGTTGACATGACATGTTTTTCATCAAGGGTTGACTACCACAGTAGGATTTGGTTTGACCAAGAGGAAAAGGTTGAGGAAATCCAAAATAAAAGGATTTCAGGATTGGGGAAGTCCACTCAGTGGATCAAGGAGCTGCGAGATAATGCAGTTGGAGTTTTGAATGCCTACCTAAAACCCTTCAAGTTGCTTGAAAAACCCTAGTTGGGGCAACGTGAACGGCAATAGGGATCCTTTCCACTAGAATATTCATGGAACGAGTTTTTATACTCTTTCTGAAAAAAAAATTAAACGTCCTAGGTTAATTGTTTTTTAAAAATACTAAATAAAGACAGTATTGCAGATGCCACCTTTTCCCAAAAATAGTAAATTTTTTCTATTTAAATTATGTGTTTTATATATTTAAAATTTTAATGTTTTATTATTATGTTTGTATGGTTATATATATATATAGATAAAACTTAATGTTTCAGCATAATTTATATTTTATTCAAGTATGTGACTTTTCTAACCTATAAAATATAAACTATAATACTCATATGAATAAAATTTTAAACATTGATTAAAAATATAACAATTATTCTTAAATAAAAATAATTTCTTAAAAAATATTGGTGAAAAATTATTTATAAGCTTACTAATCCTCCTAATTGAAACTTAAAAATGTTTCAAGTACGCGACTTTTCTAGCCTATATAATATAAACTGTAAGACATATATGAAAGAAATTTTAAACACTGATTAAACATATAACAAGTAGTCCAAAATAAAAATAAATTCTTACAAAATGTTGGGGAAAATTTATTTATAAGCATTCTAATCCACCTACTTGAAACATAAAAATGTATCAAGTACGTGACTTTTCTTGCCTATATAATATAAACCGTAAGACTGATATGAATTCAATTTGAAACATTTCTTAAACATGTAACTAGTAGTCCAAAATAAAAATAAATTCTTAAAAACATTTGAATGAAAATTTATTTATAAGCTTTCTAATCCCCCTACTTGAAACTCAAAAATATTTCTAGTACATGACTTTGTTGGCCTATATAATATAAATTATAAGACCAATATGAATGAAATTTTAAACATTTTTTAAACATATAACTAGTAGTCCCAAATAAAAATAATTTCATAAAAAATGTTGGTGAAAAATTATTTATATGATTTCTAATCCACCTACTTGAGACTTAAAAATTTTCCAAGTACATGACTTTGTTAGCCTATATAATATAAACTATAAGACTGATATGAATGAAATTTTAAACATTGTGTAAACATATAACTAGTAGTCCAAAATAAAAATAATTTCTTAAAAAATTTTGGTGAAAAATTATTTATAAGCTTTCTAATCCACCTAATTAAAACTTAAAATGTTTCAAGTCAGTGAATTTGCTAGCCTATATAATATAAACTATAAGACCGATATGAATGAAATTTTAAACATTGCTTAAACATATGACTAGTAGTCCAAAATAAAAATAATTTCTTAAAAAAATTTGGTGAAAATTTATTTATACGAGTTCTAATCCACCAACTTGAAACTTCAAAATGGTTCAAGTATGTGACTTTTACCACCTATATAATATAAACTATAAGACTAATATGAATGAAATTTTCAACATTTCTTAAACATATAATTAGTAGTCCAAAATAAAAATAATTTCTTAAAAAATAAGGGTGAAAAATTATTTATAATCTTCCTAATACACCTACTTGAAACTTAAAAATGTTTTAAGTATGTGACTTTGCTAGCCTATATAATATAAACTATAAAACTGATATTAATGAAATTTTAAACATTGTTTAAAAATATAACTAGTAGTCCAAAATAAAAAACATTTCTTAAAAAATGTTGGTAACAATTTATTTATAAGCTTTCTAATCCACCTACTTGAAACTTAAAAATGTTTCAAGTGTGATACTTTTCTAGCCTATATAATATAAACTATAAGACCAATATGAATGAAATTTTAAAAATCACTTAAACATACAACTAGTATTCCAAAATAAGAAAAACTCTTAAAAATGTTGGTGAAAATTTATTTATAAGCCTTCTAATACACCTACATGAAACTTGTAAATGTTTAAAGTATGTGACTTTTCTAGACTATATAATATAAACTATAAGACCGATATGAATGAAATTTTGAAAATTTCTTAAACATATAACTAGTAGTCCAAAATAAAAAAAATCTTAAAAAATGTAGGTGAAAATTTATTTATAAGATTTTTAATCAACCTTCTTGAAACATAAAAATGTTTCATGTACGTGAATTTTCTAGCCTATATAATATAATCTATAAGACTGATATGAATGAAATTTTAAAAATTTCTTAAACATATAACTAGTAGTTGAATTTTTTTTATATGGGTCTTATAGTTTATATTTTATAGGCTTTTAGAGACATGTTGGTAGCTTAGGATCCTCCTCAACATTCATTATTTTCTCTCTCACTTATGAGTTACATTTCTTATATTCCTTTCATTATAATTTATTAATTTTATTTTTAAAACTCTTTATTTTCAACAGATTTTTATATGATTATTCCATATTTTAAATTTTATTTACACTGTTTTTATACTGTATATTTTCTAATATTTTAAAGTTATTTACTTGAAATTTACTAATTATTTCTATGTTTCAAGTACTCAACTTTGAAAGATGTCAAATATAAATTGTGCCTAAAATATAAATAAAAAATGAAATAATGGATAAACATGTAAGAAGATCTAATAGTAATAATAGTATTTTGATTTCAATAGACATAAAACATGTAAACAAACATGTACAATCAATGTCTATGTCTGTGGTGAGGAGATTCTATTCCACATGGTGGTCTGCAAATAGGACGTCCATGTCGAGTGCGCAGTGGAGTCTGATGACCTAGAGAAGGCTGATCCTCGGGCACTAGAACATCGGCTGGCGTATCCTCCATCTGTGTGCCAGTGGGATGAGATGTCAACTGCATCTCGTACTTCACTACAGATCCTTCTCCCACTAGGGTGGTAGAAGGACCTACCTCCATCGCAGTGGAGAACTAATCTTGTGATAGAGCTATACCCCAAGACAGCGATGGATATCGAACCCAATGCTATGATGGATCCCAATGTTGTGATGGATCTGGAACCCAAGATAAAGAGAACTGTGGATATCCTGTCAGGAAAGACGGATCCCATGCCACCTGAGTCACATCCTGAATCGTCTTATCCTGGACTACTAGAGGGTTGACCTCTTCTTGTGGAACAGGTGGGGCCTCATGTGCAGCATGATGCTGACTACGTCGCCATGTTCATGGCTCCTCAGCACCAACTCCAGCTGTAATATGTTCCTTTGTGGAAAGAACCTCCTCTCTCTGGGTCGAACTCCCTAATATTCTCTCGAAAAGAACATGAGAAGATGCCCTCATCTCCAGCACTATATCATGGATAGCTTCTAGGATAAAGATCCCCTCCTCCTCTTCATCACTCATGTGAACAAGCTGCTCTATGTGCCTTCCCTATAGAGAGATTCAAATTGAATTAAAAAATAGTTAAATAAAAAAACTAATGAATTTTTTTTTTGACTTACCATCTTCTACATCTCTATGCCAGGTTCAGTAAGATATAGTATAGACTTCAGTATATACCATGGAGCATACTCAACCTTCTCCAAAAGAGAGAATTGATTCGTAGGAACCCCATGAATACGAAACTATGCATGTCTGTGCCAGCTGTCAATAAAGTTGGCATGTACTTGGGACTAATCATCATCTTTCCTCCCTATCAGCTTCATCCCATGAAGTCGGTCTGTCTATCTCGATGGAAATGGAATCGGCTGAGTATGGTAAAACTGGTGCATGACTCGGTCAGGCTGCTACCACTTAATAATATGGAAGTGAATGAGTGGAACTACAACCATAGAATCTTCAAGCCCATCAATGTAGTATGCTGGAAACTGGTCTGTAATACTCCAGTATGGAAGCCATTAAATCTGAAATGACAAGTGATTTTGTAAAAAAATCACCTAACTAAAACCCAAAATTGATGTTATTATTAAATATGTTAGACTGTGATGGATTGAATATACATACCAGATCATGTAAGATATAGTCCAACTGTAGCCGATATACACCCAAATGTTGTCTTGGAACCACGTCAAAATTTTTTCGCTGACACCACCTATAAAATACATCATCGATAGTGACAAAATAATGAGAAATTACAGTCAATAATTCATAGTAGAATCAGAAACCAATAAAAATGACTGATCATACTAGCATCCATGAGAAGCGTTATGCAACACCTCCATCTCAACCAGCGGACCAGTAAGATCATGGTGGAATACTGGGATGCGCTCCCATGCCCACATTTGAATAAGGATGATGTGTTCCCCGAGACATGTGTGGTACCTGTGGGATAGCCTGTATAATGCTCTATACATGTATTCCAAGTATGTTGATCCCCAAATGTATGTCCCAGCCTGATCAAAGTCCCCTAGTAGGGGTGGATACATCATTTACACGTGCATCCTCGAGTGATCAGTACACATGGTCCCGCCAATGAGTCGTAATATATATGCATGGACATAATGCAAGACAGTCTACTCGTCATCATTATCCTATAAATGTGTAATCTGCAACTCCAACCAAGGAATAAATATGGATGTTCCATATGTATCCCTACATTCATACAAAATATCAACGCCTAACAAGTGTTGAGAAAGGTCTGTCCAAGCTGCATGAGTGAGTCCAATAACTGGTCTCCCCTAGATATGAAGACCGAGAAGCATTGACACATCCTTAAGGGTGATGGTCATCTCTCCTTCGGGCATGTGGAATGTGTGTGTCTCTGGTCTCCACCTCTCAACAAGGGCAGTAAGTAGGTAATGGTTTAAAAATGTGAAATCTGATACGACAATTCCATAGAATCCCGCACGGTGCAAGTATGGTCTAATGGCATGTGGGGGCTCCTTGTGATGAAAATGGTGCACTCAACTCACCCTGATCAATCGATCTGCACAACCCTCTAACACAACCTACCAAATATGGGTAGGCTGCTGAGTGAGTAGTATGTTATCATCCATCTGCATATAAACAAATGAAATGAGTCGTAAGTGTAAAATGTAAATATAATTTTATGGTTATCATAATGTTATGACTTGTATAATGGAATACATGACATGTTTATTCACATTGTTTTATGAAGTTATTTTTACCAAAAGAAATATAATTCTCCATTTCTTTTGGTTCTGAATAAAATCAAGATAACAAGAGGAAAGAAGAGAAAAAAATTGATGGAAAAAATTATTTTGTGAAATAATTTTATTAATGAAAATATCTTTGTAAAAATTTTGTTAATTGATACATGATTTAAGGGAATATATCTAGGTTTTTGATTTTTTGTAAGGTTTTAGGGTTTTTGTTTATGGTTTTTGGGTTGGGGTTTAGGTTTGCAAGTTTAGGGTTTCAAATTTTGATATTAAGGTTTAGGAAAGATGTTTCTGGGTTAAGTATTATGCTTTTGGGTTTTGGGGTTTAGAAAACCGAGAAAAAAGAAGAAGAGATAATAACATTTAATTTAAAATATGGGTTAAGTGTTCTGATTTTATATTTATGAAATAAATTCTATTATCTAATATTTTATTTATGTAATAATGAGAAATTTATTTCTTGAAAGCATGCATTTTTTTTATGAAATAAATTCTATTTTCTAAATTATTGGGTCTTGAATTTGGTTAAACATTTTTTGGTGGAGCTTTATGATTAACTAATTATATATTGGATTAAGAGAAACCATGTTAATTACTAATGATGTTTTAGTAATTTATCTAATTATCTATATTGAATAACTTATGCTAATCATTATGACAATATTATTTTGTTATATAAAATTTTATTAAAATAGCACACATAATGTTACCAAAAACCATGGCAATAGGAAGATGTTTTTGGGTTGGGGTTTAGGTTTGAGGGTTTGGGGTTTCAAATTTTGATATTAAGGTTTAGGAAAGATGTTTCTGGGTTAAGTGTTTTGCTTTTGGGTTTTGGGGTTTAGAAAACTAAGAAAAAAATAAGAGATAATAACATTTAATTTACAAAATGGGTTAAGTGTTCTGCTTTTGGATTTATAAAATAAATTCTATTATCTAAGATTTTATTTAAGGAATAAAGAGAAAAATTTTTCTTGAAATCATGCATGTTTTTATGAAATAAATTCTATTATCTAAATTAATGGGTCTTGAATTTGGTTAGACATATTTTGGAGGATCTTTATGATTAACTAATTATGGATTGGATTAAGATAAACCATGTGAATTACTAATGATGTTTTAGGAATTTATCTAATTATCTGTAATGAATAACTTATGATAATCATTATGATACTATTATTTCATTATATAAAAGTTTATTAAAAATCACACATAATGTTTTCAAAAACCATGGTAAAGGGGAGATGTTTTTGTGTTGGGGTTTAGGTGTGAGGGTTTAGGGTTTCGAATTTTGATATTAAGGTTTAGGAAACATGTTTCTAGGGTAAGTGTTCTGCTTTTGGGTTTTGGGGTTTAGAAAACTGAGATAAAAAAAAGAGATAATAACATTTAATTTACAACATGAGAATGTCACAATAAAGACAATACATCATTCTGGATGAGACTGTGAACTCGACCCAATAACGTTAGGGAATCATTTCTGGTTATGACCTTCTTTATGACATATCATGCATCTCAAACTTTTCCCTTGTTCTTGAGGCTAGTCCATCTCATTACACATCTTACTGGCCTTCAGTCTCCCATGAGGATGCAACTGATTTATGTCAGGTATCACTATCGTTTGGCCTTCAGGAATTGAGAAATAACGATACTCCCCAATAGGTTTCCATGGTTCAACATAATAGTTAGCAATGGTATCCATCTGATACACTAGATCAACATATAAATCCCATGATATGTTCACAGAGGCGCATGCTGTGATGGATTCTGTTCTTGGAAACCATAAGGCCTGAAAGTTTCCACATTGACATTTCCTTGTTTCTAGTAATACCACCATTTTTTCACCGATGCAATTTGTGATGGGGTCTGAATGCTCTTGAACTGCAAATTGGGAGTCTTCTCGTTGAAAAAGTCATACATGATAACCAAAAGCTTTGTCAATATTCTTTTTAATCTCTCATTGAAAGTGTCTTACGTATCTTATACCCTATTGTATTCCTTCTAATACTAGTTTTTGTCTATCAAAAATGTACTTCACGCATTGATATAACGTCTCCTAAACTAGGTCAGTTATAGGTAGCTTTCAAATCTCTTTGAAGACACCATTTTTATACTCTACAATGTTTGTCATCATGTGTCTGTACCTCATCCCTCGTCATATGCCAATGTGCAGTTCTCTTTTAGAATCTGCATCCTATAATCATAAACTTCATGATTAGCCTGGCAGATTTGTTCAAAACGTTTTTCAAACCATTGTTGGTCCAACTCATATGCTACACAAAATAGATGATATTTCACATAATTTGATTTTATCATTATGTTGAAATAGTAAATAATAACAAATACAATGCATACCAAGCCTTATGATTTCCTTCTTCATCGGTTCGTTGTGGAATTTTTAATGCACATTGCTTGAAATGTTTCTAATGCAGAATCGAGGATGTGCATTTGGGTATCTCCATGTATCATGATCCACATTGATTTCCTCATTAATTTCTCGATGGAGCTCAGATATTAAACAAACACCCTGAATGTTGGAGAAATGGTTTCTGATACATGCCAAAAACCAACTCAATGATTCATAGTTTTCTTTCTCTACAATGGAAAAGGAAAGAGGAAGAGGTGAACAGTTTCCATCTTGGGTTGCCACAATCAATAATACTCCCTTTAATTTTCTTTATAGAAATGTTCCATCAATCTGAATAAACTATTTTCTGAAACAAAAATGTGGAGATATAAGGAAGGAATGCCCAGAAAAACTGATGAAATTGAACATGAGATGGATCAAGTCGGTTATCGTGACACACATGTTGGTTTTTATTTATATGGAAGTCAGCTTGGTTATGATGCCTCAGTATGGAAAGAAATTACGGCAACACCCAATATGAGTCATCTCAGTCACTATAGACATTCACAATTGCCTTCTGTTTCGCCATCCATGCCTTATTATAGGAAATATTATAACTGAATGTTTGTTGAATCCTATCTTGAACAAGGTATATTGGAACATATTGACAATTCCAAATCATCTCAACAACAATAGATGACACAAATTCTATATCCAATGAGGTATGATCTTGTGTGAGGATTGGCTGAACGCATGTATGAGCTGCCTCAATCCTCGAGATTCTCCAACCTCCAAATGTAATGTCTAGAATCTCTCTCAAGCGAAATCTAAAATCATCCCCATAATTCTCACACCATATGACTTATTTACTATAGCATGATTCATGAACTATATAGTTGTAGTTCCTCTCAATATGAAATCTCTTTAGTGTGATTTTTAATATATCTTTACTTGGAAAATTCCTTCAAATATGTAAGGTTTTGTCCATCTCACTAAACCTATCTAGTACAAATCCGGGGAACTCAGTTGTCAGTGTGAGAACATTATTTTTGAATTCAGACACACGTTTTATTTCTTCTGACCAAGATGAAAGGAGTGTTGGATGATTTATTTTAGGTCAGGGTTGGTGTACAACTAATGCATTTCTCAAATCCTCCTTCCTAAATTTAGTTGATCCCTCCTCATCAACATTTTTTTCACCATATGATCTGTCATTATGAAACTCCTCATCGGAAGTCGGATTGACATGTTTATCTGGGAGATCATCTAGGTTGTCATATTCTGCTGCATCATTTAGTATAGGCTCAATTTCATGGGGTAGACTGTCTTCAACCACTCTTGTAATTCTATGTCTTCGTACAACTGGACATTATTGTTGTACAGTAGAAACATCAACGTATAACTCCATCCTGGTACTATTTGACCATTAAGAAAATAAATTAATTACTTGGACCCACTTCGCATTAGCAACGAATGGACAATCTAGATGCCACAATGTTTTTGGGAATTACAAATGTCTATAACACATAGACTTGATATCTTGATCGGTTCCCAGATTTAAGGAACCATGAATTCTCTCTTGAAGGTCACTTATGGTTACACAATCCGTTGTACTAACTACCATTATTGGTTGTGTACTATAAGAATCTTCTAGCTCAGTTTGAATAACCTTCCGATAGAAATACACACAAGAAAACATGGCTCTCTACGTAAATTTTTTTTCTTTCATCAGAATTATGATGCTATAACAAATATTAATAGTTAATTATAATTAACTAATCATATGTATTCATTTTTAATCCTATGTTATCGTTAATTAATCTATAATTAATCATTACTAATAGTAATTATTATTTCTAAACTATATATAACTAACAAAACTACTTAATACATATCATCTTTAATTACTAATAATAACTTTTTTAACTAATCACTCTTTCTTTAATCACTAGTTAATCAATATTAAGTCATTCTTTAATTATTTATTCTTTAATACTTAATCATATTATATTTATTAGTTATTTATAATTAACTAATCATATTTATTCATTTTTAATCCTAAGTTATCATTAATTAGTCTATAATTATTCATTACAAATAATAAGTATTATTTATAAACTATATATAACTAATTAAACTACTTAAATAGATTTAATTACTAATAATAACTTTCAATCGTTAATGTTTTTTTCCTTATTTCATTCTATAACATCATAATTATCATTTTATCATTGATAAATATAATAATTTGATTTATTTTTTCTTATATATTTTAGTAGTTTATAAATAAAATATGAATCATCTTAAGCATATCCCCCAGGAGTATTAAACCAGGAGTGAAACAAGGCTCGTTGTTGTGTATTAGGATACCCAAGGTCATGCCCAAAACTCATTGTTGGAGTTTTCACTCCTAGGTATATATGTGTTAGAGCCACATCTACTTGTTTGTATCCATACAGAGATTTGATTTCTTAGATAACCACATGATCTTTATGCTTCCAAAATTTCACAATTCTTAATCCTAAGTTAATCCTATGTTAATCTATATGTAATCATTACTTAATCTATACTTAATCTATACTACTAAAAATAATTATTTCGAACTATATATAACTAATTAAACAACCTAATAAAAAAAATATTAAGAACTACCTAAACTACTTAAAAATGAAATATTTAAAACTGAAAATAATTAAATTAAATAAATAAAAATCAATAAATTAAATAAATAAAAATACCTCTAAATGATGCTTCGCAAAAACCCTCACATAAAATGAAATTTTTTAGAGAGAGACGGAGAGGATTTATGAGAGATGAAGACAATTATTGAGTGTGGGGAAGGGGGTGGTTTCCCTTTTATAGGGAGTTGAGGTAAAGGCATCATCACTGATGTTGCCATTCCCCTCTGGGTAAGGCCAAAGGCGGGATCGGCGGTGCCGCCTTTGGCCTTACCCCGAGGTGAAAAGAGGCATCCCCCCCCCCCACCACATTTTCCATGTCCTCGATTTGGGCTAAAGGCCGCATGGGTGAGAAAAGGCGGCATCTCCGATGCCAAATTTGTAGAGTGTTATAAAAAAATTAACCTATGTCATTTTAAAATATATTTGTTTTCAAAAAATGTATAAAAAAACTCTTCAGGAAACAGAATATTCTGAAATCAATGGTGAGGGCTATTGGATTTCGATAAAATAGTGGAACACTAATAAGTATTATTTTATTTATTTGTCTCAGTTTTATAATAAATTACTAAACCCTTTCTCATCACAATTTGTAGAAAGGACAAGAAAAACGACTTCAAACATATCATTGTGAACCATACTCGAGAAGGAAAACCGTCACATCGGCACCAATTTCTAGGATTGGAAGAGGTGTTTACGCGTCATCCTTCACCATGAGAGGAAACTGTATGTGCTAGAAGAGCCTATTCTAGTTGTGCTTGGAAAATAGGCCAGTGATGAGGAACTATCTCCCTATATGAAACATATGGATGATGCCACAAATGTCCAATGTTTCATTCTATCGTCCATGTTTAATGATCTATTGAAGAAACATGAAAACATGGATGTGTATAGCATGATGTCTCACCTTAATGATCTCTACCAATATAATGTGAGACCGGAGAGATATGAGATCTCCAACACTTTGTTTACAACTAATCTTGGAGATTTTGTGTCAGTTGTGATTTAGGTAATCAAGCTTATTGGCTAAATTGAATGCCTGGATATCTTAGGGATTAAGTTCTCGGATGAGTTGCGTAATAATCTCAACCTATCATCACTACCCAAGACCTTCTAAAGCTTTATTGTCAACTATAACATGAGAAAAAATGAGAAGAGTCTATCAGAACTTCTAACCTTAATTCTCTAGGTAGATAAAGACATGGGGCATGACAAACCCTCAGTACTTATGGTGAATAAGAAAATAAAGGACATGGAAAAGGGGACAAGGACCTATAAATGGTCTGAAGCCCCTGAGCACCGTCCCTCCAAGAAGTGGAAGATCTAGAGGTTGTGCAAGGAATGGGAGGTGGTATGTTTTTCATGTGGCAAGCAAGGCCACTGCAAGAGAAACTGCACCCAGAAGCGTGGGGATGCTAAAGGTGTGTTCGTTATCAAGTGTAATATTTCCATTTCGACACATTGGGTATTAGATATAGCTTGTGGGGCTCACATATGTATTCTAATACAGGAACAAAGTAGATTTAAAAATATTTCTATAGGAGAGGTAGAACTTTGAGCTACCATTGGCGTGAGGCTGGCTGCATTGGCCATTGGCAATTATCATCTCTCATTTCCAACTGGAATACTTTTGGTTTTACATAACTGTTATTATGTGCCTAGTGTTACCAAGAACATAATTTTTGTATCTTGTTTGGATATGAATGGATTTACTTTCAGTTTTGTAAATAAGGGTTGTTTCTTTTCTAAGAACAACATATCTTATAGTATGGCGCATTTAAATAATTGTTTGTGTGTATTAAATTATGAAAACTGAGTGTTGGTAATCGATAATGAAACAAACTCACATGAATCATACATCACCCATTTGTGGAATCACCGTCGCGGTCATGTAAACGAAAAGAGCTTGAAAATGTTCTTCCAGGATGGTTATTTAGACTCCACTGGGCTAAAACCACTTGATAGATGTCACGCTTGTTTACAAGGTAAAATGACCATGCTTCCTTTCGGTGGACAGAGTGAAAGGGACACAGAGCTTTTAGGATTGGTACACATAAATGTGTGTGGACCATTTCCAGTAGAAGCTAGAGGTGGATATTTTTACTTCATTACTTTTACTGATGATTTGATTAGATATGGATATGTATACTTAATGAAGTATAAGTTAGAGTCCTTAGAGAAATTTAAGGAATTCAATAATGAAGTAGAGAATCATCTTGGTAAGAAGACAAAGAAACTTTGATCATATCGAGGTGAAGAATATCTGAACCAAGAGTTAATCGATCTTCTACGGGAATCTGGGATTCTATATCAGAACACTCCTCCTTATACACCACAATGGAATGGTGTTAGTGAAATGAGGAATCCTACCTTATTGGACATGGTGAGGTCGATGATGATTCATGCAGATCTTCCATTATCCTTTTGGGTATAGGCATTTCAAACTCTAGTATACATATTAAACTGAGTACCAACTAAGTCAGAAAATGGAATTCCCTCTGAGTTATGGAATGAAAAGAAACCCATTTTTTCACACACACATGTATAGGGATGTGAAGCATTTGTTAATGCCTTCTCAATAAAAAAAACTATCACCTCAGGGCACAAGGTGTATCTTTATAGGATATCCCAAGGAAACGGAAGAATGTTACCTATATAACCCTTCAGATAAGAATGTGACTGTCGCAAGACAATCCGTCTTTCTTGAGAGGGAGAACAACCTCAAAAGGGATAGTGGGAGTAAGATTGACATCGAAGTATTTGATTCTCAAGATACACAAGAGTTAGTACAGGAACAAGTTCCATAGGTCCCCATGGAAGAGGTTCCAGAAAAACAAGTATTGTGTAGAAGCTTAAGAGAGGTAAGGGAACCAGAGAGATTTGGTTTCTTAGTCACTGAGGATAGTGAATCATTATTTTTAGACAATGATGAACCTCTCCCCTAAAAGGAAGCAGTAGAAAGGTCAGAAGCTGTAATATGGCTAGAATCTATGAATTCTAAGATGGATTCCATGTATCAGAACCAAGTATGGGTTCTGGTCGATGAGCTAGTTGATGTAAATCCTGCTGGATGAAAATGGGTATTCAAGAGAAAACTGGACATTGAAGGTCAACTTAGCACCTTTAAAGTAAGGATAGTGTCTAAAGAATTCAAACAATGTTAAGGAATTGACTATGATGAAACCTTTTCTATAATTTCCTTGTTTAAATCCATAAGAATCATTCTTTCCATAACAGCTTACCATGACTATGAGATTTGGAAAATGGATGTCAAAAGAGCATTCCTTAATGGAAACCTTCAAGAAGATGTCTATATAACAGAACCAGAAGGGTTTTTGACACTAGTTGAATACAAATGGGTTTTCAAGTTGTAGATGGATTAAATCAAGCATCATGTTCATTGAACATTCTATTTTATGAATCCATAAAAGAATTTGGTTTCATTAAGAATGAATGTGATCCATGTGTTTATAAGTGGTTTAATGGGAATGCAGTCATTATCCTAATAGTATATGTTGGTGACCTATTTCTTATTGGAAACAATGTACCAGTCTTATAGTCAGTTAAGGACTGGTTGAACAAGTGTTTCTCCATAAAGGATTTGGGTGAAGCAGCCTATATTTTAGGGATCAAGATCAATTGTGATAGATCCAAGAGGCTCCTTGGACTAAGTTAGGGTACATACATTGACCAGATACTAAAGAGATTTTGTATGGAACAATCCAAGAGGGGATTGGTTCCATTATTGCAGGGCCTCCATCTTTCTAAGAAAATGTGTCCTCAAACACAACAAGAGAAAGATAGAATGAGTAAGATCTCATACGATTTGTCTGTAGGATCCATCATGTATTCCATTTTATGGATCAGGCTTGATGTTGCCTATGCACTGAGCATGGTAGGAAGATGTCAAGAAGATCCAAGAGAACAACATTGGACTACTATTAAGACTATTTTTATGTATTTGAGAAGAAATAAAGATATATTCCAAGTGTATAGAGGAGACGAGGAGATTGTCATTAGAGGGTATGTTGATGCTGGTTTTCAGACAGATCAGAACGATCTGAAGTCACAATCTGGATATTTTTTCTATCTCAATGGAGGATCTATGAGCTGGAAGAGTTCAAAGCAACCAGTTTTCATCGATTCTACAGCGGAGTACGAATATATAGCAACTTCTGATGCAGCAAAGGAAGCCATATGTATTTGGAACTTTGTCCAGGAGCTTGATGTGGTGCCTAACAGTAAATATCCTATCGCATTGTATTATGATAATACTACAATGGTGTCTCCTGAAAAAGAACCAAGGTCACATCAACAAACAAAGGACATACTCTGAAAGTATCACCTCTTGAGAGATTTCTATCAAAGGGGGGAAGTTGAAGTGATCAGAGTGTCCACAGAAGAGAATGTGGTGGACCCCATGACTAAAGGCCTAACTCCACAAAAGAATGAATATCATGTGAGAGCTAGCGGGTTAAAGGTTGTTAGTAGTTGTCTCTAGTCTAAGTGGGAGTCTGTTGGAGTTGGTGGCCTAAATCCAACTACTTTGTACTTTATTCATTAATAAATACCTTATCATGTCGTGATTATTCTTCTATGTGATATTGCATGCGATAATGTCTTAAGGATAGAAATTTCATTAAAGGGTCATAGCATATCCCTACAATGACAAGAACCTGGAAGTGCCATAACATTGTTCTTGAATATATGTTCTATGATCAGATGATGTTATTTGAGGGACACAAATAATATAGTCCATTATGGGTGAGGATTCATAAAACTTTGAGGCACCTTCTCATGGTTTGCACCATTGGTAATATCCAGGAGGATATTATAAGAACGAGACCCGCCAGTAGGAAATACACTTTTCATATTTTCATTGGATGTTCCTATCTGTGGACGTGTGTATTGGTCCTTATACTTTATGATTATTATTAATGGGTATTAAAACTCATGCACTTAGATGTATTGATGAAAAATGTGACGGCACACTATTCGCAACGAGGTTGGATATGTTGGGTGTGTCATGAGTAATACTGCATTAATAGATAATGCAAGAAAGGATTTGTCCCTTCTCTCCCATAAAAAAAGTAGATATATCAGCCCCTTTGATGGAATTGATATAGCCTAAATAAATCCATGGCCATGGTGAGGAATGGGCAAGTTCATTTTTGGAAAGTCAAAGAAAGAATAGTCGAGCACATGGGTTGATGGCACTAGCATGAAACCCACTTGATTCGAGATATCAAGACAAAGGGATAACATTACATGATAAGCATTCATAGGAGGTGACACATCATTGTGGCATTAACTTCTTTCTCTATTGGTGCCTTGATGTATTGCTAGATGCTAACCTTGGACTTCAGGCAGGCTCTACTGAATTCCATAGAGAGAGAGGCCTAGAGGGTCACACACTAGTTGTGTCTAAGTATCTTAGTTAAATATTAATTTAACAGGATGAATAAATATTATTCCTGATGGTTGTTTAATAATTATTCAAGGATGTTTGATCCCATTTATTTCGACACTAGTTATTCGAGAGAATATATTGTGCGTGAAATAATATAATTATTAGCGAGTAATGTAGTGATATTTATTTGAGAAATAAATAGCCATTATTCAAGGTCTAATAAATGTGGTGGAGGAGATAAAGAGAATATAAAAACAAAAGTACACGTCATGTATATATTAATATACACACCATGTATTTTTTTCTAGGAATAATTGAGAAATAATATTATTTATTTAATTAAATAATATTAGGTGTAATTTTCTAGGTGCATGTCAAGTAATAATAATAGTCAACTGTTATTATTAGAAAAGGGTTATTAATAATAATTAAATGAAATGAATAAATGATTTCGAGTAATTAATTCATTTTATTATTCTATTTAATTAAAATCCCAATTATATAATTCTCATTAGCCTAGCCTTTTTTGTGTGGTTGTGAACAATGGATCTAGATAAATCTCTCAAGACAAGAAAGAGTTCTTTTCTTCCAAGAACGCTCTCATGCTATGAGAGAGAGATCCTCCTCCACCGGATCAAGGCGATTGAAGGCGAACACCACAAGTGAAGGCTCTTCCTTGCTAGCACCCAAAGATCCCTTCGACGGTGTCCAGATATACGTGGAGCACGTGTGGATCACTACTAGAGGAATCATGTACTTGGATTCTATGATGCAAAGATGGATCACATAAGATCATGATCAGAAACATCAACAGATAGAGAATTCCATCAAGGTAATTCTTTGATTTTAATTAAATTAATTATAACGAACATATGATGATACTATATATGGTTCTGGGACTCCCTGATTTTATTTCATTCTTCGTTATATTACGAAGATCTGGTGTTTTATTATCATCATGTATCACAAATTAAAATTTCATTAATGAAAAAAATTAAAGTTGGAAATACCCCCAACGAACATGCTTCTGCTCTGCCCGGAACCTACACAAATCACACAGATCACATAACCTCCAGAATTAAATGTGATCACATGACCTTGAAAGGTCATGTGTATAGATTGTGTGCCACAAATGATCTTCTTATGATCATATGAATCCCCTCTAACAATCCATCCTATTTTGAGAGGGTGTTAATACAAGTGTTGATAATCATGTGGGGGCTTCCAGACAAGTTCCTTTGATCATGAAAATTTCCAATAAATAGACACTTAACAATATCACAAAACTCTTTTAAAATAAAGGCATAAAAAGGTGGAATATTAATATAATGGAGATGTATATAGACCTTCATGCAATGTAGTTATGAGATTTTCAAGGCCTCACAAACCCCCCTGGAGACATGTCCACCTTGTCACATGAGAACATGTTTGTGTGTCACATTTATCATGTGAATAACCTCATACATTTCCATTTGATCATGTGATTCTGCTTTAGGTTCCACAGATAGGCATAGTGCTTATCTGTTATAATTCCCTCACACCATTGTGAGATCTAGCATTGATCATTTGATGCATCATGGACAAGAAGAGTAGTTTTACATTACAATGATTGAACAATGTCATGAGATCCCCTGCCTTTGAAAAATTAATATGGAAAATAAAACGGGAAAATGCGGAAGCCTTTAGGGAAGGTAGGATGAACTCATTTTCACACGAAAGGGGTTATTTGGCCTAGGTGATCATCGTTGATTACACGAATTCCTTTTAACAAGCCATCACATTCTCATGAAGACCCCTCGAAAAGCTAGTATGATCTCATGAGAGGCCCATGAAAAGATGTCTTGATCTGATGAACGGCCTCTGAAAATCTATCTTAGTCTCGCAAAGGACCCCAGACAAGTCTTCAGCGATCAGACAAGATCTTTTCTATGGGAATCTTAATCTCGTAAAGTCTATCAGACATGTAGGATCAATGGTACGAAAATTGTTTGATGTTTTAACATGATTATGTAAAATCCCTTTAATTGGTTGGGTCCAATAAACATGAAGATGGATAAATGTTTGTGTGGTCACTGCTTATCATGCAATGCCTTAAATGGCATGTGGTAGGATCATGCAATGTGTGTGATGTAAAAATCCATCCACTAACTCTATCTCATATGTTCAAGATATATGACATGTAAGGAAGTGTATAATCAGGGAAGAAAGGCCTATAAATCCCTCAGCCTCAGCACAAAAAAAACACACAGAACAAAAACTTCTACATGGGAGTGCAAAAGAAAACTTCTCAGAGAAAAAAATCAAGAAATTGCAAGGGTATTCCACCAGGTAAAATTCATGGAACAACTTAAGGGATCACATGGTATGAATATATGATTTTTTTGATCACCCTATATATCACGTGAAGGGATTTCAATGATCCATCCAGATCACATGAAGGGGTTTCCGCATGTTGACTGGGTTATACAAATATAAAATGAGTTAATTCTTGAAAAACTATGAGGCACATATGCAATAAAGACTGAAAAATACTAAAGATTTATTTGAAGTGGGATATTATAATCTTTATGTGTTTCACATGACCTAACCAGATCATGTGAAAACACAAGGACATGTCTCTCAATTCATGCAACACCCTCTGTACATGCCATCCAGATCATGCAATGTCCTTTAGACATGAAAAAAGTCATTAGAATTCCTTTGGACATGTTAACCAAGTCTTGTGAAGGCCTATAGACATGTTATCCAAATTAGGTATCAGCATCATGGCACATCACCCCATGTATTTTGGAGTCCTTTTAGCATGTCTCTCTGGTATTGTGAAGTCCAATATCCATATTGACCATGCCTTGCGACACCCTCTGGGCATGCCATATAGATCATGTGATGTCCTTCATACATGCCATCTAGGTCTTGTGACATCCTCTAAAAATGATATCCATATCATGGAATGTCCCCCAAACATTCCATATAAGTCAAACAACTCCCTCTAGACATGCCATCCAAATCATGCAACATCCTCTATACATGTTATACAAATCATGTGACGTACTCCAAAAAAATAAACCGGATCATGTAATTTTTTTTGGGTATGTCTTCTTGAAAACCAATACATGTCCATAAACCCACATACATGTCATATAGGCACCCAAAAATGCCATGAAGATAATCAGAACATATCTAGAAGACGTCTCGAGACATGATAACCTTTTCTAGTGGATGTATTCAGGAATATACCTAACTAAACTATGAGAACTCTGATTCCAATCCAAACAGGATATATAGGATTCCTTCTTATGGCCTGATCTCTAATGGGCATCCACCTTAGTGTAAGTGTCTCCATATTTCCGACACTCTAACCCATGGGATCCAAAACTCCCCAATGGGTAAACCATTATTCCTCATCCATATAAGGATTGAGAATTCATTTAAACTATGAGAAATTTGATTCCTTATATAAGTATAATATATAGTGCACCTTCCTAAGGCCTGAGATCCATATCAACATCCCATAAAGGCTATCCCAGTGCATGAGTCTTATATCCATATGCAATGAGACTGATAACTTGTTATCCTTTGTTTCTCACAATGATCATGGATCATGTGGGTTTAGGTATTTTCAATGATCATGTCATTTTCATCATGAATATCCCCCATCTATGGAAACCTAAATTTTTAAGCCCTATTTAGGGGCATGATATGATAACCCCCATGTAGGGTAATAATCCTTGAGTCCGGTTATAAAGTCATGATTGAACTTTAATAACTTTGATTTCTATCCAAATATGATACAAAGGATGACTTCCTAAGGCTCAATCTCAACACCCAGTTCCTAGGAGCCCTTATATATGTCTTTTTCACATGATTTTAAACTGCATGGATGAAACAAACTACATGGTTTTTTATTCCTGTTAAAAATAGGATACATAGGATTCCTTATAAAGGTTCAATTCCATCCTCAAAATATCAATATCATCCCTATATTTTAGTAAAATCTAGATTTCCTGGCTATATGTCTTCAATAAATAAGCAACTTCCCATTGCTAAGTAATAATGGGTAACAGATGAAGAACCTAGGATACTTACAGATAGTCTCATTAATAGAATCCCCCTTTACAAATTGAAGGATTCAAAACTTGATGATTTTTTTATGGTAAACAATATTGTATCAAGTTTAGTAAAATATTCTCAAACATATTTTAAATCTATAATAGATTACCAAAGTAGCCAATAATTCCCCCAAAAGGTTTTGATGTGCCCAACCTCCCATCCTCTCAACCAAGGTATGTTCCTAAGTGTCATTGGGTTTGAAACCCCAATTGACTTCAAACCATTGAAAAGTAGGTATGTACATTTTTATGGATGTGGGATCCATTGGTAGTTTCTAAGAAATGAATGTGGTGAATAGAGAGTGAATGATTATGAAACCATACCTGAACCCCCACAATCAACCCTCAAAAAGGAAATGAAGATGGTAAACCCAGTACAAAGGTATGTAATAATAGAATAAATGAATCATTATTGGTGTCAAGAACATTATCTACTAAACTTGGACACCACACATTCTCTGATAAAAATAAAAAATGGAAAGCCTGATATGAAATCATTTAACTACGACATCTCATTCATGGGTTAAAAAGGACAGACCTCCCAGTGCCTATCGGACCATTTTTCTCATACCACTCATGATTATTTAAGCTAATAAATAATTTTCAACCCTACATGAAATAATTTAACTATGAAATATCCTTAATAATTTAAAAATTATAGACCATGTAGTGCTCTTCAAACCATTTTTTCCTACCACTCATCATTCTCCGAGCGAAACAACTACCTTTTCATTTAAATTATATACAAAGTTAAAATATATTTAAAATTAATTTTAAAGTAAAATTACTTCAACTATATTTCAATTTAACTAATTTACATCATTGTAATCAATTTCATATTGAATTTTTATATTAAAACATTTTATACTTGTGAGAATTTTCTAATTGGAAAACTGGTCTTTCATCACATCTATGATTTAATTTTAAATTGAATAATGTCACTTCAGTGAATTGAATTTGGAAAAATGGATTCCATATTTGGAATCAGAATAATTTTTATTATCTAATAATTTTAAGTTAAATTTTGATAATAATGAATAGTGAAAATTGTAAAAACTTGTGATTTAGGTAAAAATGGGTTTATCAGGGGATCTAAACTAAGAAGATAAAGGTTTAAATAACTTAAAAGTTATAAAAAGAATCATTTTATAAACATATTTTAACTATATAATCTCCAAAGTTTGATAATAAACAATTTTAGAGGCTTTTGGCATGATAAAAACACAGGAATCGCTTTATCTTTTCAAAAATTCCATGTGCTTCTTCTCCCCCACTTATAAAAGACCACCTAATATCCACCATTATTAAAATATCCAAAACCCTTTAGTTCAACAAATACCATCACAAATACATTCCTTACTTACCTACCCAAATTTTAGATTCCTTTTTTTGACTAGGAAGCCCTCCTGAGAAGGCTTTAGTTATAAACCTAATGAGGCTATCTGAAGAAGAGGTAAAATTATTAAACATGCGTATTTTTTATTTATTCTTACACCTCCTTCGCACCTTATTCAACTATAATAATATAATAACACCATTATCTAATATATAATAATATTTTATTATGTTAATTTCATAATCCATATCCATCTATAATTCCAACAAATTGGAAATGAAACCATTGATCAAGTGTAAGGAAAACTATCGCCTCCCAAATCTATGTAATTTGATTTCCATCACCGCCTTTAAAGGATATATATAATGATGGATTTAATATATTTTTATGATATTTATGAAATTATTATACTTATATAATTATTATATTACAAATACCTTATTACTTTCTATTATATGGGGGATATGATAACATCCCTTGTGTCTATGGCAGACTACCACCTCACGAAGTGACGTGATTCATTTTTTTCTTACACTTTACATGAAGGGTATTAAGGTTAATTTTAATGAATATCTGTGATATTTATGATATAAAAATAATTCTTAAAATATAATGTCACATTTAACTTCTTACATTCATGTTCTTTAGAAAACAATAATGTCACTAGTGCATACGTGTGGATTGTTACCTCCACGTTGCGATGTGAAATTTTTTTCAATTTATTTTTACATGGATAGTAATAAGGATGTATTTGATTAAAATAAAACATATATATATGAATTTATTATTTTTTTAAATATTTATTAATATTTAGTTTTTTCATTCCATCCATCGAGAAAAATGGAAAAGTGTTCATGCATACGTACGACATACTGTCTTTATTAACGGTGTAATCAATTTTATATCTCTAAATTTAATAGATTATTATAAATACATATATAATGAATATATATTATATTTATACCATTTTTTAAATTATGGATATGATTTAACCGTGATAAAATTAAAAGGACCAAATTTACCAAACAAAAACATACATGAAAAATGAAGTAATTATCACCCAAAAAATGATTTTAACAAAGAATTATTTATAAAAAGGTTATAAAAGAGTAAGTAAATAATATATGGTATGAGATATATTATTATTTTTCTTTAAGAGATGTATTATGAATCTATATTTATTACACATGAGGTTTGGACAAATAAAAGTAATTCAAACCTGAGGTAAGCGTTTCTCATCTCGCTTTTACTTCCCTAAGACACACACCATATTCACCACTTATTCCTTTTTATGGTGTTTATACTTACCATTTGAAAATTATAGGATGAATATATTTATATTCATGGTATTTAAAGTTTCATTTTATGATTATTTATTTTATGCGTCTTATGATGCAGAAGTTTTCCAAAGTAGTAAGGTTTTATTTCAAAATCTCATTATTATCCGGTATTATTTTTGTTTAAGTATCACATGGGGGAATTATTAAATATTTCTATATTAAACTCAATATATTTTCTTATCCTATGGTTATTCATGAACTTTTTCAATTTATATTTTCATTTATCCACTCTTTAGTACTTAAAATGATTGAGAATTTTTTAAAAAAAATATGAATTTATTTCTCTCTTCTATCAAAAATTAATTTTCATCAAAATCCATGTTTTCTAAAAAAATTCAAAAAAGTTTTTAAACTTTTCCAAATGATTTATTAAAGAAATTTTTACCCATTTTTGAATTTTTTAAAAAAAAATGGAAAGGAATCTTCATGTTGTTTTAAAAAAAAAGGCTCATTTGGATTTTACCAAAAATGTAAAATAAATATTTATTTTACCTTGTACAGTATGGAAATAATTTTTCATTTTCATAAATAATCAATGTTTTAATGCTTATTTTAAAATTTTATAAATTTTATTTTCACATAAAATTGTTTTAAAAATATTTTGTGAACATTTTTTAAAATTTTTTCAAATTGAAAAGGTTATTTTCCTCAAACATGTTTTAATGACATTTTTATGGTATTTATATTCATCAATTACATCAGAACTTTATTATAATTATGATCCACTGGGGATATGTACTATTTATATCATTTTAATTTTTTATTTGGATGACTTATGATCAGTTTGACTAAGGATGAACAATTTTATTATCATTCACCATATTACTCTAGATGTTTTATAACTATATTTATTTTATTGGGGTAAGTATTAATATTTTGTATGTTACTTTTTCAATATAAAATTTTATGTTGATTTTGTTTCACTCCTCTCACATGAGGAATGCATCAGACTTAGTAAGTTATGGGTGGGGCTTGAATATAGATATCCCCTCGATGCATTAACAAGTATCATAAGGAAAATCAGTTATCCAAATTATATGAGTTTCAACCCATATATTTAAACTATCTTGTGAAAGATCTTGACAATATGTTTTAGATGTTTGGAATTATGAATTACCTCAGTATGAGATCAGTTATTTCCATGTGATTATCTGATTAGTTATAATATCCATGGATAATTTTCAATATTATGTGATTATTTATATGGATTTATTTGATCATCATTTATTTCTTCTATATTATGCTTAGTTTATTGATAGAATGGAATGTGTTTCATTTATTTAACTTTAAATATTGATTATTCTTATTTATTCATGACAAATTTCACTATATTCTTACCTTTAATAAGTATCTAACAACACCCCCTCTTATGTTTTATTTTCATTAGGATACCAGGAAGTTTTTTTAGATTGATATGTATGGATACACTATGAGGAACAATGGAAAACTCAAAAAAACACTTTGTGTATTTTATGTTTTCAAATGTATGTGAAATTCAAGTATGTATCTAGTTTACCAAAACTATTAAACTATTAGATCATTTATGATGTGATACCTTGTATCAATTTCCAATGAAAAAAATTAACTGCCAACTCTTGGATATTGGGGTTAAGGTATTCAAATAAATTCTGAGTTAAATGGATAGAATAAATATAGAACATAGGTGTACATGGGAGATTTCTCATATTTTTTATATAATTGAGGCCAAAGGGAACCCATTTTATGGGATAAAATAATGTAATAAACAAGATCAAATTTCACTTTATTTAATGAAAATTATGCTTTTGACTATTTAGTATATATTACAAGGTCATAGAGTACCCAATGGTCCCTCAAGAATCACCCCTTACTACCTAGTTTTATCGGGTACCTGGTATCTCCCACCAAGTACCCAATGTATTTGAATTTTAAACTATTGGTGACACAACCTTTTAGACTTACCTAAACTCCCAATCCAACTATAAAACCCTAAAAATTATCCAAAACACCTCTAATTTCATCCTCAAACTTCATAATTCAATAACAAATTTCAACATTCCCTCATTTCCCTTAAAGTATTTTCTACATTAGAACAAAATTTTACAATTATTAAATTTTCTAGGAAATTATTCAATATATGTGAGGTAAAATTGATTATTACGTTGATAAATTACAACCAAATGTAGTAAAATAAATCATTATAATGGTGGAAAGATAAATATGATTCATGAACACATCCCCTCACTAAAATCTATACACTCATAAGAAAACCTACATTCAATAAAATGATGAAAAATATGCATAAATATATTCTCCAATCCATGAATATTTAATATCCAATAGAGATCCAATTAATGATAATATTGTAATCAAAGAAATAACCAGACCCTAGAGTTAATCTTAGTATGTATGTAAATATGTGTGTCAAGAATTATATTATAAAATAAAATAATAGGATTAATGATACTAATCTTATTAAGGAAATTTATAAGTCATTTATCCCATAAAATTCCCATATGTGTGTTTGGAAAAAATCCCTCAAGGTATCTTTGAAAATATTTTGGGTTGGTTGTGTTTATTGATAAGGTGGGTTTTCAGGGTGAATTGTTGAGTTATAAAGATATTGTTTTCAATATATGTTGACAAAGAACCATGAAAAAGGAATTGAAGATATGGAGGTAGTGAAAAAATAATAGAAACAAGGTGGCACCATTTACCGGTGTTCTCCAAATTTTTGGGGTCTAAAATTTAGAGTTTGGATTGAATTAAAAAATATGTATTTCCTTAATGATCTCATAAAAATATGGAAAATGCATGAGTTTCATGAAGATGGGCTTCTTGAAGAGTGTTTTAGAAGGATCAAATAAAGCTAATGGTGATATCTATGATTAAGATGAGCTTTGTGGATGGTAGATGTGAATGGAATCGCGGTGGTGAAAAGGTTTTTATGGAATGCTCCATGATTACGATGAGAATTGTGAACTAAAAATTACAGTGGAGATTCATGAAAAATGGTGCATTGCAGAGGAAAAATGGGAGCTCTGCAAAATGGTGTTGACATGGCTATAAGGTTCTAGAGTCGGTGGGAAATACTTATAAATATACCTTTACCCCCTTGAGAATATTAGAGAGACTCAATGAAAATACTAAGTCTCTCGAATCATAAAGGAGGTTCATGAAGGTAGTGAGCTTTGCGAAGGTAAGGGAATTTGCAAAGTCTAATTGAGCTTTGTGAAAGAGGTGTGCTTTGCAAAGGCTAAGTGAGCTTCACGAAGGATAGTGTTAGCTCTGAAAAATAGTGAGCTTCATTAAAGGATGTGTACTATGTGAATGTTGGTTTGAGCTTTGAGAAAGAAGGAGCTTCCTAAAGCAATGATATTTACGAAGGTTGTTCAAAAGGGATTTCCTAGTGTTTTGTGGTAAATTGATATTCATCAATTGATGAAAGTGGGGTATCAATAGAGAATTTGTATATAGTATATTATGCATTCATTAGTGATAATTAAGAGACCTATAGGTCTATAAACTATGAGTGGATCTTCTGAAGAAGTTGTGAGCACACTTCAGTTGAGAGAGGAGTGGGCTTTAAAATTGTGATTGGTTATAAACCATGATAGATAGTGAGTCTTCTCCCAATATTGTAAACAGCAGTGTGCTTATAGTGGATTTGGTACATAGGAAAATTTTTGGTGTATGCTCCTTGGACGTAGCCCAGTGAGGGTTAACTAAGTAAAATTGTTGTGTCCCGTGCATGTTTTATTTCTTGTTCATTCTGTGTTGTATGAAAGAGATAGATGAGAATTTTGTTTAACAGAGAAACAATATCAAAAGGGGAAGTTGTTTTAATCTTTTATACCCTTATTCACCCCCCCCCCCTCAGGGTATTTGACTTAGTGGACCTAACAATGTGTCTGTTTGTGCTTGAAAAAAAATTATACTTATATTTCCCCTTTATATTTGATAAATATAGTTTATTTAAAAAACCATACCTTGTTATTATATACTTAATATTATCTTCCAATTTTCAATTGAATTTTTAAACCCACTAAATTAAGAATTCATAGAAGTCATGCATTTTGGTTTTTTGATATTTTTATTGTATTTTTAGGTATTTTTCTTTTATTTTTTAAGAAAGATTTTTTTAAAAAAAATAATATTAAGTATTGATCATAGGTTAATCCAATGAAGTTATTAAATCAATCACATAATAAATGAGAATATGTAAAAACCTTTCTTAAAAGTCAACTATAATTAACCTAACTTATATTTTAAGAAAAATTTACATTTTATGATTATGTGTAATGATGTGTTGAGATATTAAAGGGTATAATTTTCTCTTAACATTTCACAAATATTCTATTTAAATTTTAAAGGGTTTTCAAGATATAAGTGATCATATCATTATAAAATAGTTAATTTTACTAAAATCATCCCTAAATGCTATATCACTTATAATACTCACATGCCACCAAAGAAATAAATTTTCTTTTAATATTAAATCAACATAAAAAATGAAAATTAAACATGCATTTTCAATAACGTCTATGATGAGAAAGGAATTTAATTTGATTATTTTGGTATAAAAGTAGCTAAAAATAGAAAGAAAGGCAAAATACCCAAAAAATATGAAATAATCCAAAAAAGAGATAAATAAAAAATACAAAAGAACCCTAAAAAATATGAAACAAACCAAAAAAATGGAGAAAGATAAAATATAAAAGAAACCCAAAAAACCATGAAATAATCTAAAAAATAGAGAACTATAAAAGATTAAAAACCCCTAAAAATCTTGGAAATAATATAATAATATGGAAAAAAGAAGAAAGATAAATAAAAGAAGAAAAATGGAATCACAATAATCCTAACTAACATAAGAAATTATCTATCAGCCACACCTAAAATTTATATTTTCCGCACAATAAAGAAAATTAAAGAACACATTAGAAGGAAGGAAATAACATAGAGTGTGTCATGGATAGAGGGATTAGTGAAGGTTGGGTTCCTCTACTGGTGACTCTAGAAGGGATTCATGGAGGTTCTTTAGTCACTACCCATTAATTGTGAACATCTGTTCTGTTTCTTAATTTTTAACCCACACAACCTTAAAAGGATACATATTATTAATTATGTATAGCCTGAATCAAGGATAATTAACATTTACTAGGTGAAAATTAAACAATTGATTATAAAAAAGGACCTTCTCAATAATATGGAATTGGTAGTGAATAATTTGGTAGTCGTGGATATACATGGTTATTTCCTTATAGATTCAGGAGCTCACATATTTATCAGATTGAATTTCCTCCAAGTCCTAGATCATCAATTTTATTTCAACACTTGTACCTAAAATATCTAAATTACATTATTTTATGGCCTAATAGGCTTAGTTATTTATATAAATGGGGGTGAAAAAAATATGGTGAACATGCCAATGATTTTTTTCAAAGTTATATGATGGGATCAAAAATCATTATTGTCTATAACACTCTAATCTTTTATATTGGGTTGAATATTTTTTTAAAGTATTTATTTTACATCTCTATTATATACCTTGTATTTATTATTGGTTTAGGCATGATAATATATAGAAACTCGATGCCTAACCCTATGCTAATAAAAAAGAGATCGTATTGTGTGATTGTATAAATGAAAACCTTTGTCACTAATGATGAATCTAGGGGATCTTGACCTATAAAATATTTGATTTCCCAAAAATTACACAACAACATTAGGGTCATCATTCCTTGTGAGTCCTGCTTCTACTTATTTAGACACATAATATACTACAAGATGAATGTAGAAGTTTCCAGGTGAATTAAGAAGTGACCCCATAAATTCAATGCCCAAAACATCAAAAAATTCAAGGAATAACAAGGGTTATGTGGAATTTCACTTATTTTAGAAACATTCCCTATCCTTTGAAAATAAAGAAAATCTATACAAAAATCATGGGTATACGAAGATAAAGTTAGACAAAATAACCAAAAATCAAGAACCTTTCAAGTGGAACATTGGGTACTGAAGTGGCCCCCACATGAAAGAGTGTTAAAGAACCCAAGGATAAACTAAAACTCATTATTGGGAACACAACACCATATGAATTGATCATTTCATATACACTAAAGAAAGATTCATCCCAAGTGTACCAACATTCCTCATGTTTAATATGTTGAGATTGTTTTTATTAAAATCAATAAGAATGAATAATGCTACCAAATAATTTACAATATCAATTCCATGGACTAGATTCTAATACTTAATAAAGTTTATCATTACAAAACATGTAATTTATGAGAATGTTAAGGGATATTTCAATGTATAAGGATGAAAAAAATACTATTTATATGGTCATCCACCATATTCTCTGATCATCTCTAATCCCTAATTTCTAATTGAATTCCTTAAGAAGAATCCAAAAAAGGATATGTTTCTTGGCTTCTGGTTTCATAAGTTGATATCATAGAGAATCATTATCAAAATACACAATCACCTTAAACCCAAAAATTTATGACATGGATTTAATAATTCAAACACAATTGAAAAAAAGTCTTTTTAGTAATTGTGTAGTTTTTCTGTGTATGGTCCGATGTGTGTTAGGCATATACAATGACTTATATATATCGATCAATACTCTATGATAAGACTCTTCCAACTATATAGTTGGATATATCTTATTTTATATCAATTTGAAAATCCCATCAAATTGGTTTGATTATTGTAGGTGATCTGAGGCTCTATTTCAATTTATTAAAAGTATCCTCATAGTTTTTATAAAATATATATTCCTTATATTTTATAATTAATAAAGGTATTGTAAGTGAAATATTTCTAAATTCATGAATAAAATGATGATAAAAACCAATTTTACCTTAGAAAGAACTCGAATCCAGAATATTTTTGGGGAAGGGAATGGAAAAAATGTCATCCACCATTGATTTTCTTACTTGAATACCTTACTTAAAAAATATATGGCTATGTATTATCCCTTGTTGTACCATGAAATATATTTTTTTTAATTTAATATAAAATTATTCTCAATACAATGAGGTAATACAAAACTCGAACTAATCAAACACACATAAAATTATAATCCATATATGTTAAAATCATTCATGAATGATTCAATGTTATTTTACATGTACTCTGGAAAAAAATACTAAACATACACCACTAGAAAGTTTCCAAAGCATTACATAGATTAAATGGAATCATCCTATAAGAAAATATACCAAATTGTCAAGTTAATGTTGTATTTTTATGATCCTCTGGGTAATATAGATTTGAAAAAAATAAAAAATACCTTCTAAGGAAATAGTTTTGAGACTCATCCATTAACCACTATTTCATATAATTAATAAATGGTATCGAGAAATGGTGATTACAAGTGTATAAGTTTATTTGGTGATAGTCTATACAGACATTCCAACTATTTTATACATGGGTTTGTACCAATTTATTATTTTAATTTTTAATAACTGCTAGTTTATCTTTCTTAGGAACTAATTACACTGTATTGTCCTATTAGTTTTCATATATTATATAAATAATGATAGTAGTGAATAATTTGGTTACCTCTTTTTTAACAATATTAAATAGGTAAAGGTTCATCAATTTTTGTGCTTACCTCACTTGTTTTGACACATTATTTAATAATATACGATGCATAAAAATTTATGGGACTATTTTTGGGCATGTCAATAAGTTTGTATCCCAATGATTTTTTATACTTGAACAAAAGGTTAAGTAATTTAAATTTATGCTCTAGTGAGAGTGAATTAAAAATTATAATAGGAAACTTATTGGTATTCTCAAGATAATCAAATTTAATATTTTTATTCATTGGTTTTAATTATAATTATTTGGGGTTTTAGATTGATGTAAGGGGATGAAAAAGAGGTAGGTCCATGATTTGATATAATATCTAAATCATAACATCCCCAAAGAAAGAATAAGAATTTATAGGCTGATCAGAATCATTGATTTTCATTGGGTTCTTTATGCATAAGAAATCATCAATTAATAATAATGCATGAAATCTTTACAAACCATTACAACATACACCAAATGAATCATTTCCAAGAATGTATATCAATTAAAAAACTCTAAAATTGGGTCATGGGAAATAAGTGATGTTTTTATGGGGATAGGGAATACATAAACTAAATTAACTAAATGAGAGGAATATTATTTAAAGGGGTGATTAATAGAATCAAGGATGTTAAAGTGGAAAATTACATCATAAAAATCAATAGATAATGTACTATTTTTTAGGTCCCAATAAGGGTGATAATAAATACAAGAGGGTGTGAATTTTAAAACATAAATAACTCAGAGTAATTGAAATAACAATTATGAATTTAGTGGATAATAATGATAAACAATTCAATCATAAACAAGTTAGTAGTGGAAGTTTAAAGTGTAAAATCAGTAAAGTAATCTAAGATCATAAGAGATTTATAGTTTTTTGGATCCAAACAATATTATATCTACTCTTCACACTCCATAAAAGGAGTATGGATATCCACCATAGTAAATATTTTAATGGGGGAGACCAAACCTATCCTATTATAATGGTATACCAAACTTAACATGGCCTTTTATGCAGGTGTAGAGAGATCCAAATATTTCTAATATAGTATCCCTAACCTAGTGAATTTTAGTAAGTTCAAGAATAAAATGTGAAACTAGTTTTTGGTCAAATAATAAAACCAAGTGATACCTTTTAATGGTGGTATTACTATGTGTGAATGATTTTATAATGTATATAAATATAAAAAATAAACTAAAATAATAAACCCTACTAAAAATTGTTGAATAAGAAATGTTCGTATAGAAAAGTGACCATTTTCCATTTAAAGAATATGTAACATAGTAGCCTTGGGAAAACTATAAGTGCTTCAAAAAATATAAAGACAAGTTGTAAAAAAATTAACAGTTTTTTCTCAATTTATGATTAAAAATGTGGCTCATGTATGATATCTATCCCAACTACCTATATGCTTTGTGTTTTATAGAATATCCTCCAATGGATAATTACTTCATTTATTTTTATGTTGTTACCTTTAATATTCAAATTTAATCTTCATGTAGATGTGTTTATAATCCTATCAACATTCATAAACAAAATTAATAATTATAAAAATAAGGAAATAATAATTTACTATAGTATTATCTATTTTTTTCATTGATGATAGCTTGAACATTGGAAGTCCTAAATATTCAGTTAAATTTTAAATAATATCATACTTGAAATAATAAACTACTTCATAGTTGAGCAATCCTTTATAATGATATTTAAGATCATTGAGCTGCTTAGAAATAATCTCTAACATAATCACAACATTTTAATTTTAATTCGAAATAACTTTCTAGAAATAAATAATCAGTAGTTATAAAAAATTTCCATGAAAAAATGCATAGATAATTCTTCATGGAGATTCATAATTAACTTCTCCTTCATCAGTTTATTCTGGGTCATCATCATCATGAAAACATCTTCATGGTAAAATTGAACATATATCTTTAAATGATAAAGTAAATAATCATAAGAATAACTTCAGTGAGCATAAGATTAATTCCCTTTATTTTATATGAGTATTTATTCTACTTTGTAAGTCTTAATTTAATAATAATACAATTTTTTTAATTCTTATATATCTAATAATTTTTTTATATTTCTTAAGACTTTATATTTCATAATACTTCTTCACATTGTAAGACTTTGTCCATTTTTTAAGACTTTATCAATTCTGTATGACTTTATCCATTTTTCAAGACTTTATCTTTACTTTAAAATATTTTCATCATTTATATAATAATTTATCCATTTAATGAGCCTTTATCTATTTAATTATAATTTAACTTTAGTTCATAATACTTTTATCATTTCTATCCTTCGTTTTCATAATTCTTCCTTAATTTCTGTAATGCATATGCCATTTCTATAATATTTCTAACTTTACAAGAAACTGAACTTCCAAAAATAGAAGACTTTTTTCTAGGTGTAAAACATTATCCTTTTCTAAAATCCAAGATTAATCAATACATAATATGTTTACTTAGAATAAATATAAAACATTGAATTAGAATAAGAATAGTGAGTCACCCCAGACCTGTACTACCGAGTCTGATGAAAAAAAATACTTTCATTAAACACAAGATTTCATACAAAGTGAGATAAGATTGTCTTTATTTTACAAAATTATCATAATTTAAGCATTATATATCGCAAAAAAATCACATGTTCCAAAGAACATGAGGTTTATTATATTTTAGGATCATCTATATAGGAAAATTATTTTATTATACTTCTAAATAATTCTTCATATTCTAATCGCACTAGATATACTTCTAGACATTTTCTAGGTTATACTCATCTTTATAACATATGGAAAGAAAATATAAGAAAGTGGTGATCATTAATTATTATTAAGGGAAAATAACTCTTCAATAATTAATGAAGGTTTGGATCATAAGCATGAGATAAAAAATGATCATGTAATAGATATCTTATTAAAAGAACATGGGAAATTAGAGTTGTATATAATGAATGATAGAATTCTATATAAACTCAAATTAATAAACATATACAATGGTATATGAGTGAAAAATATAGATAAAATAATAATAATATATGAATAATAACATATGAACATAAATAATTCCATGAAAACATTATATTATGATCATAACAAATCATTCTCACCCTTTAAGATGTAAAAAAAATCCAAGTATTCCCACCCTTTAAGTTTATGAATAAATCTAAGCATGTCCATTCTTAATTATATCATGAGATAAAAAAGTTTCCCAATGAATTTTAAGGATTTAATATACCCAAACAATATCAGGGATTTATCTTACCTAAGCCATCTCAGGGATTCATCAAAACCAAATTATCTCAGGGCTTTATTACACCCAAACTTTCTCAGGTATTTATTAGACCCAAACCGTCTCCAGTATTTATCGTTCCCAAAAATTCCCAAGGATTTATCAAACCAAAACCATCATGTAGAATTATCATAACCAAAAAATATCAAGGATTTATTAGACCTAAAAAAACTCAAAATGAAAATTTATACACATGTGTTATATACAAAAACAAACAATCTAATATCATAACTTAAATAACCCATGTAAGTAAAATGGGTTTCATATCATTTCCAAATTGTATTTAATAACACGAGATAAAAATTAAATATATTATTACCAAAAATTAAATCACATAAAATAATATTTTCATAAATTCATTTAAAAGGTGATTCCTGAAAAATAACTCTATAGGATTAAGATATTTTATGGTTAAAGATAAAAATGAATGAAAATTTATTATCAAATAATTTACTTTGATAACAAGAATAAAGATCCCTTTTCGAAACGCTTGAAAAACCTTTTAAAAAAATTTAAAAAAATACTTTGGGTTTCATAAAAAAAATTAAAATTATCCTTTAAAACCAAAAATCATTTCAAAAAAATATTATATTAAATATATATGTTTTAAAAAACTTTATTTTAGATTACTTAAAAACACAGAATAATTATTTATTAAAAACACAAGTGTTTAAAATATTTTTTAAATAAAAAATTATTTTTAAAATAAAAAATTTATTATTAAAGAATATTTAATTTTATTTTCAAAATAATCAATATTTATAATCATTTTGGAAAACCATTTTATAACTTGGAAATAAAGATTCAAAAATAAGATTCTTATATGGGAGGAAAAATAATTAAATACTTTTTTATAAAATACTTTTATCATACTCGTAAAAGATGATGTTATGGGTCACATTAAAAAATCATTTTCTATATAGAGGAATAAAAAGTACCATGAAATAAAATATTATTATGGAATCAACCAATATTATAATAAAGAAGTTCTATAAGAATCATTATAATTCCACCAACGTAGTTGAGTTAACAAAAACCCTTATAGCTTTGGTATATTTAAATCAAAACACATTTAAATAAAAAAATGGTAGGATCTTCTAAACCCATAAATTTAATGAATATATAAACAATTATTCATTATTATGTATTCATACCATATTAAGGACATAATGGTTCATAATAAGAAATATGTCTCAAGAAGTTAAATGTGAGATAAAGAATATAATACCTTAGATTCCCGCTTACTCAAAAACACTATTAAATATTTTATAATAAAAATAACTATATCAATTGGCTACTCCCTAAACTTATTCATATATATAACCATTTATAAATTTATTTTATAATTATTTTCTACAAGTATATTAGTTAGTTATAATCTATTTTCCATATTGGGTGTAAGTAATATTGATCGTTATGAACTAGTTTTGTAATAGTGGTGTTAATCATCATTATTCACCCAAATTTAATCATTATTATATTAATAATGATATAATAATCATTATTTTTCAATTATTACTTAATTTTAATTTCATTGGGTGAAATACACGGAGGTGGTTCTTGAAAAAGGAATTTGCGATAAACTTTTTCGGCATGTTTAAATATAGAAAGGTGATATATTAATAAATATATTAAATATTAATAAAACATATAAATAATAATTAAAAAATAAACACATTATCATTAAATAATATTACCATTATATAAAAATCCTTAATTATTCATGTTTTCAACATTATAACATTATTCACATTGGTGGTAGAAACTGACCCAAAAGAAAGGGAATTATAATGATTTTTTTAGTAAGAAAATGTTTTTATATAATGATAATATAAATTTTAAATATTAATAAAAAATCAGATATATCATTTAACTACATTAAATAAACTCTTAAAATTATCCATGTAGGTTGGTGATGAAAAATGAAATTTTTCATTGATGGTGGTGGTCGTTCTCACATATACACGATTAATGATTTCATTTATCAATGAAAAGGATAGAGTGAAGGTATATGATAAATTATCATTAAAAATATAATTATGACATATTAAAAATTTTAACGCCTCAAAATATATTCTTTTTACCAACCATGATATAAGGTGATGAAAAATTAACTACATCGCTTCATGGTGGTGGTGGTCCGCATGTACGCACGATTTATAGGGTTTTGTTTTTCTTAGGTGATAGAAATGATTGAATAAGAGGTTATATATTAATATAATAGCATTAAAATATATTAAAAATAATTTATTAATTATATTAGTGTGGATATAATATTTTTAGAATAGGAATATTAATAATAGAAGACTAAGCGGTAAGAAATAATCGCATTTAGAACTTGAGATTTTTCTTGGAAATATCCTTGGAAATAGAGGCCTTAGGCTATCCAATTGATACCATAAGATCATGAAAATGAGAGAGTATTATAGGAGGATAAAAATGGAATATTTTCAGGATTAAATTTGATGTAATAAGGGTGTTATGAATGTGCGAAATCGTTACCCTTTTTAAAGTAAAGAGAATGGTAATTTTAATTTATAAAAATGAAATGTTACTATTCAAGGGTAAAACTTTCAAAAGGAGGAAAATGTAAAATATATATAGTTATTTGGACTATTCATTAATCCACCACTCATTTTGGAGACAATATTGAGTGATTTAAGGCCTTTTATTTTTACTTTTTTAACTTTTACCCTAATATACTTTAACTTTGGTTATAAATTGTAACCTTGGTAATTAATATCATTGAAAAAAATTAAAAATTACCTTATTAAATAATTTGAACATGATGGTTTCAAATTTGAAATAATTTTATTAAAATAAATTTTTTACGGTTTATAAAAGTTAATTTTAGAATAAGCACATGTAAAGTGTAAAAACGGTTTTTAGAAAAAGTGTGTTATTAAGCTTAAAATTTATGTATAGGTTAAAATTATCAATTTTATTAACTTAATTGAATTAAAATGGTTAATTATAAAACAAATATATTTTTTGTGTCTTTAAAATTAAGTCAAAATTTAATTTTTTTCATAAAACAATTTAATTAAAATAAAATTTCGTAAACTATTGTTAAATTGGAATAAAATGTTACTTAAGTTTTAAAAAATAAAAATCGGTTTTCTAAGTTAAAAATATTTTTTAAAAAATAAATATTTTTACACATTAAATTAATATTTAATCCATTGAAATTTATTATAAACTTCTATGTCTTTCTCATATATTGATAATGTCATAAAATTTACAATTTTGGTAAAAACTATATTTTTTACTATTCACTTACAAATAAATTATTTCAAAAGAATATGAAAAAAAACTAAGATAATATTGAAATTATTAATCAAAAAATGAATTTAAGTTTTTGATATTTCAATTATAAAATTCATAAATTTATAAATACTTCTTTTAAATAAAAAAGACAATATATAAAGGAAAATTTATTTTATTGAAAAATTCCCTTTAAAACTTTAACTTTTTTTAACAAAAATTTGTATTTGTTTATAATTGATTAAAATAATTTTATTTAATATAGGATTCATTATTCTTAATTTTTTTAATAATATTCATTTAATATATCATGGGTCATTTTAGTTCAGTGTTGTGGGTTAAACAATAAATCGATATAATGTTTATTTAGGGGAAGATAAATTCAATAATATTTGGGTGTTACGTTCTCCCAATTAAATAAATAAAATTTTAAATTTTAATTATTATAAAATAATTTTATCATTCCAACCTAATTTCCACTAAATAATTGCCTCATGTGGTCGGCCACAAGACCTCAAGCGCACCTCCCCAAACACCAATGGCTACCGAATTGCAGTGAGGGCCTTGGGTAAGTTTGTAGGGAGACTAGTACCCCATTGATCCGAGTAGATCACATAAATATATATGTATGAAATAGTAGAAGTAATAATAACATCTAGATTGTAGCGAAAATCAAAAGCATAAACATGGAAGATAATTAAATAAAGTACGGAAGTGGAATAAATAAACAGAGGCAACTAATGATGATAGTATTTTATGTATTATAAAAAATGACTAAGGGGAAGTGGATACAAGCATATACATAATGATATCAAAATAAAGAAAAAGGTTAAAAACTTCTACAACTAGCACCTCGAGAGTAGGCTCGACCCCCTACTCCCAACTCTATACTAGAAAATTAGATCAATTATTAGAAGTTGGTTGATTTCCTTTGTCTAGACCAGCGGTCATAAAGTCTAATTGGGTACCAAAGGCACTCGAGTAGGGTGTGAGATACAATATCATTATTCTGGCACCCATAGTGTCTATCCATTTCCATTTTATTCAATATAAACTACCAGTTTTCCATATTTAATTTAAATGCAACATAAAATAAATAAATAAAATCTTTGGAATGGGTTACACCTGGAGACCCATCCAATTACCTTATTCGGCCTAAGCTGGTGCTTCAATGCCAAAGGGACCTATAATGGTAAGTTGATTAGGGTAAACTGCCATAGGCTCGACTGTCTCCAAGCTTGTGATTGGGCTTGGAGGACAGATCTCTACATTTTTTTAAATAAACTACACACTTCTCATTTGAAAACATTTATTTACCATTGAAAACATTTTAATCATATATTTATAAAACATTTTGAGACTCCATGAGTATGTCCATGGAAATTTGGAGAGACTTTCCAAGAATCTCTTGAAGGGATTGGTAAAAATACAGTGCCAAGGTGTCCTTCCAAGGTGACCCAAGTATGAAGTCCCAAGTGTCACTCTATCATGCTGTGAAAATAGTATGATCTAACCTCTGAGTTTGTACATAGTATTTCATGTATTGGCCTGAGTCTCTCTCATGGCATGGTATAACCAATCATTCCATCGATACTCTCCAAGGGGTATCCCCTTGGGAATTGGTGTCACTCGTATAAATGTAAAATAGACAATGTAGGGTTAGTATGTATCGAAAATATATAATATCACCCTCAGTGTATTTACCAAACGTAAATGATTCTAAAAGATAGTAATGAGAGAAATTCCAAGAATTTATTAAGTAATATCCCCTTATATCTCTCTCGACACTAATGTGAAGAAATTAATCAAGAATCACATACATAAAATGTTTGATAAAGTTCCATCTCAATTGATCTTAAGAATTTACATTAAAAATCACATTGGTCAATTAAAAACCATTTATCAGTCACATTTAAGTCACATGGCCCAAGGCATAAGAACTTAACCATTACAATTAGCCCAAACATTTAGAAGTGGCATTGGGGCATGGCTTGTCACTAGGTTCAACCCCTAAACCATTCAGAGTAACGTTCAGGGTATTTAACATGATTCAAGACCCCTTATAAACACTCAACAAACCAAGGAAAAGGAGAAATTTAGCGTTGTATGTGTATCTCATCCCAATTAGGTGGCATGTCACAAGATGATCAACCCATGGGGTTGATTTTACACTTATTGGGGTTGCCAATGTCTAGGTGACACATCCCTTTTAATTTAATTTGATAAATTAGGGGGAAAAAAGAAAATCCTAGCTTACAGCACAAATGCCTAATTTATTAAATTTAATGAAAAAACATAGAAAGTCCATGACCACCTACTTTATCCTCGTAGAGATTCCCTTGTCTAGTATCAACATTTGTTTCGAGCTAGGTTGGAAGAAATTGATGAAAATGTCAAATGACCTAAAAATAGAGAAAATTATATTTCACCCAAATAGTTTAATGGATGGGATTAATAACTTGAAATATATTAGAGAGGATTCAATATCATACCTCTAGCTTTTCATAGGATCTAATTGCGACAGAATCAGGTGTCAGATGAAGGAGTTGTAATAATTCCTAGCTTAGAGGAGAAAAAGGGGTTTTCAACAGGAGAAGGAGAAAGATATTGGATAAATAATGGAGGAAGAAGGTGTGGATTTATTTAATTCATTTAAGTAGGTTATTTTAGTAAATTCACTAATTTCTACATTGCGCGTGGTTTGGCCACATAGTTTGGCCAAACCATGCGACATTCGCAGCTACTTAGGGAACATCGCATGGTTTTCTACATGGTTTGACTAATAAAACAAAAACCATGTGTAATATTTCTATTATGGATTTCAGATATCTCGCATAGCTATGCACCTTGGGTTTCATGGTTGCAGACAAACCATACAGCCCAGTCTGCTTCTTATTTTCCAAGGCTCTGGTTTCAAACGAGCCATGAATTCCCCCAAAAACTTCTTGAACCTCTTAGGAATAAAATTTAGGACCAGTTAAATGAATTATAATCAAAAAATAATGTTCCATGCCTTTAATAAAATCCAGTACATTACAACCCCCCCCCCACCTTAAGACAAATTGTCCCTAAGTTTCCCTTTCGAGGGTAGTACAACATCATCTGAGAAGAGTTCCAAACACAGAGCATGTACATTAGCTTCTGTCTCCCATGTATCATCTTGTATGTGTTTGTGTTTCCATAACAATCAGACCAGAGGAACTGACCTTCCTCAGAGAGACTTTGTGATCTGATCAAAGATACATATCAAACACTCCTCAAAGGACATATCCTCTTCCAACTTGATATCATCAGGGTCAAACAAATTAGATGGTTCAACATGATACTATCAAATATTAGTTACATGGAAGATTTAATTCATGGAATGATGCCTCTGAGGTAATTGAAATTGATAGGATATCAACCCAAATCACTCCACTGTCTCGAAAGGTCTAAAATATTTCGGCAATAATTTTCCATATCTCTTGATTTTCCTATGACCCAACGTGGACGATACACGTAGAAAGACCCGATGTCCCACCTCAAATTCCGAATGTTTGCGGAAAATATTGGTATAATACTTCTTCATAAAATGAGCTATATCTATATGATTTTTAATCAAATAGACTTGATCTAATGTAACCTGAATAAGATGAAGACCCAATATATTTGACTCACCTCTATCTATCTAGAATATAGGTGAACGACATAGTCTACCATAGAGATCCTTATATGGAGCCATCTAAATTATTTCCTGAAAGTATTTATTATAAGAAAACTCAACTAGAGGAATATTATTTTCCAAGGAACCTCCAAAATGAAGGATACAAGCCTATAGAATATCCTTTAACACCCAAATCATCCGCTCAGACTACCCGTCATTATAAGGGTGATATGCAGTACTTAAGAGAACCTATGAAACCAGTACCTTATGAAACCCTTTCTATAATTGTGAAGTAAAGAGGAAATATCCAACTGATAAGATAGAACAAGGTACACCATGTAGTCTCACCATCACCAAAATGTAAAGCCTTCCTAACTAATCAATATAGAAGTTCTCTTGGATAGGCAGAAAGTGTGAAACCTTAGTTAACATGTAGATGATCACCCATAGTATATCACTGCCTCAAAAAGATATTTTAAATCCTATCACAGAATACATGGTGAAGTCATTACATTTATACTTAGGAATGGAGAAAGGTTGTATAAATCTAGTAGGTTGTTGTTGCTCTACCTTAACCTATTGATAGGTGGAGCATCAAGTGATGAAACCTACTATCTGTCTCTTCATACCTGGCCACCAATACTGATGAAGCATGTCTCAGTAAATCTTGGTAAGCCTAGGATGATCTTCACACACATAGGCATGTGATTTACCTCATCAACTCTTCTCGCATATCAGAATCCACCCATACACATCTAAGAAAGAGTACAATTTAACTATCATCAATTACCCAACCAAGAAGTGGGTTCACTTAATTGATGATCTACCTTAATAAGAGGCCCTCTAAATAAGATAAATTCCATGTCCAGACCAACTCTAGGAGAGAGGACGTCACTACTAGAGCTTCTATAACTGGTTTCCCATGTTGTTCCTGATCCTCCATATGCATTTCATAAAATAGCACCATCAACTGTCACTCACTACTGGACTCTTTGATGGCATACCTCTGATTTTTCTAGATCAAGGCATCATCTACTACATTACCCTTCTTTGGTATGTAAACAATCTCAAATTTGAATGATTGCAGGTATTCCACCCAACTATGTTGCCTCATATTCAAGTCTCACTGAGTGGAGATATATTTGATAATTTTATGCTCTGTGTAAATGATGAACCACTCACCCAAAAATTTGTTCCTCTAACGGTGAAGAGCATGAACTATGGCTACTAGCCCAAGTTTTTATGTAGGATAATTCCACTCATGAAGTCTCAGCTAGAGAGATCCATATGCCACAACATGATCACCTTGCATTAAAACTACACTAACCCCGATTCTTAAAGAATATCAGTAAACAATATAGCTTATGAACATCACAGGGAAAATTAGGATCAGAGTTGAAGTGATTATTCTGTTTAACTCCTAAAAAGGTGTCTCACAAGCTTCAGTACATACGAATTTCACACCCTTCTTGGTCAATCCCATAACAGGTGCTTCTAGACATAAAAATTCTGGGATGAATCGCTTATAGTATCCATCTAACCCTAAGAATATTCATAAGTCAAACATATTCTTAGGATACAACCATGAGACCACCGTGGTCACATTATCTTGGTCAACTGATACTCCTACATCATATATGATGTGACCTAAGAAGTGAACCTTGTTGATCCTAAATTGGCATTTAATGAGCTTTGTATATATATGTTTCTCTATCAGTGTACTCATCATGATCTCAAGTGACTGGCATGGTCATTTCTATAGCATGAGTAGACTAAGATGGAATCTATGAAGACCACCATGAAGGAATATAGATATGGGTGGAAAACCTAATTTATCAAATCCATAAATATTGCTGGTGCATTTTTCAGACCAAACGGTATAACCAAATACTTGTACTAGTCATACCTACTCTAAAATGTTATACATGGTATGTCTAATTGTCTCACATGAACCTAATGGTATCCCAACCACAAATCGATCTTATGGAAAATATTTTCTCCTCAATGCATGTCGAAGAGGTTGTCAATACAAGGCAACACATATGGGTTCTTCACTGTAAGCTATCTCGGTCGGTAGTAATCCATGCACAATCTAAGGGTACCATCTACCTTCTTGGAGAAAAAGAATGGTGAACCCCATGGTGATGTTATAGGTCATATAAAATCCTTATCCTCTAATTCCTTAATCTTCTTTTTGAGTTCCTAGATCTCTATAGGTTCCATCTTATATTGAGGAATAGACACTAGTGTCGCACCTATCACATGATCAATGATGAACTTGATCTCTCTCTCAAGATTTAATATAAATAAATGGTCAGGGAATACATCCCTAAAACAATCCATAATATGATGAAATTCTTCTAAATTCATTCCCTAATCACTCATAAAGAGACTGGTCATCTGGGTTATCACACTTCCCAGCCTAGTGCGCTTGAGTCCAGATCAATTGTCCAAAAGATCCCATTCACCCTTATAGATATACATGTTTCCCCAAAATTATTTGAAAGACACTAGGTGATGATAACAATCCACTTGGTCTTGTAAGGTACAATCCATTCCATGTTGAGAATGACATCAAATCCAACCATCTCAAGGATGAAGAGACTCTACAGAGAATGGTACCCATCTATCTCAAGGGGAACTCATTGCATTGGAATATACCCTATTCTCAAACTTCTAATGGAATTTCAAGGTTCATAACACCACGAGAGTATTTGATCACTAATACCAAACTTCCCATAGTTTTTGTAGATAGAAAATAGTATGATTCACTAGTATCTAAAAACAAACATACTAAAGTAGAGGCTACCAGAAAGGTACCTCTAACTATAGATAGACCTCAACTCTACTCCTTTGGTGTATGGTGGACTACATACATATATCCTAAACCACAGTCCTATGACACTACCTAATTATCCTGAGTAGGTCCACACTACGGATGATGGAACATTGAAGCTAGACTGCCTTGATCGCAAAGAATAGCTCGACCTTAATGGCCTATCGAAGACCAGATTCCTACCTGATGAGTTTTCACTAACCCTACACCTGAAGTTAATGCTAAAATAAAACCCCAATAACTTTTAACTAAAGGAATGGATTTATATAATGACTAGAACTATCCCATTTTTTCATAATCCTGGAACTTCATAAGTTTCTCTCGTACACTAGGGATTTTTTTGAACTTTCTTGCCACACTGGTGGCACACTACAAAGATTTCAGTGAATTCCACCTTACTGGTACTACCCTCATGTGTACCCTCAAAGCATCACTTCTTTTCACTAGATAAACCATTGTTAGTCTTCTTGGAAGTTGAACCGCCTTGTTTCACATTGCCTGATTCCCTTAGGTTCCACTCAGTGATGAGAGACTAGTTCACTATCTCTCAAACAATGGTGAGCCAAAATATGTTCACCTATTAGAGTATGTCATAAGAAATCCCATCCTTAAAGTGCATCATAGTATTCATCTAATCACCAGTCAAGATCGGTACAAAAACCTGCAATTCAAAGAACCAAGCTGAGCATTCCATCACTAACATGTCACCTTACTCAAGGTGCATGAATTCTTAAACTCAATCCATTCTCAAGGTATGAGGAAAGAAGTAGTCAAAGAAAAATGCATGTAAATCCACCCAAACCATCCCATTATGTAGACTATCCTCATTTAGAATATCCCACTAACACTTGGCAGAGTCATGTAACAGATAGGTCACAAGCTTAACCCTATGCTCTGGAGACATCTGGATGTGATTGAATATTGACACCATAGACTCTAACCAAGATTCATCAGACCGAGGCCCTATATCTCCTGAGAAGGTGGGAGGATGTTTGTCCTGAAACTCCCTAGTCAGATCTTCCATAGAAGGGGTTGGTCAAGGTTAACCCTAAACTGATTGTGTGAACCGTATAAGGATATCCTGAAACTAGCCATCATCACCCAGTGGAGGATTTGTAGGAGGTGCCTCATGTGGAACTATAGGAGGTATCACTAGTAGCTCAAGGACCACCACCTTATGAGTATACTCATCGCCACTCTCCTATCATACATCATGATCTTGTCATGGTGTAATAGATCTATAAATTCCAAGTTCAATCCTCTGACAAGGTTTATGAAAAATAGGGAAATATATAAGAGAGGAAAGACAAAAATCTAACCTACTAAGGAAGAAAACCCCTCTACCTACTACAGGATCTAGGTATAGGTGATAAGAATGAATCATAAGTAAAGTATAAGATACATATCTTAATGCCCACTACTTAGTTGGAACATTTTCAAGGTCTCACAAGAAAGGTATCCCTTTCATTTGAGGATCCATATTCATTTTATTCATTTAGGTTTATTATTATTTAATTGATTATTATAATTATGATCTAGTTAATTCTATCATGAATTACAATTCATAAGGGCCCATGAACCTTATAAATTGAAATTGGTGGGTCATCTAATGGAATCTTGACCTTACACCAGACCAAAGGTGTAATAGGTTAAGTTTGTGGTTTAATTAGATGAGATACCATAGACACTCACCAATCAATTGACTAATGTGGCATTATTGGTCAATTAAACCAATTATGTCATCATTGAGGGTACCATAACACAATAAAACATAAAAAATAATGCACATACACCAATCACAAGCAATGCACATAGAAAGTAGATATGGAATTGTATAATTTATGGCATTTCAATTCCTATTATTCCTATTATGATGCATGATTTTAATGTGACCTCATGTCATTTGGGTAAAAATATAGATAACTCATAAAGATAATAACAATTCCAACAATGTGCATCACCCTATGGTGAAATCCAGGAAAATGTAATAGTCAAATTAATAATAGTATTTACCCATATTGGGTAATTTGGGTTTTCCCCTATATGTGGGGTAGCTACTCTCAGGCATAGGCTCCTAACCAATTTCCCCTGTCCTAGTCTCCTGTCTAACCCAAAAAGTAATATGAAAAGTAAAATACCTCTAATACCAATTTGTAGGATCCCACCCCAATTACCACTGAACAGTGCCCTAAGTCGGTTGGCCACAAGATCTCAAGTGTGCCTCCTAAAATACTAGAGACTTCCAAATAGTAGTAAGGGTCTTGGGTAATTATATAGGGAGAATATTCCCTCATTTATCATATTATAGCATAGAAATATATATATGAAACAACATAAGAAATAACAACATCTAGATATCAACGGAAACAAAAAACATAAACATGAAATATAATAAAATAAAGTTTGAAAGCTAAATAAATAAACAGAGGCGACTAAACATGATAATATGTCATGTGTTTTCAAAAAATGACTAATCAAGGTGAAGGGGATACAAGAATATACAATATGATGTCAAAATAAATAAAAAGGAAAAAAATTGTTACATCTATAATCTCAACCATAGTCTCATTCCTTTACTCCCAACTCCATCCTAGAAAATTAGATCAAGCATTGGAATATTGATTCTTCCCTTTATCTACACCTATAGTCATAAAGTATACCTGGATACCAAAGGCGTTCGATTAGGTCTTGAGATGCAATCTCTATATGTCGGCACCCATAGTGTCTAATCCCTTCCATTTCATGCAATATAAATTATAAGTGTTCTATATTTAATTTAAATGAAATAAAAAATATATAAATAAAATCATTTGAATGGGTTCCACCTAAAGATCCATCCAATTACCAAATTGGCCTAAGACGGTGTGTCTAAATTGAAGGAACCTACATTAGTAAGGTGAGTAGGGTCAAATTCCATAGGTTGGACTATCCCCAAGCTTGTGATTGGTATTGGAGTACATGTCCCTGTGTTTTTCAAAATATACTAACCAATTCTCATTTTAAAACATTTATTTAACTTTTAAAACATTTCAATCATTTCTTTATAAAACAATTCAAGACCCCTTGAGCCCATCCATGGAAATATTGAGAGACTTTACAAGTATCGCTCAAATGAATTATTAAAATTCCAATTCCAAATATTCTATCCAGGGTGACCCAAATATGAAGTCCCATGTGTCACTCTATCATGGTTTGAAAACAATATGACCTGACTTATAGGTCAGTACCTTGTATTGCACGTAGGGGACCAAGTCTCTATCAAGTTATGGTAAAACCAGTCATTCCATCGAGACCATCCAAGGGGTATTCCCTAGGGAATTGGTGTCACTCATCTAGAGGTAAAATAAACAATACATGGTGATCCCATCTCAAGAATAGCTTATATCACCCCCATCATATTTACCAAATATAAATGATTCTAATAGAGAGGTGTGAGATTTCGTCTAATAAGTCCTTAAATCAGAACCCCTAATATCACTCTTAGCACTAAGGTGGATAAATTAACCAAGAATCACATAAATAACAAGTTTAACAAAGGATTATCTCTCTTTAAATTAAGAATTTATATTATAAAGCACATTATTCAAGGAAAACCCATTTATTAATCACATTTAAGACACATGGCCCAATGTATAATAACATGACCAATATAATTATCTCAAACATTTATAAGTAGAATTGGGGCATCTATTTTCACTTGGTTCAACCCATAAACCATTTAAAGTAAGTCTTGTGGTATTTAACATTAGTCAAGACCCTTTATGAAAACTCACCAAACTAAGTCAAATGGAAAATTTATCATTATAGGTGTAGCTCATCCCAATTGGGTGGAATTTCACAAGGTAATCAACTCACGGGGTTGATTCTCCACTTACTCGGGTATCTAAGGTCTTGGTGAGGCATCCATTTTAATTTAATTTGATAAATTATGGCTGAATCTAAAAAATCCTAGCTCATGGAAAGATGTTACAATTTATATAACACAGTGAAACAACGAGAAAAGTCAATGAACACCTACCTTAGCCTCGTAGATCTTCCCTCATCCAGTATCAATATTTGATTTAAGCTAGGTTGAAAGAAATTGATGAAATCATAAAATGCACTAAAAAAGGGGGAAATGAGGTCACACCCAAATAGTGAAATTTATGGGATAAATAACTTGAAATAGATTAGAGAGGATTCGAGATCGTACCTCCAGCTTTCCATAGGATCCAATGGTGAATGAATCGGGTGCCAGATGAAGGATTTATAGGAATTACTAACTTATAGGAGAAAAGGGTTTTTAAATCGGAGAATGAGAAAGCTGCTGGAGAAATAAAGGCATTGTAAGGAGAGTATTTTTAAATCATTTTTAGGGTAATTTCAGTAAATTCTACAATTTTTACACTATGAACAGTTTGTTTGCATGGTTTGTCCAAACTGTGTAAAAACCATGAATCATTTACTACTACTTAGGGAACATCACATTTTTTATTGCATGGTTTGACTAACAGTGTGTAAACTGAGAAAAAACTCTTCATTAAGGATTTCATATGTCTTGCATAGTAATGCTCCCAGGGTCATATGATTGCAGACAAACCTTGAGGCCTTGTCTGATTCTTGTTTTTTGAGGCTCTGGCTTCGAATGATCCCCATACGCCCCCCAAAACCTCCATGAACCCTTTAGGCAAACAATTTAGGGCTAGTTAAGTAAATTATAACAAAAAAATAATGGTACATACCTTTTAGAAAAGATAATATGTTACACTAATGAAATAGTTAAGGATGTCCATAAGATAGAGATGACTCTGGATTTAATTTCTAATGAGGTTTCTTCCTTGCTATCTTTGGTATGACTTGTGAAATCATCTTTTTACAAGTAATAGTAATGTAACTAATGTTGAGATTTTCTTTAACAATTTGTGTTAAATAGCTCAATATTATAGGAGTAATTTTTTCATAAGGAGTTTATATTCAGGCATAATAGGTTGTCAAGATTTTATTTTTCGATGTGAATTTCCAATCTTGTAAATTTTCATGGCCTCTCTGTCGAGAGAGCCAATCCATGCCTATCATTGCATCAAATTGACTAAATGAATAATAATATGATTTTATAGTAAGTGAATTCCTATAAACATATATTTGAGAGTATTTATATACTTTGGATAAGATAATCATGTAATTAGAATTTTTTTATTAATAACTCAACATGTATTCATCAGGGTGGTTATTTTATGTTTTTAGTAAGAATTTTACGTAAAAATTAGTAGTTTGAATAAGATATAAATACAATACTCATAGTACTTTAGTGTGTGATTAGTGTTCCTCATTCCATATCATTTTTTGAACCCACTTATGTAATTTTTGTTTTATATTATTTTTCTTGACTTAGAATTTTATGGTGCCTATCATCCTTTTTATCCCTTGGATTAGGGAAATGAATTGGATAATATCTAATTTTTTCACATTTATGATGTTGAAATATTAATGGTACAGCCAGAATAACTCTATTTTCTTTCACCATGTCCACCAAGCTCTTCACTTTTCCTATGCATTTATCTTCACTATATCCTCATTTTACACACATAAAACATCTTTCAATTCCTTTGAGATGTTTTCATGGGTGATTATTATCACATTTTTTATGTAAAGGAAATTGAATTTTCTTTCCGTTATCATATTCATCACCTAAAATTCCATGAGACTCCATCCTTCTCTTTTGGGTAGTTGGTTAAGCGTAACCACAAGATCTATCACTACAACTATTATCTCATTAGGTTTCTCATCGATACAATCTCTATAAATTCATCCACAAAATGTCTTACTCTTAAAAATTATTACATTATCTTTCAGTTCAACTTAAATCACTCTCAATTCAATTTAAGTTTATTTTATTTTGTTTTTTTGGGTTTTATAATATTCATTAACCTAATTCCTTAACAAAATAAATCATTCATAATGTCTTATAAGTAGAATGTGATTAACTACATCATATCCCATAGGAGTTTCTATGTAGGTGTTCAGTCTTAGTCCCACTCATTGTGTCCCAGAGTGAAGATTAAGTTGGTACTCAACTATCCTTTTCCATGGTTATTACCCATAGGTGCATCAATGCCACAACCATAACAACTTGTTAGTATCCATAAATGGATTTAATTACTCAGGTAACCACATAATCCCTACTTTACAAAAACTTTGAGATATTATCCTATACACAAACTTATCCATTATACATTACAAAAGGGATTTCACTAAATTTACCTCAAAATAACTACACTAATCCTCAAAAATAATAAAACCCTACTCTGATACCAATTTAGTTTCCCTATTCCCACACTCCCAAGTATGATGATAAAAGCACTTTCTATAAACACTATCTTTAATAAAAAGTGAGATAAAACTGTCTTTATTTTATAACATTACCTTAGGTTAAAAATTACATCTCACAAATAATATCACAATCCAAAAAAAAGAACGTTTTGTGTCTTTGATGATCATCTATATAAGAAACTTATTTTATGATACTTTTGAACATTTCTATATATTCAAAACATGCTATATCCACTTATATAAATCTCCTACGTTATACTCATATTTATAACCTAGGGAGAGAAATCATAATAAAGGGTTGATCTCAAAAGCTCAGTAAGGGAAAATAACTTATCAACTAGTAATCAAGAGTTGGATCATAAGTATGAGAGAAAACATGAGCAGGGGATAAATATCTTATTAAAATATCATGGCATGATATTATTTTTCAATAATGAATTATATAACACTGTATAAACTCAAATGAACAAACCTATACGATGGAGTAATATTTTTAAATCAATATACAACAATCATAAGCCACAAATTATAACACGTGAACATTCATGAGCACATGAAAACATCATATTGTGAGAAAACCAAATCATTACCACCCTTAAATTTTTTAAAAAAACCAAGGATTTATGACCTTTAATTTTGTGAACAAATCCAAGAATGTCCATGCATAATTATCTCATGAGATATAACTCTTACCTAATTCAATATAGGGCTTTAATGAGCCCAAACTGTCTCAGGGATTTATCATAACCAAACCATATCAAGGATTTATCATACTCAACCCGTCTTAATGATTTTTTAGGCCCAAACTATATCAGGTATTTGTTATACCCAAAATTTATCATGGATTTATTGGGCCCAAACTATCTTACGAATTTATTGGACTCGAACAATCCTAGAGATTTATCAAGCCCATACTATCTCAAAGCTTTATCGGACCAAAATCATCTTATGGATTTTTCAAAACCAAACCGTCTCATAAGGATAATATATACACATTTTTTTCATAAACAAATTCAATTCAATGTCATAAATTAAAGAACCCAAGGAAATAAAATGGGTTTGATGTCATTTCCAAATCAAATCACATAATGTGAAATAAAAAGTATATTATTTGTTAGTAAAAATTCAATAACCCAAAAGAAGATTTTAATAAAGGAATTTAGAAGGTGATTCATAAAACATAACTCCATAGAAGTTAGATATTATAGTGTGAAATATAAAAATGAAATAAAATTTATTATCAGATAAATTACATTGAAAAACAAAATGAAATATCACTTTTAAAAATTCTTGAAAAATACTTAAAAATTATTTGTTTAAAATAAAATACTTTTGGGATTGAGATTTTTCTTGGAAATCTCCTTGGAAATGGAGGCCTTAGGCTATCCAATTGATACCATAAGATCATGAACATGATAGATTATTCTATGAGGATAAAAATAGAATATTTTCAAGATTAAATTTGAAGTAATAAGGTTGTTATGGGGGTGTGAAATCATTACCCTTTTATAAGTAAAGAGAATGGTAATTTTAATTTTTAAAAATGAAATGTTACTATTAAAGGGTAAAAGTTTCAAAATGTTGAAAATGTGAAATGTATATATTTATTTGGCATATTATTCATTCCACCACTCATTTTGGAGACAATATTGAGTGAATTAAGGCCTTTTATTTTTAATTTTTTTACTTTAACCCTAATATACTTTAACTTTGGTAATAAATTGTAACCTTGGTAATTAATTTCAATGAAAAAAATTAAAAATTACCTTATTAAATAATTTGAAGATGATGGTTTCAAATTTTAAAATAATTTTATTAAAATAAATTTTTTAAGGTTAGAAAAGTTGATTTTATAATAAGCACACATAACGTGTAAAAATAGTTTTTAGAAAGTGTGTTATTAAGCTTAAAAGTTATGTATAGGATAAAAATTTCAATTTTATTAACTTAATTGAAATAAATTGGTTAATTATAAAACAAATAAATGTTTTTTGTCTTTAAAATTAAGTCAAAATTTAATTTTTCAATAAAATATTTTAATTAAAATTAAAGACCGTAAACTATTTTAAATTTGGAATAAAATGTTACTTAAGTTTTAAAAACTAAAAATTGGTTTTATAAGTTAAAAATATTTTTTTAAAATAAATTTTTTTACACATTAAATAAATATTTAATCCATTTAAATTTTTATAAACTTTTAGGTCTTTCTCATATATTGATATAGCCATAAAATTTACAATTTTGGTAAAAACTATATTTTTCACTATTCACTTAAAAAGAAATTAATTTAGAAGAATATGAAAAAAAAACTAAGATAATATTGAAATTATTAATCCAAAAATTAATTTATGTTTTTGATATTTAAATAATAAAATTTATAAAATTTATTTTTTAAATAAAAAAGACAATATATAAAGGAAAATCACTTTTATTGAAAAAATCACTTTAAAACTTTAACTTTTCTTAATACAAATTTTTATTCATTTATAATTGATTAAAATAATTTTATTTACTATAGGATTTATTAGTATTAAATTATTTTAATAATATTCATTTAATATATCATGGGTTATTTTAGTTCAGTGTTGTGGGTTAAACAATAAATCGAAACAATGTTTATTTAAGGGAAGATATCTTCTAAAATATATGGTTGTTACATTCTCCCACTTAAATAAATAAAATTTGTAATTTTAATTATTCCTAAATAATTTTAGTATTCCACCCAAAGTTATACTGAACAAAGCCCTGAGTTGGTTGGCCACAAGACCTCAAGCACACCTCCCGAAACACCAATGGCTACCGACTAGTATTTAAGGCCTTGGGTAAGTCTGTAGGGAGACTATTACCCAATTGATTTGAGTATAGAACATCAATATATATTTATGAAATAGTAGAAGTAATAATAACATCTATATAGTAGCGAAAACCAAAATCATAAACATGAAATTTAATTAAATTAAGTATGGAAGATGAATAAAAAAATAGAGGCAACTAATGATGATAGTATTTCATGTGTTATAAAAAATTAATAAGCAAGGGGAAGTTGATACAAGCATATACAACATGATATCAAAATAAAAAAAAGTTTAAAAACTTCTTCAACTAGCACCTCGAGCATAGGCATGACCCCCTACTCCCAACTCCATACTATAAAATTAGATCAAGTATTGAAAGCCAGTTGCTTCCCTTTGTCTATACCAGTGGTTATAAAGTATACTTAAGTACCAAAGGTACTCGAGTAGGGTGTGAGATACAATCTCAGTATTACAGCACCCATAGTGTTTATGCCTTTACATTTCATGAAATATAAACTACCAGTGTTCTATATTTAATTTAAATACAATACAAAATAAATAAATAAAATCTTTGGAATGGGTTACAACTGGAGACCCATCCAATTACATACTTTATCCTGAGATGGTATGTCAAAACTAAAGAAAACTATAATGTAAAGTTGATTAGGGTAAACTACCATAGGATGGATTATCTCCAAGCTTTTGATTGGGCTTGGAGGACACGTCTCTACATTTTTTTAATAAACTAGACAATTATCATTTGAAAAAAATTATTTACCTTTGAAAACATTTTAATCATTTATTTATAAAACATGTCGATAATCCTTGAGTCTGTCCATGGAAATCTCGAGACTTTCTAAGAATATCATGAAGGGATTGGTAAAAATACAATGCTAAAGACTCCTTACAAGGTGACCCAAGTATGAAATCCCAAGTGTCACTCTAGAACGGTGTGAAAAAAGCATGATCTAACCTCTGAGTCTGTAACTAGTATCGCATGTATGGGCCTGAGTCTCTCTCATGGCATGGTTTAACCAATCGTTCCATCGAGACTATCCAAGGGGTATCCCCTAGGGAACTGGTGTCACTCGTAAGGAGGTAAAATAGAAATTTTTGGGTTAGCATGTCTTAGGAATTTCTAAAATCACCCTCAGTGTATTTACCAAACATAAATGATTCTAAAAGATAGGAATGATAGTACTACTAATAATTCCTTAATTCATAACCCCTTGTATCGCTCTCGACACGGAGGAGAAGCAATTAATAAATAATTGCATACATAACATGTTTGATAAATTTCCATCTCAATTGAACTTAAGAATTTACATTAAATATCTCATTGGTCAAGTAAAAAACATTTATCGATCACATTTAAGTCACGTGTCCCAAGGCATAAGAACTTGACCATTACAATTAACCCAAACATTTAGAAGTGGAATTGGGCCATGGCTAGTCACTAGGTTCCTCCCCTCAACCATTCAGAGTAAGGTTCATGGTATTTAACATGATGCCAGACCCTTTATGAACACTCAACAACCCAAGGAAAAGATTCACTTTATCATTTTAGGTGTAGCTCATCCCAATTAGATGGCATGTCACAAGTTGATCAATCTATGGGGTTCATTTTCCACTTACTAGGGCCGCCAATGGCTAGGTGAGGCATCCCTTTTAATTCAATTTGATAAATTATGGGGAAAACATAAAATCGTAGATTCCATAATAAATGAATAATTTATTAAATTCAATGAAATAACGTAAAAAGGCTATGACCACCTACTTTATCCTTGTAGAGCTAATCTTATCTAGTATCAACGTTTGATTCGAGCTAGGTTGGAAGAAATCAAGTAAACTTTCAAATGACCAAAAAATGTGGAAAATTATATTTCACCTAAATAGTGAAATGGATGGGATAAATAACTTTAAATATATTAGAGAGGATTCAATATCATGCCTCTAGATTTTCGTAGGATTCAACTGTGATTGAATCGGGTTCCAGATGAAGGAGTTGTAAGAATTACTAGCTTGGAGGAGAAAAGGGTTTCTCAATAGGATAAGGAGAAAGCTATTGGATAAAAAATTGAGGTAAAAGGAGTGGATTTATTTAATTCATTTAAGAGGGTTATTTCAGTAAATTCACCCATTTTTACACTGTGCATGGTTTGGCCACATGGTTTGGCCAAACCATGTGCCATTCACAACTACATAGGGCACATCACATGGTTTGTCACATGGTTTGACTAATCATACACAAACCATGAAAAATATCTCTATTAAGGATTTTAGATAGTGGACAGAGATATGAACCCTAGGTTTCACTATATTAGACAAACCATACAACCCAGTCTGCTTCTTATTTTCCAAGGCTTTGGCTTCAAACGAGCCCTGGATTCCCCCGAAACCTTCTTGAACCTTTTAGGAATAAAATTTAGTGCCACATAAAGGAATTAGAATAAAAAAATAATGTTCCATACCTTTGATAAAATCTAGTACATTACAACCCTCCCCCCCCCCTTTAAGACAACTTGTCCCTAAGTTTCCCTTTTGAGGGTAGTGCAACGTCATCTGAGAAGCGTTCCAGACACTGAGCATCTACATCGGCTTCCCTCACCCAGGTCTCATCTTGTATGCATTTGTGCTTCCATAGCACTTGGACCAGAGTAACTGAACTGCCTCATATAGACTTTTTGATCTGGTCAAAGACACATATCGAACAATCCTCAAAGGATTTATCCTCTTCCAACGTGATATCATCATGGTCAAACAAATTAGATGGTTCAACGTGATATTATCAAAGCTGGGATACATGGAAGATGCCATTCATTGAACGATATCTTTGAGGTAATTACAACTAATAGGCTATCAGCCCAAATAACTACACAATCTCTAAAGGCCTAAAATATCTTGGAAATAATTATCCCTATCTTATGATTTGCCTATGACCCAACCCGGATGATACACATAGAAAGACCTGATGTCCCACCTCAAATTATGGAGGTCTATGGAAACAATTGGTATAGTACTTCTTCCTAGACTGAGCTGTATCCATATGCTTTTGAATCAGCTAGACTTGATCTAATGTATCCTAAATAAGATGAAGTCCCAATAGAGTTGTCTCACCTCCCTCTATACAGCATAGAGGTCAATGACATAGTATACCCTAGAGAGACTTATATGGATCCATCTGAATTATTTCATGAATATTTTTGTTATAGGAAAACTCAACTAGAGAAATATTATTTTCCAAGGAACCTCCAAAATGAAGGATACATGCCTGTAGCATATCCTTCAACACCCGAATCATCTGCTCAGAATGACCGTCTTTATGAGGGTGATATGCAGTACTCAAGAGCACCTATGAACCCAGTACCTTTTGAAACCCCTTCCATAATTGTTAATTTAAGTGTAAATATCAGTCTGATAAGATAGAATAGGGTACACCATGTAGTCGCACTATCTACCAAATGTAAATCCTTCCTAACTAATCAATAGAGAAGTTATCCTGGATAGGAAGAAAGTGTGAAACCTTAGTTAACCTATCAATGGCCACCCATACTGCATCACTACCTAGAAGATATATTTGAAATCATTTTACAAAATACTTGCTAAAGTTGTTCCCTTTCTACTTGGGAATAGAGAGAGGTAGTAGAAGTCTAGTAGGTATTTGTTTCTTTGCCTTCACATGTTGACTGGTGGAGTATCAAGTGATGAAACCGACTATCTGTCTCTTCATACTTGGCCACCAGTACTAATGATGCATGCCTTAGTACATCTTGGTAATACCTAGATGATCTCCCCACACATAAGGATGTGATTCCCTCATCAACTCTTATCGCATATCAGAAGGCACTCATACACATCCACGGAAGAGTATAGTTTCTGTGTCATCAATTTCCCAACCAAGAAGTGGGTTCACTTCAGTGATGCTCTACCTCCAGAAGAGGCCCTCTAAATTAGATAACTACCTTGTCTAGAATGACTCTAGGAGAGAGGACATCACTACTAGAGCTGCTATAACTAGTTTTCCATGTTGTTCCTAAACCTCCATATACATATCAGAAAATAGTTCCATCAATTGTCACTCATTGCTGGCCTCCTTGATGGTCAACCTCTAATTTTTATGGATTAACACATCATCTACTACATTACCCTTCCTAGGTTTGTAAGCAAGCTAAAATTTTAATGATTTCAGGTATTCCACCAACCTATACTGCCTCATTTTCAAGTCTCACTGATTGGAGATATATTTTAGAATTTATGCTCTGTGTAAATGATGAACTACTCACCCAATAAGTAGTACCACTAACAGTGAAGAGCATGAACCATATCTACTAGATCGATTTTGTATGTAGGATAATTCCATTCATGAGGTCTCAGCTAGAGGGATCCATATTCCATGACTTGATCACCTTTCATTAGAACTATACTAATGCCAATTCCTAAAGCATAGTTGTAAACAATATAGCTTATGCACAACTCATGAAAAATTAGGATCAGAGCTAAAGTGATTCTTCCCTTTAACTCCTAAAAATATTTCTCACAAGCTTCAGTCCATACAAATTTCACACCCTTATTGGTCAAGCCCATAAGCAGTGCTTCTAGACATCAAAATTCCAGGATGAATCGCTTATAATAACCAGATAACCCTAAGAAGCTACATAAGTTGAACATATTCTTAGGCTACTCACATAATACCACGGTGGTCACCTTCTATGGGTCCACTGATACTCCAACCTCAGATAATATGTGACCCAAGAAGTGAACCTTGTTGATCCAAAATTGGAATTTAATGAGCTTCATATATATATGGTTCTCTCTCAGTGTACTCATCATGATCTCAAGATGATTGGAATGGTCATGTCTAGAGCATGAGTGGACTAAGATGTCATCTATTAAGACCACCATGAAGGAATCTAGATACGGGTGGAAAACCTGATTCATCATATCCATAAATACTACTGGTGCATTTTTCAGACCAAATGATATAAGAAAATACTCATACAAGTCATACCTCCTCTAAAATGTTATGCATGGTATCTCTAATTGTATCACACAAACCTGATGGTATCCCAACCAAAAATCGATCTTACGGAAAATAGTTTCTCCTCGAATCATGTCGAAGAGGTTGTCTATACAAGGCAATGAATATCGGTTCTTCACTGAAAGCTATCTCGGTTTGCAGTAATCCATACACAATCCAAGGGTACCATATGCCTTCTTTGAGAAAAGGAATTGTGAACCCCATGGTGATGTTCTAGGTAATATAAAATCCTTATCCTCTAAGTCATTAAGCTGGTTTTTGAGTTCCTAGATATCTGTAGGTTCCATCTTATATGGAGGAATGGACACTGGTGCTGCACCTATCACAAGATCGATGGTGAAATCGATCTCTCTCTCAGGAGGTAATATGGAGAAATAGTCAGGGAATACATCCCTAAAACAATCCACAATATGATGTAATTCTTCCAAATGAATTCCTTAATCACTCATAAAGAGACTGGCCATCTAGGTTATTACACTTCCCATCCCAGTATGCTTGAGTCTGGATTGACTGTCCCAGAGATCCCATTCACCCTTATGAATATACATGTTTCCCTCAAATTATGTGAAAGACACTAGGTAATGATAACAATCCACTTCGGCTTGTAAGGTACAATCCATTCCATGCTGAGAATGATGTCAAATCCAATCATCTTAAGGATTAAGAGACTCTACAGAGAATGGTACTCGTCTATCTCAAGGGGAACTCTTTGCATGGGAATATACCCTCTTCTCAAACTCTTAATGGAATTTAAAGGCTCAAAACACCACAAGAGTATTCGATCACTAATAACAGAATTCCCATAGTTGCAGTGGATATAAAAGAGTATGATTCACTAGTATCGAATAACATAGATACTAAAGTAGAGGCTACTAGAAAGGTACCTCTAATTATAGATGGACCTATAATTTACTCCTCTGGTGTATGGTGAACTACATACATATATCCTCAACCATGGCCCTAAGATGCTACCTAAGTAGCCTGATCAGGTCCCCACTACTAACGATGGAACTTTGAAGCATGACTACCTCGGTCACGAAGAACAGCTCAGCCTTAATAGCCTGTAGATGACCAGCTTCCTTCCTGACGAGGTGTCATTGACCCTACACCAGAAGGTAGTGCTACAATATAACCCCACTCACTTATAACTAAAGGAATGGATTTATAGAAGCACTATAACTGTACCATCTTGTTGTAAACCTGACACTTGATCAGTTTTTCTTGTACACTAGGGATTTTTTTGACCCTTCTTGCCACACAGGTGGAACACTACAAAGATTTTAGTGAATTAAAAATTTTTGTTACTAGAACCATGTGTACCCTCAAAGCGTCACTTCTTGTCATAGGATAAATCACTGCTAGTCTTCTTGGAAGCAAATCTGCCCTACTTCAAATTACCTAATTCCCTTAGGTTCCACTCAGTGATGAGGGACTGGTTCACTATCTCTGAAACAATGGTCAGCTTAAATATGTTCACCTATTATAGTATTTCATATGTAATCCCATACTTAAAGTACATCATATTATTCATCTCATCACCAGTAAGGGTTGGTACAAAATCCAACAATTCAATGAAGCAAGATGAGCATTCCATCACTAACATGTCACCTTGATCAAGGTGCATGAATTCTTAAACTCAATCCATTCTCAAAGTCTGAGGAAAAAAGAAGTCAAATAAGGATGCCTAGAAATCTACACAAACTATCCCTTGATGTTGACCAGAATCATTCAGAACATCCCATCAAAACTTGGCAGATTCATGTAACAGATAGGTCACAAGCTTAACCCTCCGCTCTGGAGATATCTTTATGTGATCAAATATTGACACCATAGCCTCTAACTAAGATTCAGCATCCTGAGGCCCACCATATCCTAAGAATGTAGGATTATGTTGCTGCTGAAACTCCCTATTCAACTCTTCCATAGAAGGGGTAGGTCAAGGTGCACCCTGAACTGATTGTGTGAATCGCAAAAGGCTATCCTGAAACTAGGAATCAGCACCCAGCGGAGGATCTGTAGGAGGTTCCTCATGTGGAACTGTAGGAGGTATCACTGTTAGCTCAAATCCCACCACCTCAAGAGTATAATCATTACCACTCTCCTATCATACATCACGATCTTTTCATGGTGGAATAGATCTATAAATTCCAAGTGCAATCCTCGGACAATGTTTATAAAAAATAGGGAAAGCTATAAGAGAGTAAAGACACAAATATAACCTACTGATGAAGGTCACCACTCTACCTAATCTAGGATCTAAATCTAGGTGATAATAATGAGTCATAAGAAAAGTATAAGATACATATCCTACTACCCACTACCTAGTTGGAACACGGTCAATGTCTCACATGCAAGGTATCTATTTCATTTAAGGAGTCATATTAATTTTAATTCATTTAGGTTTATTCTTATTTAATTGATTATAAGAATTTTGATCTAGTTAATTGTATCACCATTTCCAATTAATAAGGGGCCATGAACCTTATAAATTGAAATTAGTGTGTGATCTAATGGAATCTTGACCTTCACACAAGACAACAAGTGTAAAAGGTTATGGTTGTGGTTTAATTAGATGAGATAACATAGAAACTCACCAATAAACTAACTAATGTGGAATTATTTCTCAATTAAACCAATTATGTCATCATTTAGAGTACCATCAAAATGTAAAATATAAAAAATAAGGCACATACAACAATCACAGGAAATACACATGTAAAGTAGATATGTAATTTCATAATGTATGGAATTTCAATTTGTATTATTCCTATTATGATGCGTGATTTTAATGTGACCTCATGTCATCAGGATAAAAAGATAGAAACCTCATAAATATAATAACAATTCCAATAATGTGCATCACCCTATGGTGAAATCCATAAAATTTTAATAGTAGAATTAATAACAGGATTTACCCATCTCAGGTAATTTGAATTTTTCCCTATATGTGGGGTAGCTACTCCCAAGCATATGATATTGACCAATTTCCCATGTCCTAGTCTCCTGTATAACCCAAAAAGTAATAAGAAAAGTAAAATACATCTGATACCACTTTGTAGGATCCCACCCAAAGTACCAATGAAAAGTTCCATGAGGTGGTTGGATAGAACATCTAAAGCGTGCCACCTTAAATTCTAGAGGCTTCCAAATAGCAGTGATGGTCTTGGGTAAGTCTATGGGGAGACTATTCCCTCATTTATCATATTAGAGCACAGTAATATATATATGAAACAACATAAGAAATAAAATCATCTAGATATTAGCATAAACCAAAATCATAAACATGCAAGATAATGAAATAAAGTGTGGAAGCTAAATAAATAAACAGAGGAAACTGAAGATGATAATATGTCATGTGTTATAAAAAAATGAATAAGAAAGGGCCATGGGATACAAGAATTTACAACATGATATCAAAATAAATAAAAAGGAAAAAACGGTTAAATCTAGAATCTCGACCATAGTCTCAGTCCTTTACTCCAAACTCCATCCTAGAAAATTAGATCCAGCATTCGAATCTTGATGCTTCCCTTTGTCTACAACTACATTCATAAAGTATACTTGGATACCGAAGGTTCTTGAGTAGGGTTTGAGATGTAATCTCTATAGGTCGGCACCCAAAGTGTCTAATCCCTTCCATTTCATGAAATATAAATTATAAGTGTTCTATATTTTATTTAAATGAAATATAGAATAAATAAATAAAATAATTAGAATGGGTTCCACCTAGAGACCCTTCCAATTACCTTATTTGGCCTATGCTAGTGTTTCTAAATCAAAGTAAGCTAGAATGGTAAGATGAATAGGGTAAAATTACATAGGTTGGACTATCCCCAATCTTGTGATTGGGATTAGAGGACATGTCCCTATGTTTTTATAAATATACTAACCAATTCTCATTTGAAAACATTTATTTAACTTTTAAAACATTTTAATAATTTCTTTATAAAAAAATTCAAGATGCCTTGAGCCCATCCATGGAAATATAGAGAGACTTTCCAAGTATCGCTCAAAGGGATTAGTAAAATTCCAAATTTAAGGATTATATCCAAGGGCACCCAATTATGAAGTCCCAAATGTCAATATAGCTTGCAGTGAAAACAACATGATCTGGCTTCTAGTCAATACCTAGTATTGCACATAGAGGACCAAGTCTCTATAATGTTATGGTATAACCAATCAAGCCATCGAGATAATCCAAGGGGTATCTCATTGAGAATTGGTGTCACTCGTTTAGAGGTAAAACAAACAATGCACGGTGATCCCATCTCAGGAATAAATGATATCACAGCTATCATATTTACCAAATATAAATGATTCTAATAGATAGGTGTGATATTCCTTCCAATAAGTCCTTAAATTTGAACCCCTCATATCAATATTGGCACAAAGTTGGATCAATTAACCAAGAATCACTTACATAACATGTTTAAAAAAGGTTCATCTCACTTTAAGTTAAGCATTTATATTAAAAAGAACATTATTCAAGGAAAACCATTTATTAATCACATTTAATCCACATAGATCAAGCTGTAAGAACATAACCAATATAATTAGCTCAAAAATTTAGAAGAAACATTGGGTCATGGCTTGTCACTAGGTTCAACCCATAAACCCCTCAAAGTAAGTATTTTGGTATTTAACATGAGTAAAGACTCCTTATAAACACTCAACAAACCAAGTCAAATGGGAACTTTATCATTATAGGTGTAGCTCATCCCAATTGGGTGGAATTTCACAAGGTGGTCAACCAATAGGGTTGATTATTCACTTACTTGGGTAGCTAATGGCTAGGTGAGGCATCCATTTTAATTTAATTTGATAAATTATGGGTGAAGCTAAAAAATCCTAGCTCTTGGAACAATGTAACAATTTACATAACACAGTGAAACAATGGGAAAAGTCCATTTCCACATAACTTTTCCTCATAGATCTTCCCTCATTTAGTATCAATATTTCATTTAAGCAGGGTTTAATGAAATTAATGAAATAGTAAAAGACACTAAAAATGGGGAAAATGATCTTGCACCCAAATTGTGAAATTTATGGGATAAATAACTTGAAATAAATTAGAGAGGATTAGAGATTATACCTCTAGCTTTCCATAGGATCCATTGATTAATGAATCGGGTGCTAGATAAAGGAGTTCTAGGAATTCTTAACTTATAGGAGAAATGGGTTTTTCAATTGGAGAAGAAGAAATCTGTTGTAGAAATAATAGAGGTGTAAGGAGAATATTTATTTAATTCATTTAGAAGGGTCATTTCAGTAAGTTCTCCAATTTTTACACTACACGCATCTTGTCTGCATGGTTTATCCAAACTGTGCACAAACCATGCATCATTCACTGCTACTTAGGGCGCATCACATTATTTATCACATGGTTTGACTAACTGTGCATAAACTGTGAAAAATCTCTCTGTTAAGGATTTTAGATGGATTGCACAGTCATGCACCCTAGGTTATATGATTGCAGAAAAACTGTGAGGCGTAGTCTGGTTCTTTTTTTCTAAGGCTCTCACTTCGAATGAGCCCCAAACACTCCCCAAAACCTTCATTAACCCTTTAGGCATAAAATTTAGGGCTAGTTAAGGAAATTAGAACAAGAAATTAATGGTCCATACCTTTTATAAAATATGAGATGTTACACAAATGAAATAGTTAAGGATGTCCATAAGATAGAGATGAATCTAGGTTTAATTTATAATTAGGTTTCTTCCTCACTATCTTCGGTATGACTAGTGAACCCGTCTTTTTCTCTGTAATAGTAATGTAACTAATGTTGAGTTTTTCTTTAACCATTTGTGTTAAATAACTCAATATTATGGGAGTAATTTTTTCATAAGGAGTTTATATTCAGGCATACTAGGTGGTCTAGATTTTATTTTTCAATGTGATTTTCCTATCTTGTAAATTTTCATGGCCTCTCTATCAAGAGAGCCAGTCCATGCCTATTATCACATCAAATTGACTAAATGAATGATATTATGATTTTATTGTGAGTTCATTCCTATACACATCTATTTGAGAGTATCTATATACTTGGGATAAGATAATCATGTAAATATAAGTTTTTTATTAATAATTCAACATCTATTCATTAGGGTGGTTATTTCATGTTTTTAGTAAGAATTATAGGTAAAAATTAGTAGTTTGAATAAGATATGAATACAATAATCATAGTATTTGATTGTGTGATTAGTGTTCCTCATTACATATCATTTTTAGAACCCACTTCTATAATTTTGGTTTTATATTATTTTTCTTGCCTTAGAATTTTATGGTGTATATCATCCTTTTTATCCCTTGGATTAGGGAAATGAATTGGATAATGTCTAATTTTCCCACATTTATGATGTTGAACTACTAATGGTACTTCTAGAATAACTCTATTTCCTTTCACCATGTCCACTAAGCTCTTCACTTTTCCTCAACATTTAACTTCTCTATATCCTCCTTTTAAACACATAAAACATCGTTAAATTCCTTTGAGACATTTTCAATGGTGATTCTTATCACATTTTTTATGTGAAGAAAATTGAATTTTCTTTCCATTATCATATTCATCACCTAAACATCCATGAGACTCCATCCTTAACTTTGGGGTAGTTGGTTTGGCATAACTATAAGATCTATCACTACAACTATTATCTCATTAGGTTTCTCATTGATACAATCTCCATAAATTCAACCAGAAAATGTCTTAATCTTAAAAATAATTACATTATCTTTTAGTTCAACCAAAATCACTCTCAGTTCAATATAGGTTTATTTTTTTTTGGGTTTTCTCATATTCATTAACCTAATTCCTTAACATAATAAATCATTCATAATGTCTTATAAATATGATGTGATTAACCAAGTCATATCCCCTAGGAGTTTCTATCTAGGTGTGCAGTCTTAGGCCCACTCATTGTGTACTAGAGTGAAGATTAAGTTGGTAATCAACTATCCTTTTCCATGGTTATTACTGATAGGTGTATCAGTGCCACAACCATATCATCATGTTAGTATCCATAAAGGGATTTAATTACTAGGGTAACCACATAATCCCTACTATACTAAAACTTTGAGATATTATCCTATACTTAAATTTATCCATTAAACATTACCAAAATTAATTCACTAAATATACTTCAAAATAACTACACTGGTCATTAAAAACAACTAAACCATACTCTGATACAAATTTAGTTTCCATGACCCCACACCCCCAAGTGTGGTGATAAAAACACTTTATTTAAACACTGTCTTTAAAATAAATTGAGATAAAACTATTTTTATTTTATAACATTACCATAGTTTAAACATTACATCTCACAAATAATCTCACAATCCAAAAAAAGAATATTTTTTGTATTTGAGGATCATCTATATAAGAAACTTATTTTATGATACTTGTGAACATTTATATATAATCAAAACATGATATATCAAATTATAGATATCTCTTAGGTTATAATCATATTTATAACCTAGGGGTAGAAAGCATAATAAATGGTTGATCTCAAATGCTCAGTATGGGAAAGTAACTTATCAACTGGTAATCAAGAGTTGGATCATAAGTATGAGAGAAAACATGAGCAGGGGATAAATATCTTATTAAAATATCAGGGGATAATATGATTTGTCTATAAGGAATTATATAACTCTATATAAACTCAAATGAAAAACCTATTCCATGGAATAATAGTGTTAAATCAATATACAACAATCATAATCCACAAATTATAACACGTGAACATTCATAAGCACAAAACATAATATTGTGAGAAAACCTAATCATTATCACCCTTAAATTTTTGAAAAAATCCAAGGATTTATGCCCTTTAATTTTGTGAACAAATCCAAGAATGTCCATGCATCATTATATCATGAGATATAACCCTTACCAAATGCAATACAGGGCTTTAATGAGCCCAAACTGTCTTAGGGATTTATCATAACCAAACCATATCAATGATTTATCATACCCAAACCATATCTAGGATTTATCAGGCCCAAATTATATCAGGCATTTGTTAGACCCAAAATGCCTCATGGATTTATTTGGCCCAAACTAACTTAGGAATTTATTGGACCCAAACCATTTTATAGATTTATCAAACCCATATTATCTCAGATCTTTATCATACCTAAATCATCTTAAGGATTTATCAAACCCAAACTATCTCATAAGGATAATATATACACATTTTTTTCATATAAAAAAACAATCCAGTATCATAAGTTAAAGAACCCAAGGAAATAAAATGGGTTTGATATCATTTCCAAATGAAATCACATAATGTGGAATAAAAATAATATTGTTTGTTAGTAAGAATTCAATCACCCAAAAGAATATTTTAATAAAGGAATTTATATTTTGATTCATAAAACATAACTCTATATAAGTTATATATTATAGTGTTAAAGAGGAAAATGAAATAAAATTGATTTTCATATAAATCACTTTGAAAAAAAATTTGAAATATCACTTTTTTAAATGCCTGAAAACTATTTAAAAATTATTTGGTTAAAATAAAATACATTTGGGATTGATAAAACTTTTTAAAAAAACAACCTTTAAAATAAAGAAATCATTTTAGAAAAAAAAAATTGAAAGAAATATCTTTTCAAAAAAATTCATTGGGAAGGCATAAAAATACTGAATAATTCTTTTTTAAAAATATAAGCCTTTAAAAATCATTTTTAATATCGAGAATTCATTTTAAAATAATAATTTTATTTTAGTAGATTATTTCCATTTATTTTAAAAATAATTATTATTTGAAATTATTTTTAAAACCATTTTAAAACATGGAATGAAATCTTTATAAAGAATAATTATCATATGGTGGGAGAAACCATAAAATAGTTTTTTTTAAATCTTTTTACCATGATCATAAAAGATAAAGTTATGTGTAAAATTAAAAGTTCATTTTCCCTAGAGAGTTATAAATATTACCATGAAATAAAATATTACAGTGGAAGAAACCAATCTTGGAACAAAGAAGCTCAATAACAAGCATTATAACTCAATGAATAGAGTTGGGTTGAAAAAAACTCTTACAACTTAGGTATTTTTGAAATGAAATCCATTTAAATAAAGAACACAATATTGATATTCAAAACCCATGAATTTCATGATTATTTCAAAATAAATTCATTAGGAATTAATCACACCTTATTTAGGATATCATTGTGCATAATAATAAATATGTATCAAGAAGTTAAATTTGAGACAAAGAACCCCTTACCTTGAATTCCTTCTTAATCGAACATGTCAAAACCTCTTGTGTAATAAACATAACTATTTTAATCACTTATCATATCACATTATTCATATCTATAACCATTTATAAATTTATTTTATAATTATTCTCTACCTGTATATTAGTTAGTTATAAATTTTCAATATCAGGTATGTGCAATCTTAATAATTTTGAACTAGTTTCATAATAGCAGTTTTATTATTCATTTTTATCCTAAATTTCATCATTCCAATATTATTCAAGAGAGAATAATCATTTTATTAATGATATATTAATTCCCATTTCATTATGTAAAATACATAGATATGGTTTTTGAAGAAGGAAGTTGTGAATAACTAGTTTCAGCATGTTTAATGATCAAAAGGTGATATATTAATAAATATATTAAATATTAATAAAATGTAACATTCTTGGCCCGATCCCCCCTCACATGAATAATAAGGGTATCCATGAGACATCAAGTGTGTCACTCTATACAATAGAGGTGTTCGACTAGCGAGGAGGGTCTAATAGATATAGTTAGGAGACTATACCATCTGGTACAATATAACAATCATAGTGGAAATTTGATAACAAAATAAATGTAAATCAACTCTAGCGGTTAAAAAATAAAGTGAAAAACTATCCAATATAAAAAAACCATGAAATTTCATACTGAGTGTCATAATAAATATCATACAAGCAACTAGTTAGAATAGAGACTCCAAAAATAAAGACTCCCAAAAAATTTCCCAAACTCAATGCTTGGTCCCATCTCCAAGCTCCAGTCTCAACTAGAAAATCAATATATCAAGAAGAGGGGACATGTCCCTTGTCCATAACTGTATACATAAAGTCTTCATGAGTACTAAATAGTGTCCTGAATAGGGTATGAGTAAAACTCAATAGGCCACCACCAAAGGTGTCTAAAAAAATCCAGAGTGAGAAAAAGTGTATGCAGTAGTATGATTAACATAGTAATTAATTATAAATTAAATGGAAAAAATCTAAATAAACTCACTAGACCTTGAGCTCTAGGTTGATACCCAGGTTCATCCATACCTGCTACGGTGTGAAGTTTGATGTCTCTATCCATCCCCACAAATGGTTCCAGTATGAATAAACAAAATATCCATATAAGATATCATAACACACAACAACCCCAAGGTAGATTATCATGCCCAAGGTTAATTAAATATTAAAATCACATCTAACCTAAAGTGAATTTTTATGTGAGGTATATTTTCATATTTATTTTATATCAAACATAAGAAAAATTCCCATGCCATAGTCCAATCACAATCCAACTGCTACATCAACACCAATATTCTAATTTATTCCAAATATTCCAACCACATGTCAATATACCAATTCATTCCAAATATGCCAACAACATTCCAATATTCCAATTCATTCCAATTACTTTTCATCATATGTATATGTCAATATGGAAAAATTCCATTATTCCATTTTAAAATTTCATGTCAGTTATCCAATTAAAAACCAAGTGATATATTATAATTTCCAATTCACATGTTAATCCATTACTTAAACCAATATCCTAATTCACTTAAAGGGAACTAGTTTCATACATTATTGATTTAAACCTAGGGTTATAGGTAGGCACACCCCTCAGGTGGATTAAAGTCCAAGTTCTCAAGCACCGACAAACCCGATAGGATTTATGAAAGGTCTAGTAAATGGGATTCAAGGTATGAAAGTGATTTCCAATAGAAATAGGTCGTTTAGATAGAATGGAAGTGCGATCTCACATGATACACATACTAGAAACTAAAATCAAACCATAGGGAGATGATTTAGACCACCAACCTCAAAATAAAAGAAGATAATTCTAAGAATCAAGTGTTTGGATAAATTCATAACACCATATTTCCCTATGGAGAATGATATAATCAACCAGTTAGGGATAGAAGAAGAATAATAAATAGAAGAAAAATGAGAGGAATTCATCAAATCCTAGAAAAACTTACCAAAATTGAATGTATAGATTGAAAAAAGTTTCAACGGATCAAGATAAAGATTTAGAGAAGTCAAGGAAGCTTTGGAGAACCCTTAAAGATCACTAATCCTAAATTAGGGTTGAATAATTGGATTAGGAAACATAAAAATTATTAGAAGGTTGAATTATAGGGATTATCCTGGTTAAAAATCCCGATAGGCCCACCAAATGGTCGGTGCTAGAGTATCGACTAGTCAGGTCTTCCTATAGCCCAACAGAGCTGCTTCCTATAGCCCAGTAGGGCTACTTCCTAGTCCACCGGCTACCTGGTGGAAATATATTAGTTACTCTACTAAATGAAAATGAAAGACTTATGAAATTACACCCCTCTAAGACCCCCAAACACCTCTAAGGTTCCTTTTAGACTATGAATGATGCTCAGTTGCAGTAATTATATGTCTCAACTAAATATTATAAAGAGAACTAACTAGATAAAGGATGGGATCTTAAAACAACCCCACAATATAACAGCTCATCCTCAAGTTTTTATCTCATTCATTATATATATATATAGGTGAAAAAATCAGGCCACTACATTCGCATATCTAACTCCCTCTACTAGGTCTCCTCCTAAACATTCCCATGTTTCTATTTCACTCACACTTAAGGCATAGTCTTACCATAAAGAATATTCACACTACTTTCTATTATATGGATTAGTTTCTTCTTAAAGGATTCATCAGCATCCAGTTAAAAATCATAGACATCTATCACATGAGAAGTATCAGGGTGATATATCTTGGTACACCACTAGACTAATCCTCTCCACTATCTAAAAAAACCTAAAAAACCTAGATGCTAGCTTCCCTTGCTTATAGATAAGGCATTTTCCTATCCTAGGAAACACCCAAAAAAAGACTTGGTGACCAACCTCAAACTCTATAGGCCATCTCTAATGGTCTGTATAATATTGTTTCCTTCTCTACACAGTTTCTAACCGCTTACTAATTAACTAAACCTTCTCATATGTCTCTTGAAAAAGATTTGGTCCAACAAGTGATGAATTTCTTACCTCTAACTAGAAAAAAGAATAATGATACGGTATTCAATATAAAGCCTCAAAAGGATCCATTTGGATCGATGAATGGAAGTTATTATTTTAGGATAACTCCATGTGTTCTAGATATTTCTCTAAATAACCAATAAATTCTAGAATATAGGCTTGAAATATGTCCACTAGAATCTGAATCATCTATTCAGATTGTTCATTAGTCTGGTGATGATAAGATATGCTTAGAAGAACCTATGATCCCAACACCTTATGAAATCCATGCAAGAAACATGATGTAAATTAGGGATCTCAGACTAAAAAATTGTCTATGAAACACTATGTAACTAAACTATCTTCTATACATAGAGATTACCCAGATCATCAATGGTGAAGGTCTCTCCAATGGGAAAGAAAATGGCTAATTTCATCATTCTCTCCCTAATCAACTGCAAAACATCATTCTTATGAGGTTTCCTAAGTAAACCTTCCATAGTGATATCATTCTGCATCCATTATAGGGTAGGTAAAGGATGTAATAACTCGGTAGGCCACTCATTCTCAACCTTCACCTGCTAACAGGCATATTATCACACTATGAAATATGATATCTATTTCTTCATCCCTTGCCAATGGTACTACATATGGATTTCATGATTTATCTTTGTCAAACTAGGATGTACCACCCATTTCAAACCATGTAATTCCCTTATCAACTCTACACACATACTCATAGGAACCCAGATAAAACCATGGACATGAAGAATCTCATCACCATCCATAACCCAGCTAGTTGTTAGATCCCAACCAAATATGTTTTCCCTCAGGGATAAACCCTCTGGATAAGATAACTACCTTCTCTTGATATGATTTAGAATAAAGGAAATAACATAGTTTGATTTCATATTTTCTTACCCTTGATACTCTAGAACAACTATATAAATATTTATAAAAAGAAACATCATCCACCACTCATCACATGATTCTCACACTACATGAGTCTATTTCATCCTACAAAATGTTTCAGAAACAAAATTTCCATTTCTATGTGTATATTCCAACTTAAAGTCAAAATATTGTAAATACTCAACCCACATACTCTCTCGAATGTCCAGGTCCCGCTATGAAAACATGTACTTCATGATATTTTGATCCATGTGGACCACAAATTTATCACCCAACAGATAATGTTGATAGCATCTCAATGTGTGTACCACCACAGCTAACTCTAGGTCATGGGTAACATAACTCTTATCATGAAACCTCAACTTTCTAGATCCATAAGAAACTAATTGATCCTATTATATCATAACTTCTCTAATCCCAAATTTTGATGCATTGAAAAACATGTTATACTCTTTACCTGACTCTGGTAATGTTAGTATTAGTGATGAGTTTATCCTACCCTTTAATTCCTAGAAATCCTCTTCAAAATCATCTGACCAAACAAACCTTACCCTTTTTTTGGTTAGATCATAAATTTAAAATTATAGATGAGAGAAGTCCTGGATGAATCAATGATAATATCCTACCAATCCAAGAAAGATCTGAATCTCAAATGTTTCCTTAGGTTTCTCCCATGATACCATATTAGCCACTTTCTCGAGGTCTATTGACAATCCATCCACTGAGATAATATGACCCAAAAAGTGCACTTGATCTATCCAGAAATGAAATTTTGTAATCTTAGTTTATAGCTTATGATCTCTCAATGTACATAGGATAATTTCAAGATTTTGGGCATGATCGTCTCCAGACTAGAAGTTCATCCATGAAGACCACCACAAACTGATCCAAATACAGATGTAATATATAATAAATCATGACTGTGAATACCATCATTGTGTTCATTAGACCAAACGAAATTACCATGAACTCATAGAAGACATACCAGCTTCTAAAAGTAGTATGGGGTATATCATATTCTATCAAAATCAACTGATGGTACCCTGAACTTAAATAAATCTTTAAGAATATATTTGAACCCCTTAGCTGATCAAAGAGATCATTGATTCATAGAAGATGATACCAGTTATTAACTATATTCTCATTCAACCTCAGATAGTCCACACATAAACATAAGGTCCCATCTTCCTTCTTAGAAAATAATACGAGGGAACCCCTAAGGTGATGCACTATGTCATATGAATCCCTTAGCTTTCAGATCCTCCAACTAAACTTTCAACTCCCAAATCTCTTATGGTTCCATCTAGTATGGTGGAATTTAAATAGGCTCATCTCATGGAACCAACTCAATGGTGAACTTAATTTCCTACTTAGGTGGTAAGTTAGAGAAAATTTTAGGAAATACTTCCTAATATTATTCCACCATTAGTGGAAGGTTATTCTGTTGAAACTCACTATCATTCAGAATAATTCCAACTACCCGGGCTATGATCTAATATAATATTTGGTGAATTGGTTGTGCATGACCAATTTGGAGATCTCATTCACCTAAATATACATATTTTCCCCCTTCTAGAGATATAAAGTCCATTATCCTCTAATAAAATTTTATATGATCCTGGTATAGAACTAACCAACCCATACCCAAAATCAAATTAAATCCATCCATTTCTAGCACAAATAGATCCTAGAGAAACGGATAGTCACTAACATCAAGAGTGTATTACTTACAAATTTAGATACCCTTTGATCATACCCTTAATAGTGAATCAATGGTCATAACCCCTTCCATGATTTCCATATCCAACCCCAATCCATTGACTAATTGATAATATATAAAGTAATTTGATGCTCCTATATCAAACAAAACACAAGAAAGGGTAGATGTCATAATAATAATATCTATGATAGTAAAAGGACCAACATCTATACTAGTAAGAGTATACTATATTACATGAAACTGAAACATCCCTATGCCTTAATATCTAGATTTAATCACCTAAGATGATCCTTCTTACTGGTATTTTTGCTCCTACATCGTGGTGACACTCCCCCAATCCCATCCCAAGTGACCAGTGGAACTCCAGCTACCTGTCTCCTAATGGGTAGCTGAGCCCTTCCTAGAATTTAGTGTCTACCATGATACTCCAAAACTGCTAGATTATTGATTTCCTCCATATAGTTTTTAAAGGTGGGCCATATTATCACACTATTGGTACACCACTGTAGGGAAAGGACACTACCAGCTCTTATGGTCATCCCTGCCACACTTATAACATAGCACCTAGATGAAGTCTTGATATAGAGGTCCACTCCCCTGGATACTTTGTTTGTCACTTCCCTAGAGGAAATTATCAAATTGGAGCTTCTTTATACCTGAATAAGAACTCATAAATTATCCCACTAGAATTTCATTCCCACCAATAAAGTCCTCCTTCAAGTTTCCTTTAATGATGAGATCCTGATTCACCATGTCAGAGTAGTTTTTCAAGAATAATATGTTCACTTGTGACTTGATTTCATACTGAATCCCATCTTGGAATCTCTTCCCTCTATCTATCTTGTCTAATTCAAAAATGGATAAAATTATTTTGTTCTATAAAATTAATAGAATATTCAATCACAAAAATGCTCCCCTATGTTAGGTGGATGAACTCTCGATCCATTTCATCCCTCAGAATCTCTAGGTAGAAGTGAATCAGTAAATTCTCCTTGAATTCTATTCAGGCTTGGTCCTCATATTTTCTATCCTACACTACAATGTCCCACCATTGCTTGGATGGTCACCATAACAAATAAGCAGCAATATTATCCCTCCTCTCTATTCGTGTCTCCATGTGACTAAAGATCTTATTGAAATACTCAATCTAGAACTATACAGCATGAGGGCCTCCCTCCCCAATGAATATGGGTGGGTATTGTAGCCAAACTCCCTCATTAGATTAGACATATAATAGAAAACATGATTATTCTCCCTATCCATGGATCGCATGACCCATAGGAAACTATCATGGTATCGACCATCTATTGGATTCCCTAGAGTTTTAGGAATTTCTCATTCCACTATTTGAGTTGTGTGCTCATTACCATTCTCCTGACATTCAACCAAAAGATAACACAACTGAATTTCCCTATAAATTTCAAAACACTCCTAAAATCATAGGGTATATAACATGATCAAACTTGGGTAGACAAAGTGATAATAGATAGCCACAGATACAAGGTTACATCAAATCTTAGCTTAACATGTGAATTAAAATATTATAATAGATTAATTTTATTCCCTTTATTAGAAATGTCATACAATTTAATGAAAATTTAAATAGGTAGATTCATTTGAAATAAATGAGTCCCTAGTATGAAAAATTCATGATAAAAATATTTCCCCACATGCCTACAATTATGAAAGCATATGCACCTCATGCCAAACCATATCATGAATAAAATATAATAAATCAATAATATCACAAAAAAAATGTTCCACCCAATCTTAAATAATGTCAAAAATATAATAAATTTAATGTCCCAGAATTTCCATATAATTTTTTTAATTATATGGAATTATTTAGAGACCGCGAAATCTAACGGCGCGTGATTCCGAGGTGCGGAGTGCCCAAAATGATCCGTCAAAGTTTTGTTATTCTTTAATTATCGTGCGTAAGATGTTTTCCTAAAAAAGTGGAATAACTCTTAAACAGTTTCCCGGATCAGAAATATGAGGGAACCATTGCATTCAGGATGGTGGTTTTACCCTAGGCGGGACTTAAGTTTAGTCAGTGCGGGCCTCCTGTGAGAAAACCTAAAAATGGCATATCTGTAAATAAAATAATTCAATAAAATTATTTAACTTTTCAAATGCTTATAAATCAAAAACGGTAACTCTAATTAAAAATCAAATACCACCACTGAGCTTGTGAGGGTATTCTCTCTTTAAGTAGATACTAACATTGGTCGGTGCAGGCCACCTGTGAATGTTAGTTTTTGGATGTAAAAAAAATAATTAATTGAAAATAATTTTATTATAAAATCAATAACATATAAACGATAATGTGGATTGAAAATCTGAGAGTAACATTGAATTATTTGGGGTGTTTTCTCCTTAAGTGGAGCCTAAACTTGACTGGTGCGGGTCTAGGGTGATAGTTAATAATTTATTGAACTTTTTTTGGGTACGTTTAGTAAAAGCACGAGTGGTGTTTTCTAACTATTAAACTGATGCTCGGATTAAAAATATGAGGGAACCATTGAATCCGTAGTGCTAGGATTTTCTTAAGAGATACTTTACTTTGACCATAGTAGGTTCATATAAAAATTTAAGTTTTGAAAATTTTTAAAAGAAATGAAATAAAATAATTTTATTATTTTATTTCATATCCTCCAACGGACATGCTGTTGGAGTTGGTGGCCTAGAACCAACTACTTTGTACTTTATTCATTAAATAAAAGCCTTATCACATCTTGATTTTTCTTCTGTGTGACATGTCATGTGATAATGTCCTAAGGACAGCTGTTGCATTAAAGGGTCGTAGCGGATCCTTGCTATGATGAGAACCCGAAAGTGCCATAACACTGTTCCTGAATGTATGTTCTATGGCCGGATGATATTATTTGAGAGACACAAATAATACAGGTCATTAGGGGTGAGGACTTATAAAACTTTGAGGCACCTTCTCATGGTGTGCGCCCTTGGTAATATCCAGGAGGATATTATGAGAACGAGACCCGCCAGTAGGAAATCCACATTTCATAGTGTCATTGGATGTTCCTATCTGCAGACGTGTGTATTGGTCCTTAGACTTTAAGATTATTATTAATGGGTATTACAACTCACGCACATAGATATATTGACGAAAACTATGACGACACACTGTTCGCAGAGAGGTAGGATACGTTGGGTGCGTCGTGAGTAATACTGCATTAATAGATAATGCGAAAAAGGATTTGTCCCTTCCGTTCCATAACGGAAGTAGATATCTCAGGCCCTTTGATGGAATTGATATAGCCTAAATAAATTCATGGCCATGGTAAGGTATGGGAAAGTTTAATTATGGGAAGTCAAAGAAAGAATAATCAAGCACATGGGTTGATGGCACTAACATGCAACCCGCCTGATTGGAGATATCGAGACAAATGGATTATATTAAACGGTAAGCGTTTGTAGGAGGTGACACGTCATTGCGGTGTTAACTTCTTTCTCTATGGGTGCCTTGGCGTGTTGCAAGACGCTAACCTTGGACTTTAGGCAGGCTTAGCCTAATGCCACTGATAAAGAGGCCTAGAGGGTCACACACTAAGTGTGTCCATGTATCTCAGTTAAATATTAATTTAACAAGTTAAATAAATATTATTTCCGACTATGGTTTAATAATTATTTAAGGATGTCTGATCACATTTATTTTGACACTAATTATTCGAGAGAATATATTGTGGATGAAATAATATATTTATTAGTGAGTAATATAGTTACATTTATTTAATAAATAAATAGTCATTACCCAAGTTCTAATAAATGTAGTGGAGAAAAATGGAAAATAAAAGTACACGCTGTGTATATTAAATATACACTCCATGTAGTTTTATGGAAAACAAGTACACGCCGTGTATTAATTATTACACGCCGTGTAGTTTTTCCAGTTGGGATTTTGAGGATTTAATATTGTTTTATTAAATGATATTTATTATAATCAGTGTGGGCTCATGTCAAGGAATTAATAATTTGACATGGGGGTTTTCAATAAGAGTTATTGAAATAAATAAAATGCGTAACGCGTTTATTTATTGTCATAACTCTATTAACCTCAAACTCGATTATAAATATCCTCGCAACCCCAACATTTTGTAGAGTCATTATTGTGCACAACTGATTTGGAAATACTCTCAAGACAAGAGAGAATTCCCATTCCACCAAGAATGCCCTCAAGTTATGAGAGCAGGATCCTCCACCGGATCAAGGCGGTCGAAGGCGGACATCGCAAGCGAAGGTTCTCCCGCGCTAGCACCCGGAGATCCCTTCGGTGACGTCCGGAGATACATGGTACACGTGTGGATCACCACTAGAGGAATCCTACACTTGGATTCTATGACGCAACGACGGATCACCGAATCATGACCAGACACGTCAATGAATAAAGAATTCCGATGAGGTAATTCTTATGCATTAATTAACTTAATTATAATCAACATATGATGATCCTCCTCAAGGGTTCTAGAACACTTCTTTTCTTTTCGTTCTTCGTTCTATTCCAAAGATTCGGTGTTTTATGTCGTGACGGATCTTAGATTGAACATTGTTTAACGTTAAAATTAAAGTTGGGAAAACCCACCAACGCGCTTCCGCTGCGCTCGGAACCTACAAGTAGTACCAGAGGGGTTCATATCATTGTTTATAATTATTCAGTTTTTCGTTGGTAATTTACGCATTTAATAATTTAGTTATTTCAATTCAATTTTAATCATTCTGGGAATCTGAATATCGAGATCTATTCCTCCTCCCTCGTTTCTCGTTCACCTCACAGAAATGAATTTTTCTTTTAATTTTGATTAAAATAAAATAGAGGAACTCATCCGGAGGAGCCAAACATTTCTGGCCTTATAACACCAGAATACACGGCGTGTATTCGGAAGTACACGTCGTGTAGTCTAGGTTCAATGCATTGACTGATCCGACAAATCAGGTCGTGTATTTGATTTTTTCTAAGAATTTAAGACGCTACGTGTTGACCAGAAACAGGTGGCACACAGTTTCCGGAATACACATCGTGTGGTCCAATGAACATGGCGTGTAGTCCCTTCGGGTTAGGGTTGGGTCGTGTACTCCATACACAGCCTGCCCGGCTGTAAACCGTGTAACGCAGAAACTACATGGCATGTGTCCCACTGTACATGTCGTGTACTCCGAAAATTTATGAAGTACATTAACACGCCCTGTCCCTGGGTGTGTACTTCGGATAGATGGTGAAGAAAATTACATGTCGTGTAGTTGGAAATACACGCTGTGTACTCACCCAAATTATACAGATTTATTAAAATTTATTATTTTATTATACAAACCCTTGAGACGTGTACCATGGTACAGGCGTAAAGCTGAGGCACAACATGTGATGGGTGTTTTATATATATGTTTTTAATTTAACATCTACGTAATAAATGGGAATTCACTGGGTTGCCTCCAAGGTACAAGTTACCTACAAGGATAATTTTAAATGAATTTATTTGTTTAAAATTATGATGGATGAGAATCTCAAGGAAATTCAGAAAAGGGATTTAAGATAAATGGATTGATTAATTAAAGATAATTAATTGATTCGAGCGTGATTTATCTTAAACAAGAATGATTAAAGAATTGAATTCTAGTTTTATTTATGAGTAAATATCGTTGCATGTATGGATGATCATGAGCTAGACCGAGACCTTTGTATGTGAATGGTTTCTTTTAATTTATTTATTTAAATTAAATTTGTTGGCCTGTGAGCCATCTCCTCATTAATATGTAGGGTCTACGCGCACAAGGATTATTTTATGAAAAAACCCCTTTTACCCCTCACCTTGTGTGTGATATAAATGCATATGTAATGGATGGAGCTCCCAAGCTAGTGGAGGTGGCTCAAGTCAGGAGCCAACGTGAAACCAATCCAAGGAGATACAAAGGTGGATAGGTGGAAAGTTGTAAACACGAACCCGAAAGGTTCAAGGTGTTTCTCCCCTAGGTCTTGGGTTAGTTTATCAACTACTAGATAAACTAACCAATAGAAAATCTCATGATCATACCATTTATTTTATTTCTGTCAGTTGCATGGTTTATTTATTGTGGGTGTGTTGTCACGATCACACAATTAATGAATTAAACGAGCATGCAAGATGGAACTAAAATAAAACCGGCTTATACATAAATATTGTCTTAGACATTGTTAATCACTTAAGTATATCCCACTTAATATTAACAAGCATGTAATCAAAGATAATAAAATGGAAATTTACGTATAAGGATAAAATCCCTCAAAATAAATATTAAGTCAGCATAGCCTTCCATAATCTTGGTTAGAATCGAACCATAGTTCAAAGTGCTTGACCAAACCTAGTTGGGGTGCTTTCAATTGTCGGGGAATTCTAATTCAAGGTTTTGGGTTAACTTGACTTGGTTCTCATCAAGGGTTGACTGCCACAGCAGGACTTGGTGTGACCAAGAGGCAAAGGTTGAGGAAATCCAAAAAGGATTTCAGGATTGGGGAGTCCACTCAGTGGATCAAGGAGCTGTGAGTTAATGCAGTTGGCATTTCGAATGCCTACCTAAAACCCTTAAATTTTCTTGACCAACCCTAGTTTGGGTAATGCGAAGGGAAATATGGATCCTTTCCACTAGAATATTTACGCAACAGAATATTCCGAAGTCAATGGTGAGGGCTATTGGATTTTGATAAAATAGTGGGAGACTAATAAGTATTAATTTATTTATTTGTCTCAATTTTTGTAAAAAAGTACTAAACCTTTTCTCAACTTAATTTGTAGAGACGAAAATAAAATTAATTCAAACATACCATTCTGCACCATACTCGAAAAAGAAAACCTTCTCACTGGCACCAATTTCCAAGAGTGGAAGAGGCGTTTACGCGTCGTCCTTCGCCACGAAAGGAAATTATATGTGCTGGAAGAGCCTATTCCAGTTGTGCCTGGGAAAGAGGCTAGTGATGAGGAATTCTCTCTATACATGAAACACATGGATGATGCCACAGATGTCTAGTGTTTCATTATATCGGCCATGTCTAATGAGCTTTTAAAGAAATATGAAAACATGGACGCGTATAGCATGATGTCTCACCTTAAAGATCTCTACCAAGAGAAGGTGAGACAGGAGAGGTATGAGATCTCCAATTCTTTTTTTACCACGAATCTTGGAGATTCTATGCCAGCTAGGACTCATGTAGTCAAGCTTATTGGCTACATTGAACGCTTGTACATATTAGGGATTAAATTCCCAGATGAGTTGCGTACAGATCTTATCCTATCATCACTGCCCAAGACCTTCTCTAGCTTCATTGTCAACTATAACATGAGTGGAAATGAGAAGAGTCTATCGGAGCTTCTAACCTTGATTCACCTGGTAGATAAGGACATGGGGCGTGACAAACCCACAATCCTTATAGTGAACAAGAAAAGGAAGGACAAGGAAAAGGGGCCAAAGACTTATAAACGGTCTGAAGCCCCCGAGCACCGTCCCTCCAAGAAGGGGAAGATCCAGAGGCAGGGCAAGGAATGGGAGGCTGTGTGTTTTGCATGTGGCAAGCAGGGCCACTGGAAGAGGAACTGCACCCAGAAGCATGGGGATGCTAAAGGTGCATTTGTTATCGAGTGCAATCTTTCTATTTCTACAAATTGGGTATTAGATACAGCTTGTGGGGCTCACATCTGTATTCGAATGCAGGAACCAAGTAGATTTAGAAAGATCGTCAGAGGAGAGGTGGATCTTCGAGCTGCCAATGGCGCAAGGCTGGCTGTGTTGGCTATTGGCGACTACCACCTCTCATTGCCGACTGGGATGATATTGGTTTTACATAACTGTTATTATGTGCCTAGTGTTACCAAGAACATAATTTTTGTATCTTTTTTGGATATGGATGGATTTGTTTTCAAATTTAAAAATAAGGGTTTTCTCTTTTATAAGAACAACATATGTTATGGTATGGCACATTTAAATAATGGTTTGTATGTATTGAATTACGAAAACCAAGTGTTGGAAATCGATAATGAAACAAACTCACATGACTCATACATCACCCAGTTATGGCATCACCACCTTGGTCATGTGAATGAGAAGCGTTTGACAAAGCTCTGCCAAGATTTCTATTTAGACTCTACTGAGCTAAAACCACTTGCTAGATGTCACACTTGTTTACAAGGAAAAATGACCAAGCCGCCATTTGGTGAACAAGGTGAAAGGGCCACAGAGCTTCTAGGATTAGTACACACAGATGTGTGTGGACCATTTCTAGTAGAAGCTAGAGGTGGATATTCTTACTTCATTACTTTTACTGATGATTTGAGTATATATGGCTATGTCTACTTAATGAGGTATAAGTCAGAGTCCTTAGAGAAATTTAAGGAATTCAAGAATGAAGAAGAGAATCATCTTGGTAAGAAGATAAAGAATCTTCGATCGGATCGAGGTGGAGAATATCTGAACCAAGAGTTCATCGATCTTCTATGGGAGTCTGGGATTCTATCTCAGCTCACTCCTCCTTATAAACCATAGTGGAATGGTGTTAGTGAAAGGAGGAACTGCACCTTGTTGGACATGGTGAGGTCGATGATGATTCATACGGATCTTCCATTATCTTTTTGGGGATATGCATTACAAACTGCAGCATACACATTAAAATGAGTACCAACTAAGGTAGAAAATGGAATTCCATCCGAGTTATGGAATGGAAGGAAACAACTTTGCTGCACACACGTGTATGGGGATGCGAGGCGTTTGTTAAGACCTTCTCAGGCAACAAACTAGCACCCCAGGGTAAGACGTGTATCTTTATAGGATATCCCAAGGAAATGAAAGGATATTACCTATATAACCCTCAAGACAAGAAAGTGATTGTCGCCAGACAAGCCATATTTCTTGAGAGGGAACACATCCTCAAGAAGGATAGTGGGAGCAAGATTAACTTCGACGAATTTGATGCTCAAGATACACAGGAGTTGGTACAGGAACAAGTTCCACAGGTCCCTATGGAAGAGGTTCCAGAAACAAAAGTACTACGTAGGAGCTCAAGAGAGGTAAGGGAACCAGAGTGATTTGGTTTCCTAGTCACTAAGGATGGTGAATCATTATTGTTGGACAATGATGAACCTCTATCCTACAAGGAAGCAGTAGAAATCTCAGAAGCTGCAAGATGGCTAGAAGCTATGAATTCTGATATGGATTCCATGTATCAGAACCAAGTTTGGGTTCTGGTTGATGAGCCAGTTGATGTAAAGCTTGTTGGATGCAAATGGGTATTCAAAAGAAAGCTGGACATGGAAGGTTAAGTTAGCACCAATAAATCAAAGATAGTGGCTAAATAATTCAGACAGTGTCAAGGAATTGAATATGATGAAACCTTCTCTTCAGTTGCCATGTTTAAATCCATAATAATCATACTTGCCATAGCAGCTTACCATGACTACGAGATTTGGCAGATGGATGTCAAAACAGCATTCCTTAACGGGAACCTTCAGGAAGATGTCTATATGACACAACCAGAAGGGTTTGTGACACCAGGTGAAGCCAAATGGGTTTGCAAGTTGCAGAAATCCATTTATGGATTCAAGAAATCATCCAGGTCATGGAACATTCGATTTGATGAAGCCATAAAGGAATTTGATTTCATTAAGAATGAATGTGATCCATGTGTTTATAAGCGGTTTAATGGGAATGCAGTCATCATCCTAGTGGTATATGTTAATGACATATTGCTTATTGGAAACAACGTACCAGCCTTACAGTCAGTTAAGGACTAGTTGAACAAGTGTTTCTCCATTAAGGACTTAGGAGAAGCAGCCTACATTCTAGGGATCAAGATCATTTGTGATAGATCCAAGAGGATTCTTGGACTAAGTTAGGGTACATATATTGACCAGATACTAAAGATATTTAGTATGGAAAAATCCAAGAGGGGATTGGTTCTAGTGTCACATGGCTTACATCTTTCTAAGAAAATGTGTCCCCAGACAGAACAGTAGAAAGATTGGATGAGCAAGATCCCATACGCTTCGGCTATAGGATCCATCATGTATGTCATGTTATGTACCAGGCTTGATGTTTCCTATGCACTGATCATGGTAGGAAGATATCAAGTAGATCCAGGAGAACAACTTTGGACTTCTATTAAGACTATCCTTAAGTATCTGAGAAGAACTAAGGATATGTTCTTGGTGTATGGACGAGACGAGGAGCTTGTCCTGAGAGGGTATGCTGATGCTGGTTTTCAAACAGATCAGAATGATCTGAGGTCGCAATCTGGATATGTTTTCTATCTCAATGGGGGAGCTGTGAGCTGGAAGAGTTCAAAGCAGCCAGTTGTCACCGATTCTACAGTAGAGTCCAAGTATATAGTGGCTTCTGATGCAGCCAAAGAAGCCATCTGGATTCAGAACTTTTTCTAGGATCTTGATGTGGTGCCTAGCAGTAAAGATCCCATTACATTATATTGTGATAATACTGCAGCGGTGGCTCTTGCAAAAGAACCAAGGTCACATCAACGGACAAAACACATACTTCGGAAGTATCACCTCTTGAGGGATTTCTATCAAAGGGGTGAAGTTACAGTGAGCAGAGTTTCCATGGAAGAGAACGTGGCAGACCCCATGACTAAAGGCCTATCTCAGCAGAAGCAGGAATATCATGTGAGAGCTAGCGGGTTAAAGGTTGTTAGCAGTTGGCTCTAGTCCAAGTGGGAGTCTGTTGGAGTTGGTGGTATAAAACCAACTACTTTTTACTTTATTCATTAAATAAAAGCCTTATCACATCTTGATTGTTCTTCTGCGTGACATGTCATGTGATAATGTCATAAGGACAACTGTTGCATTAAAGGGTCGTAGCGGATCCCTGCTATGATGAGAACCCGAAAGTGCTATAACACTGTTCTTGAATGTATGTTCTATGGACGGATGATATTATTTGAGGGTCACAAATAATACAGGTCATTAGGGGTGAGGACTCATAAAACTTTGAGGCACCTTCTCATGGTGTGCACCCTTGGTAATATCCAGGAGGATATTATGAGAATGAGACATGCCAGTAGGAAATCCACATTTCATAGTGTCATTGGATGTTCCTATCTGCGGACGTGTGTATTGGTCCTTAGACTTTAATATTATTATAAATGGGTATTACAACTCGCGCACTTAGATGTATTGACAAAAACTGTGACGACACACTGTTTTCAGCGAGGTAGGATACGTTGGGTGTGTCACGAGTAATACCACATTAATAGATAATGCGAGAAAGGATTTGTCCCTTCCATTCCATAATGGAAGTAGATATCTCATTCCCTTTGATGGAATTGATATAGCCTAAATAAATCCATGGCCATGGTAAGGTATGGGCAAGTTCAATTCCGGGAAGTCAAAGAAATAATAATCAAGAACATGGGTTGATGGAACTAGAATGAAACCCGCTTGATTGGAGATATTGAGAAAAATGGATTATATTACACGGTAAGCGTTCGTAGGAGGTGACACGTCATTGCGGCGTTAACTTCTTTCTCTATGGGTGCCTTGGTGTGTTTCTAGATGCTAACCTTGGACTTTAGGCAGGCTCAGCCTAATGCCACTGAGAAAGAGGCCTAGAGGGTCACACACTAAGTGTGTCCATGTATCTCAGTTAAATATTAATTTAACAAGTTAAATAAATATTATTCCCTACTGTGGTTTAATAATTATTTAAGTATGTCTAATCGCATTTATTTTGACACTAGTTATTCGAGAGAATATATTGTGGAAAAAATAATATATTTATTAGCGAGTAATGCAGTTACATTTATTTAAGAAATAAATAGTCATTACTCAAGGTCTAATAAATGTGGTGGAGAAAAATGGAAAATAAAAGTACACACCGTGTATATTAAATATACACGCCGTGTAGTTTTATGGAAAACAAGTACACGCCATGTATTAATTATTACACACCGTGTAGTTTTTCCAGTTGGGATTTTGAGGATTTAATATTGTTTTATTAAATGATATTTATTATAATCAGTGTGGGCGCATGTCAAGGAATTAATAATTTGACATGGGGGTTTTCAATAAGAGTTAAGGAAATAAATAAAACGTGTAACACGTTTATTTATTGTCATAACTCTATTAACCACAAACCCGATTATAAATATCCTCGCAACCCCAACATTTTGTAGAGCCATTGTTGTGCACAACAGATTTGGAAATACTCTCAAGCCATGAGAGAATTACCTTTCCACCAAGAACGCCCTCAAGTTACGAGAGCAAGATCCTCCACCAGATCAAGGCGGTCGAAGGCGAACATCGCAAGCGAAGGTTCTTCCGCGCTAGCACCTGAAGACCCCTTCAGCGACGTCTGGAGATACGTGAAACACGTGTGGATCACCGCTAGAGGAATCCTACACTTGGATTCTATGATGCAATGACAGATCACCGAATCGTGACCGGACACATCAACGAAGAAAGGATTCCAATGAGGTAATTCTTATGCATTAATTAAATTAATTATAATCAACATATGATGATCCTCCTCAAGGGTTCTGGGACACTTCTTTTCTTTTCGTTATTCGTTCTATTCCGAAGATTCGGCATTTTATATCGTGAAGGATCTCGGATTGAACATTGTTTAACCTTAAAATTAAAGTTGGGCAAACCCACCAACGCGCTTCCGCTGCGCCCGGAACTTACAAGTGGTATCAGAGGGGGTCATATCATTGATTATAATTATTTAGTTTTTTGTTGGTAATTTACGCATTTAATAATTTAGTTATTTCAATTCAAGTTTAATCGTTATGGAAATCTGAATATCGAGATCTATTCCTCCTCCCTCGTTTCTCATTCACCTCACAGAAATGAATTTTTCTTTTAATTTTGATTAAAACAAAATAGAGGAACTCATCCGGAGGATCCAAACGTTTCTAGCCGTATAACACCAGAATACACGGCGTGTATTCGGAAGTACACGTTGTGTATTCTAGGTTCAATGCATTGACTGATCCGCCAAATCAGGCCGTGTATTGGATTTTTTCTAAGAATTTAAGACACCGTGTGTTGACCAGAAACAGGTGGCACACGGTTTCCAGAATACACGTCGTGTGGTCCAATGAATATGGTGTGTAGTCCCTTCGGGTTAGGGTTGGGTCGTGTACTCCGTACACAACCTGCCCGGCTGAAAACCGTGTAATGCGGAAACTACACGGCGTGTGTCCCACTGTACACGCCGTGTACTCTGAAAATTTCTGAAGTACATTAACACGCCCTGTCCCAGGGCGTGTACTTCGGATGGACGGTGAAGAAAATTACATGCCGTGTAGTCGGAACTACACGCTGTGTACTCACCCAAATTACCCAGATTTATTAAAATTTATTATTTTATTATACAAACCCTTGAGACGTGTACCATGGTGCAGGCGTAAAGCTGAGGCACAACACGTGATAGGTGTTTTATATATATGTGTTTAATTTAACATCTGCATAATAAATGGGAATTCACTGGGTTTCCTCCAAGGTACAATTTACGTACAAGGATAATTTTAAATGAATTTATTTGTTTAAAATTATGATGGATGAGAATCTCAAGGAAATTCAGAAAATGGATTTAAGATAAATGGATTGATTAATTAAAGATAATTAATTGATTCAAGCGTGATTTATCTTAAACAAGAACGATTAAAGAATTGAATGCTAGTTTTATTTATGCGTAAATATCGTTGCATGTATGGATGATCATGAGCTAGACCGAGACCTTTTTATGTGAATGGTTTCTTTTAATTTATTTATTTAAATTAAATTTGTTGGCCTGCGAGCCATCTCCTCATTAATATGTAGGGCCTGGGCACCCAAGGATTCCTTTATGTAAAAACCCCTTTTACCCCTCACCTGCGTGTGAGATAAATACATATGTAATAGATGGAGCTCCCAAGCTAGTGGAGGTGGCTCAAGTGAGGAGCCAAGGTGAAACCAATCCAAGGAGATACAAAGGTGGACAGGTGGAAGGCTGTAAACACAAACCTGAAAGGTTCAAGGTGTTTCTCCCCTTGGTCTTGGGTTAGTTTATCAAACGATAGATAAACTAACCAATAGAAAAGCTCATGATCATACCATTTATTTTATTTCTGTCCGTTGCATGGTTTATTTATTATGGGTGTGTTGTCACGATCACACAATAAATGAATTAAACGAGCATGAAAGATGGAACTAAAATAAAACCGGCTTATACGTAAATATTATCTTAGACATGGTTAATCACTTAAGTATATCCCACTTAATATTAACAAGCATGTAATAAAAGATAATAAAATGGAAATTTACGTATAAGGATAAAATCCCTCAAAATAAATATTAAGTCAGCATAGCCTTCCATAATCTTGGTTAGAATCGAACCATAGTTCAAAGTGCTTGACCAACCCTAGTTGGGGTGCTTTAAATTATCAGGGAATTCTAATTGAAGGTTTTGGGTTGACTTGACTTGGTTCGCATCAAGGGTTGACTGCCGCAGCAGGACTTGGTGTGACCAAGAGGCAAAGGTTGAGGAAATCCAAAAAGGATTTCAGGATTGGGGAGTCCACTCAGTGGATCAAGGAGCTGCGAGTTAATGCAGTTGGCATTTGGAATGCCTACCTAAAACCCTTAAAGTTTCTTGACCAACCCTAGTTGGGGTAATGCAAAGGGCAATATCGATCCTTTCCACTAGAATATTCACGCAACAGAATATTCTGAATTCAATGGTGAGGGCTATTGGATTTCGATAAAATAGTGGGAGACTAATAAGTATTAATTTATTTATTTGTCTCATTTTTTGTAAAAAAGTACTAAACCTTTGCTCATCTTAATTTGTACAAACGACAAGAAAATGAATTCAAACATATAATTGCACACCATACTCGAAAAAGAAAACCTTATCACCGGCACCAATTTCCAAGAGTGGCAGAGGCGTTTAAGCGTCGTCCTTCGCCACGAAAGGAAATTATATGTGCTGGAAGATCCTATTATAATTGCGCCTGGGAAAGAGGCTAGTGATGAGGAATTATCTCTCTACATGAAACACATGGATGATGCCACAGATGTTCAGTTTTTCATGCTATCGGCCATGTCTAATGAGCTTTTGAAGCAATATGAAAACATGGACGCGTATAGCATGATGTCTCACCTTAAAGATCTCTACCAAGAGAAGGCGAGATAGGAGAGGTATGAGATCTCCAATACTTTGTTTACCACGATGCTTGGAGAGTCTGCACCAGTTGGGCCTCATGTAGTCAAGCTTATTGGCTACATTGAACGCCTATACATCTTAGGGATTAAATTCCCGGATGAGTTGCGTACAGATCTCATCCTATCATCGCTGCCCAAGAACTTCTCTAGCTTCATTGTCAACTATAACATGAGTGGAAATGAGAAGATTCTATAAGAGATTCTGACCTTGATTCACCTGGTAGATAAGGACATGGGGTGTGAAAAACCCACGGTCCTTATGGTGAACAAGAAAAGGAAGGACAAGGAAAAGGGGCCAAAGACTTATAAACGGTCCGAAGCCACCGAGCACCATCCCTCCAAGAAGGGGAAGATCCAGAGGTAGGGAAAGGAATGGGAGGTTGTGTGTTTTTCATGTGGTAAGCAGGGTCACTGGAAGAGGAACTGCTCCAAGAAGCATGGGGACGCTAAAGGTGCATTTGTTATCGAGTGCAATATTTCTATTTCTACACATTGGGTATTAGATACAGCTTGTGGGTCTCACATCTGTATTCAAATGCAGGAACCAAGTAGATTTAGAAAGATCGCTATAGGAGAGCTGGATCTTCAAGATGCCAATGGCGCAAGGCTGGCTGCGTTGGCTATTGGCGACTACCACCTCTCATTGTCGACTGGGATGATATTGTTTTTACATAACTGTTATTATGTTCCTAGTGTTACCAAGAACATAATTTCTGTATCTTGTTTGGATATGGATGGATTTGTTTTCAAATTTAAAAATAATGGTTGTCTCTTTTATAAGAACAATGTATGTTATTTTATGGCACATTTAAATAATGGTTTGTATGTATTGAATTACGAAAACCAAGTGTTGGCAATCGATAACGAAACAAACTCACATGACTCATACATCACCCAGTTATGGCATCACCACCTTGGTCATGTGAATGATAAGAGTTTGATAAAGGTCTGTCAAGATGGCTATTTAGACTCTAATAAGCTAAAACCACTTGATAGATGTCATTCTTGTTTACAAGGAAAAATGACCAAGCTGCCTTTTTGTGGACAAGGTGAAAGGGCCACAGAGCTTCTAGGATTGGTACACACGGATGTGTGTGGACCGTTTCTAGTAGAATCTAGAGGTGGATATTCTTACTTCATTACTTTTACTGATGATTTGAGTAGATATGGCTATGTCTACTTAATGAGGTACAAGTCAGAGTCCTTAGAGAAATTTAAGGAATTTAAGAATGAATTAGAGAATCAGCTTGGTAAGAAGATAAAGAAGCTTCGATCGGATCGAGGTGGAGAATATCTAAACCAAGAGTTCATCGATCTTCTATGGGAGTCTGGGATTCTATCTCAGCTCACTCCTCATTATACACCACAGTGGAATGGTGTTAGTGAAAACAGAAACCGCGCCTTGTTGGACATGGTGAGGTCTATGATGATTCATGCGGATCTTCCATTATCCTTTTTGGGATATGCATTAAAAAATGAAGCATACACATTAAACCGAGTACCAACTAAGGCGGCAAATGGAATTCCATCTGAGTTATGGAATGAAAGGAAACCCACTTTGTCGAACACACGTTTATGGGGATGCGAGGCATTTGTTAAGGCCTTCTTAGGCAACAAACTAGCACCCCGGGGTACGAAGTTTATCTTTATAGGATATCCCAAGGAAATGAAAGGATATTACCTATATAACCCTCGAGACAGGAAAGTGATTTTCTCCAGACAAGTCGTCTTTCATGAGAGGGAACACATCCTCAAGAAGGATAGTGGGAGAAAGATTGACTTCGATGAAGTTGATGCTCGAGATACACAGGATTTGGTACAGGAACAAGTTCCACAGGTCCCCGTGGAAGAGGTTCCAGAAACACAAGTACTGTGTTGGAGCTCAAGAGAGGTAAGGGAACTAGAGAGATTTGGTTTCCTAGTCACCGAGGATGGTGAATCATTATTGTTGGACAATGATGAACCTCTATCCTACAAGGAAGCATTCGAAAGCTCAGAAGCAGCAAGATGGCTAGAAGCTATGAATTCTGAGATGGATTCCATGTATCAGAACCAAGTTTGGGTTCTGGTCGATGAGCTAGTTGATGTAAAGCCTGTTGGATGCAAATGGGTATTCAAAAGAAAGCTAGACATGGAAGGTCAAGTTAGCACCAATAAAGAAAGGATAGTGGCTAAAGGATTCAGACAGCATCAAGGAATTGACTATGATGAAACCTTCTCGCCAGTTTCCAGGTTTAAATCCATAAGAATCATACTTGCCATAGCAGCTTACCATGACTATGAGATTTGGCAGATGGATGTCAACACAACATTCCTTAACGGGAACCTTCAGGAAGATGTCTATATGACACAACCAGAAGGGTTTGTGACACCAGGTGAAGCCAAATTGGTTTGCAAGTTGCAGAAATCCATTTATGGATTGAAGCAAGCATACAGGTCATGGAACATTCGATTTGATGAAGCCATAAAGGAATTTTGTTTAATTAAGAACGAATGTGAGTCATGTCTTTATAAGCGGTTTAATGGGAATGCAGTCGTCATCCTAGTGGTATATGTTGATGACATATTGCTTATTGGAAACGACGTACCAGCCTTACAGTCAGTTAAGGACTGGTTGAACAAGTGTTTCTCCATTAGGGAATTAGGAGAAGAAGCCTACATTCTAGGGATCAAGATCATTTGTGACAGATCCAAGAGGCTGCTTGGACTAAGTTAGGGTACATAGATTGACCAGATACTAAAGAGATTTAGTATGGAAAAATCCAAGAGGGGATTGGTTCCAGTGTCACATGGCTTACATCTTTCTAAGAAAATGTGTCCCCAAACACAACAGTAGAATGATAGGATGAGAAATATCCCATACGCTTCGGCTATAGGATCCATCATGTATGCCATGTTATGTACCAGGCTTGATGTTGCCTATGCACTAAGCATGGTAGGCAGATATCAAGCATATCCAGGAGAACAGCATTGGACTGCTATTAATATTATCCTTAAGTATCTGAGAAGAACTAAGGATATGTTCCTGGTGTATGGAGGAGACGAGGAGCTTGTCATCAGAGGGTATGCTGATGTTGGTTTTCAAACAGATCAGAATGATCTTAAGTCACAATCTGGATATGTTTTCTGTCTCAATGGAGGAGCTGTGAGCTGTAAGCGTTCAAAGCAGCCAGTTGTCGCCGATTCTACAGTGGAGTTCGAGTATATAGCGGCTTCTGATGCAGCTAAGGAAGCCTTCTGGATTCGGAACTTTTTCCAGGATCTTGATGTGGTGCCTAGCAGTAAAGATCCCATTACATTGTATTGTGATAATACTGCAGCGATGGCTCTTGAAAAAGAACCAAGGTCACATCAACGGAAAAAGGACATACTTCGGAAGGATCACCTCTTGAGGGATTTCTATCAAAGGGGTGAAGTTGCTGTGATCAGTGTTTCCATGGAAGAGAACATGGCGGACCCCATGACTGAAGGCCTATCTCAGCAGAAGCATGAATATCATGTGAGAGCTAGCGTGTTAAAGGTTGTTAGCAGTTGGCTCTAGTCCAAGTGGGAGTTTGTTGGAGTTGGTGGTCTAGAACCAACTACTTTTTAATTTATTCATTAAATAAAAGCCTTATCACATCTTGATTGTTCTTCTGCGTGACATGTCATGAGATAATGTCCTAAGGACAGTTGTTGCATTAAAGGGTCGTAGCGGATCCCTACTATGATGAGAACCCGGAAGTGCCATAACACTGTTCTTGAATGTATTTTCTATGGCCATATGATATTATTTGACGGTCACAAATAATACAGGTCATTAGGGGTGAGGACTCATAAAAATTTGAGGCACCTTCTCATGTTGTGCATCCTTTGTAATATCCAGGAGGATATTATGAGAACGAGACCTGCCAGTAGGAAATCCACATTTCAAAGTGTCATTGGATGTTCCTATCTGCGGATGTGTGTATTGGTCCTTAGACTTTAAGATTATTATTAATGGGTATTACAACTCGTGCACTTAGATTTATTGATGAAAACTGTGACGACACACTATTCGCAGCGAGGTAGGATACGTTGGGTGTGTCACGCGTAATACCGCATTAATAGATAATGTGAGAAAGGATTTGTCCCTTCCATTCCATAACGGATGTAGATATCTCAGGACCTTTGATGGAATTGATATAGCCTAAATAAATCCATGGCCATGGTAAGGTATGGGTAAGTTCAATTCCGGGAAGTCAAAGAAAGAATAATCGATCACATGGGTTGATGGAACTAGCATGAAACCCGCTTGATTGGAGATATCGAGACAAAGGGATTATATTACACAGTAGGTGTTCGTAGGAGGTGACGCGTCATTGCAGTGTTAACTTCTTTCTCTATGGGTGCCTTGGCGTGTTTCTAGATGCTAACCTTGGACTTTAGGCAGGCTCAGCCTAATGCCACTAAGAAAGAGGCCTAGAGGGTCACACACTAAGTGTGTCCATGTATCTCAGTTAAATATTAATTTAACAAGTTAAATAAATATTATTCCCGACTGTGGTTTAATAATTATTTAAGGATATCTGGTCGCATTTATTTTGACACTAGTTATTCGAGAAAATATATTGTGGACGAAATAATATATTTATTAGTGAGTAATGCAGTTACATTTATTTAAGAAATAAATAGTCATTACTCAAGGTCTAATAAATGTGGTGGAGAAAAATGGAAAATAAAAGTACACGCTGTGTATATTAAATATACACGCCGTGTAGTTTTATGGAAAACAAGTACACGCCATGTATTAATTATTACACGCCGTGTAGTTTTTCCATTTGGTATTTTGAGGATTTAATACTGTTTTATTAAATGATATTTATTATAATCAGTGTGGGCGCATGTCAAGGAATTAATAATTTGACATGGGGGTTTTCAATAAGAGTTAAGGAAATAAATAAAATGCATAACGCGTTTATTTATTGCCCTAACTCTATTAACCTCAAACCTGATTATAAATATCCTCGCAACCCCAACATTTTTTAGAGCTATTATTGTGCACAACAGATTTGGAAATACACTCAAGCCAAGAGAGAATTCCCTTTCCACCAAGAACGCCCTCAAGTTACGAGAGAAAGATCCTCCACCGGATCAAGGAGGTCTAAGGCGGACATCACAAGCGAAGGTTCTTCCGCATTAGCACTCGAAGATCCCTTCGGCGACGTCCGGAGATACGTGACAGATGTGTGGATCACCGCTAGAGGAATCCTACACTTGGATTCTATGATGCAATGACGGATCACCGAATCATGACCGGACACATCAACGAAGAAATAATTCCAATGAGGTAATTCTTATGCATTAATTAAATTAATTATAATCAACATATGATGATCCTCCTCAAGGGTTCCGGGACTCTTCTTTTCTTTTCGTTCTTTGTTCTATTCCAAAGATTCGGGATTTTATATCATGACGGATCTCGTATTGAACGTTGTTTAATGTTAAAATTAAAGTTGGGCAAACCCACCAACGCGCTTCTGCTGTGCCCAGAACCTACACATGCAAAGGGGTGAGGCCAATGATGTTTCAAGACAATAAATGGCTTGACCTTCCAACCGTAAGTAATGTCATCATTGGGAAATTAGGAATATTCCTAATTGATGAGCCCCATTAAATTCCAACATCGTTACTTACCCTCACCCTCTCCTATATATATAGATCTTGGGGAGGGGTATCAGCATAGCTTTGCCAAGCAACGAAGTGATGAAGGAGAACCACGATGTCGGACCCTTAGAGGATGGAGCCGAACCCAGTGGGAGGTGACGGACGACACAGAACCATGAACCAAAGGACGACGTACGAATGGCATGGATGGGAATTGATTGCGGGAACGGAGAATACCAACCCACTTTCAAGCCGCGGACACTCTCCAATGAGTTACGAGGTAGGGGTATTATTCATTTACACATTTTAAATGATTTTCATCTTCCTCATTCTTGTATAATAAGAAGAATGCAGACCGACCGACTAAAGGGTTGACCTATTATTCATTTGTCTTTGTGGGAGGATTGGTGCGGGGAATATTGGTGGGGTTTATCTTGTTGTTTAATACAATTGATTATTCAACACCTTAATATCCTCCATAATATGAGCTAATGTGGAGGGCGCGGTCCTAAAGAACCCGACCTAGAACCTCCGCTATCTTTCTTTCCTTGCACCACCTTGGAAGACCACGAGCACGTCGACACACGCCGCAAGAGGAACGTTGTGGATCCTCATCCATGGAGAATGGAGGAGGCGGCCCGCATGACGGCTATCTGTGGGAAGATTGGTGGTGCAACCGTCGTGCCATCGGTGAATGGAATTTGCGGCCAAAGCTGCATAAGAGGTTCAACCTTCCTCAGGCGGGTTCTACGATGAACAACCGGCACCCACGCTGCGCCGCCACCTCACCAATCGAACGACCTTCGGGCCATTCAGAAATCCAAGAGACCGGGGGGTTACACACCCCACGTCGGACGAACCTGGCCGCTTCCCTTAGAGTACGCCACCCACCTCGAGTTGGGCCGCCACCCTCAGACCGGGCTGCCAACCTCGGAGGAGGTTGCCGCCCTTACATCAGGCCTCCGACCTCAGACTGGGCCGCTGCCCTCAAAGTAGGCCAACTCCCACGAGTCGGGTTGCCGCCGTCGGACTCGGTCACCGCCCTCAGAGCAGGTCATCGCCCTCGTGTTGGGCCTCCACCCTCGGAGTGGGTCGCCGCCCTCGGACTGGGCCACCACCCTCAGAGCGGGCCTCCACCCTCACACTGGGCCGCCACCCTCCGACCGGGCCGCTGCCCCTGGGCCGATCCGCTGCCCAAGAGAGTAGTCACCCCAAGTGGGCTAGGTCGCCCTATTCTGGACGGTATTCCCCTCTTGAGGGTTGGACCTAACATCGTACCAGTGGGTTGAGACCACCTCAGCCCATCCCAGACTAGGTCAGGCCAGGTCAGTCTGATCGGGTCGGACCGAGCCTAGAAACACTCAAAGAACCTTATCTTGAGAACCAGATGCCCATTTGACGAACCATATATGGTTTTTGGAATCTTGGAGTGAGATGGTCCTTTTTTACTTACTCCATTAGAGTTTCAGAGAAACTTGGAGTTCGGCCAGGTTGGATCGCACCCGAATCCTATCGGTCCCTCGGCACTGAAATGCCAATAACGCACAGACCGGGAGTCTGACTAACACGACATCTATTGTGTTGGAACCCTTATGACATAGTGGATCATTAGGTTACTTATTTGTGAGACTTAATGATGGTTGATATACGACTAGTGGCTTGGGGATCGGTTCTACCAAGCGCACTACGTACGGAACCCTATGACTGGCTGAGACCTGACGACTCCTGACTTTTTGACTTGGAGTGACATGACGACCACAGTAGGGAGCATCCGTGATACGTGATGGGGAGGAGTACCTTAGCTGACTGTGTTGCGGAGGGATGGATCTATGTGACCCATCATACCCACGGTACGCGATGGGGAGGAGTACCTCAACAGGCCACGATGGGGAGCAACCGCGGTACGTGATGGGGAGGAGTACCTTAGCAGACCGTGTTAGGGAGGGATGACTTTGTGTGACCCAGTAGACCCACGGTACATGATGGGGAGTAGTAACTCAGCAGTTCATGGTTAGTGGGAAGCGCCTCTCTATGATGCGATAGACCCACTCTACTCGATAGAGGAGGAGTTCTCTACCAGGTGAGGTGTTCGACGTTGTGACTGGGGATGTTACTTGTTACTACCACTAGAATAAAACCTGTTGTGAGCTGTCTTTAGTTGGTGCTTGTGATTTAGTTTATGTTATGTGGTACTTTACCTATTTGGTACATTATCTTCGTGGTGATACCCTATGGTTTTTCTTTGTGGAAATCTAGGAGACCTTCGGGGTCTCAGGGTCCCCACCGAGTATCTTTATACTCACCCTTGCATAGGCTTTGCCCGCAACTTGTTGTGTCTTGTCCAGATGATGAGCAGTTGTGATGAGGCTTGAGGGATCTAGGACTAGGCAGAACGTAGAGGAGATAGGCAGACGTGGAGTGTCGTGGAGCCGATCTGTACCTACCCTTTAGGTAGGATCCTCAGAGGACAACCCAGTAGTTTTTTTCCCTTTTTAGTTGTATTGTTCTTTCAGTTGTACTTGTACTCTTACAGTTGGACTTGTATTCTGACCCCTTTTTACTTTCTGCACTCTTTTACTACAGCAGTTTACTTCAAAGTTGCTTCTTGTTGTGTTCTCGGATTGTGTGTTTATACAGGTTAAAGTTAATGGCTTCCCATTTTAGGGAATACACATTTTGGTGCTAGTTTCTAGCCCCTGGCCTATGGAAGGCGGGCTTGGGGTAGTCACGGCACGGGACCTGGGGGATAGATCATGAAAAAGTGGTATCATAGGAGTCAGTTCTACCGAAAAAAAATATGACTCTGATCTTTTCAATGTAGCAATAGTGTTAAGTGTTATGAGTGTGGTTTTCAGTTCGGGGAGTCTAGTGTTGGTGTGGTGGCCGACATATCCATACACTAGGACCCTGAATTCTGATTTCTGACTCAATTCACGGAAATACTGATTGCATGTGCTTTTGAAAAGATTTTCTTCTGATTTCTTTAGAGTCAGCTCACCTGGTATAACTTAATGATCTTGGTGCACTAGTTCCTTATCAGGATGTCATCACATAGAAATCCATCTAGGATTCCAGAGAGAGTATGTGATGATGGCCCACCAAGCGATGAGGCCTCGATGTAGGGACCTCTTACGGTATTAGAACATTCAGGTGGTGCACCAATAGCACCACCACATGTTGGACAATAGATGCCACCAGCCCCACCATCAGAGGGTTCTTGCCGAATGAGCACATTTCACGAGTTTCAATGGCATAGAGCTCTAGGGTTTCGAGGCGAGATAGATCCCCATACAGCTGAGGACTGGCTGCAGGCTGTGGCTAGAGTTTTCTACCTAGTTGGGACACCAACAGATCAGATGGTGATCCTAGCTGCTAGTATTTATCAGTGTGTGACCATGAGGATGGTCCGCATGGTGATGAGGCTTCGGTACATGGTACATTTCCTCAGATTGTACCTTTAGGTTGTGTTCTAGGTATATCAATGCCCGTTGGTTAGTAGTTAAAACTGGCGGTACTAGTAGAAGACACATGTAGGCTTAGTGCCTTACACATGTTTTAGCATCAGATACCCCTCAGATTCTAAGGCGAGCCCGACTCATAGGTGGCAAAGAAGTGGCTTGAGGCAGTGGCTGAGAGTTCCCTAGAGCTTCTACAGATTTGGTAGGATGACAAGTTGGTAGTTGAGTAATCATCGAGGCATACCGACCATTCCTAGTACTCAGTGAATACGATATGATTACTGCTTTTGGGCTCAGACTTCTGAGCGGGGTGTGTTTAAGGACATCTGATCCATCACTATTCCTCTAGGAATTCCTACTTATGTTAGGGTTCTACAAAGAACCTTTGGGGTTGAATGTTCTTTGGCTGAGTGGATATAGCCAGTGAATGTTAGCAATGGGAAATCAAGAAACTGGCTCCAGTCTTAGAGACTTAGGCGTGTAAAATGTTTTGGGAAGAGGATTTGATAGGGACGGATGAATCTGCAGGGATGAAAATGTAGAACTATAGCTAGGAGAGCAACATGAGGTGGTGTACATTTCAACATGTTACAACCCCCCCCCCCCCCCCTTTGTGGTCCCCACCAGGCTTAGAGAGCTGGAGGATAGGGGAAGGGAGTATCTCCATGCGTTCAAGGAGTGTGACCCAAGGGCTCTAGGAATGATTTGAGGTACGGTATGTGTCTACTCCTAGATATCATATTAATAGACATAGGTATCAATCATTCCTTCCTTCCAAGAATCTTGTCCAAGACCTAGAGTTTCTGGTTAAACTGTTGACTTGACCCTCATGTTTGGAGATACCTTTAGGAGGAGACTTGATAATCACACATATGTCGACGGTGTGATCTGATCCTTGAGGTGAGAGTTTTGGTTGGAACCTCTTGGGGGCGGTGTCGAGGCCTTATGAAGTTAGTTTGGGTATGGACTGGACATCCACAGTTCATACTCAGATTGACTGTATTAGGCAAAAAGATTGTGGTTTATCTACAATTTTGGAATGGAGTTTCCTTTTTCGGTGAAAAAAACCCAGGGAGCATAGGATAAACTCATGTAAAGGAGGGTGCAGCCGATCACTCTTGAGTCGGAAAGCCTTACCCTCATGGTAGTAGAAGTTTTCAATTTTCAGTTCCCAACAAGAGTGGAAAAGTGTGGGGATATCTTTTAAAAATATTTTTCCATGCATACCTCTCTGAAGGGAGTGGTACTTCTACTTTGGATGGGTACTATCATAGTTTTGAACCAGACTTCTCTAGGGTAGAGGCACCCTTGTCAACTTTGACGAAGAAGGGGGAGACTTTCCTATGGATGAAGAACTTTTAGTAGAGCTTTCTAGATCTGAGATAGAGACTAATGAGCAGAACTATGCTACCAATGACCTAGAGTTAGAAAAATTGGTATTCTCCTTGAAGGCGAGGCGAAATTACTTGATAGGAAAATGTTTTACAGTCTACTCTAATCACAAGTGTCTCAAGTACATCTTCTCTCAGAATGACCTAAACCTGAGATAGCGGTGAGAGTTCCTCCAGGACTATGACTTTGAGATAGTCTATACTCCTAGGAAGGGGAACGTGGTAGAAGAATAACTCAGCAGGAGGTCTGGTCTATAGTTGCTTAGTGAGGTGACAGAGCATCTAGACGCATTGCAGATATCCTTTGTGGATAGAGATAGAGCAGCATACCTCCAGTCTATGATAGTTACTCCCTCACTCCTTCAAAGAGTCACGGAGGCATAGCTTGGGGACACTAACTGTGAGACTCGACGTGCTCAGATATCCTCAAAATAGGAACCTGGTGTATTTTTTGAATGTGGGGAGCACATCATCATCCTCAGTGGATGTACCATGGTACCTGTGGCTCTATGGGAGGAGGTGTTGATGGAGTTCCATTCAACCCCTTTAACAGTACATCCTGGAGTGGAGAAGATGTACCAGAACCTCCAATGTTAGTACTGGTTTCCAGGAATGAAGGAAGTACTGGTAGGGTTTGTATCACGATGTTTCACTTGTTTGCAAGTGAATACTGCATAGAGCTGGCAGAATTCATATGTCGACAGGAGACGGATACCTCTCGAGTTCTAGGAGGGAGAACACGTTTTCTTGCGTGTCTATCCTCATTGGGGACTACAATGATTTGGCCAAGGCGGTAAGTTATCACCAAGGTTTATCAGGAATTTTGTTATACTTCGGAGGATAGGCAAGGTGGCATACCTCTTGGAACTTCCACCATAGTTAGGAAGGTCCATAATGTTTTCCACGTGTCGTAGTTGATAAGATGCGTGCATGATCCATCGCACGTTATCAACTAGGGTGAGCTACACTTTGATGATGGGACGACGTTTACGGAGGTTCTAGTGGAGATAGAGGATCAAGAGGAGTTATTCATTCATAGAAGGTTGATCCCTCTGGTGCGAGATTAGTGGTAGCACAAGGACCTCCAGAAGAGCACACGAGAGCGGGAGGCTCATATTCGTGCTCAGTACTTTCATTTGTTTGTTTTGCCTTTCTTTTGGATTTCTAGGACATAAATCCCTAAGGTGGAGAGAATATAATTTCCCAGAATTTCCGTATAATTTTTTTTAATTATATGGATTTATTTTGAGACCGCAAAATCTTATGGCAAGTGATTTCGTGGCCTGGAGTGCCCATAATGATCCATCGAAGTTTTGTTAAACTTTAATTAGCGTGTGTAAGCAATTTTCCTAAAAATTTGGAATAACTCTTAAATGGTTGCTCGGATTAGAAATCTAAGGGAACTATTGCATTTAGGATGGAGGTTGTACCCTAGGTGCGATGTAAGTTTAGTCTACACGGGCCTCCTGTGAGAAAATTGAAAATGGAATAACCATAAATAAAATTATTAAATAAAATTATTTTATTTTTCAAATGATTATAACTCACGAACAGTAACACAAATTAAAAATCTGAGACCACCGCTAAGCTTGTTAGGGTATTATCTCTTTAGTCAGATACTAACATTGACCGGCATGGTCCACCAGTGAAAGTTATTTTTTGGCCGTAAATAAAATTATTAAGTGACAATTATTTTATTGTAAAATCCATAACTTCTAAATGGTAACTCCGATTTAAAATCTGAGAGAACTGTTGAGTTTTTTGGGGTGTGTTCTCCTTAGGCAAAGCCTAACCATGACCGGCACAGGTTGAGGTGAACTTTAATAATTTATCGAAATTTTTTTGGGTATGTTCATTAAACGCATGAGCAGCATATTCTAAATTTTGAACTGATGCTCGAATTAAAAACATGATAGAACTATTGAATCTGCAGCACTGGGATTCGCTTAAGAGAGACTTTACTTTGACCGTAGTAGGTCTGGAAAAAAGTTAAGTTTTGTGACTTTTTAAAAGAAATGAAATGAAATAATTTTATTATTTTATTTCATATCCTCCAACAGACAAGCAAAGGGGTGGGGCTAGTGATTTCTCATGCCAATAAATGTCTTGACCTGCCAACCCTAAGTAACAAAATCGTTGGGCAATTAGGAAGCTTCCTAATTGATGAGACCCATTAAATTCCAACGTCATTACTTACCCTCCCCATCTCCTATATATATGGAGATTGGGGAGGGGTATCAGCACAGCTTCGCAAAGAAACGAAGTGTTGAAGGAGCACCACGACGCCGGACCATTAGATGATGGAGATGATCCTAGTGAGAGGTGACGGATGACACCAAACCATGAACTAAAGGATGACATACAAGTGTTGTCATTGGGAACCGATTACGGGAATGGAGAACACCAACCCACCTTCAAGCCGCGAACGCTCTCCAATGGGTTACGAGGTAGGTGGTTTATTCATTTACACATTTTAAATGATTTTTTTCTTCCCCATTCTTGAATAATACGAAGAAAGTAGACCAACCGACTAACGGATTAACCTGGATTCATTCGACATTGTGGGAGGATTGTTGCGGGAAATATTTGTAGGGTTTATCTTGTTGTTTAATTCAATTTATTATTCAACCCATTAATATCCTCCATAGTACGAGCTAATGAGGAGGGAGTGGGGCTAACGAACCCTCCCCTATCTTTATATACTTGCGCCACCATGGAAGAGTGTGAGCACATTGACACATGCCACAAGAGGAAGGTTGCGGCTCATCAGCCATGGTGAATGGAAGAGGTGGTCGGCATGATGACTGGTCGTAGGAAGGGAGGTGATGTGACCGTAGCACCACCGGCGAACAGAATCTATGGCCAAAGCCGCGGTAGAGGCCGAACCCACCACAAGGGGGTTCCGCGGTGATCGAGTGGAACCCACATGGTGTCACCGCCTCACCAGCCGAATGGTATTCGGGCCGTTCGGGAATTTGGGAGACCGAGGGGTTACACCCCCCACGTCGGACCAAACTGGGTCGTCGCCCTTAGAGCGGGCCGCCTCCCTCGAGTCGGGCCGCCGCCCTTGGACCGGGCCACCGCCCTCCAGCCAGGCCCCCGCCCTCTGACCGATACGCCACCCTTGGAGTGGGCCACCTCCCTCCAACCGGGCTATCACCCTCGGAGTGGGCCGCCAACCTTAGATCTGGTTGCCTCCCTCGTGTCGGGTCGTCGCCCTCAGATCGGGCTACCACCCTCGGAAAGAGCCTCCGCCCTTGAGCCAGGCTGACACCCATGTACCAGGCAGCCGCCCTCAGAGCTGGCCGCCGCCCTCAAGTCGGGTAACCGCTTTCGGACCAGGTCGCCGCCCCAGCGCCCCCCCCCACCCCCCCCGGGCCGAGCCGGGCCGCCCCTTGCGTGTCGCCCTATTCTGGTCGGGCCACCCTTGCGGGCCGCCCCTCTTGCGGGCCATATTGAACATTAGCCCAACGGGCCAAGACCACCTCAGCCTAGCCTAGACCGGGTCGAGGTGGGTCGGTCCAACTGGGTCGGACTGGACCCGAGCCCAACCGGGCCCAGAAACACTCAAAGGACCTTATCTTGAGAACCAAATGCTCGTTTGACAAAATATCTGCGACATTGGGACCCTTGAAGAGACATGGTCCTTTTTGAATTACTCCATTATAGTTTTAGAGAAACTTGGAGTTCATCTGGGTTGGATCGCACCCGAATCCAACCGGTCCCTCAGCACTGAAATTCTAATAACCCACAGCCCGGGGAGTCCGATTGACGCGCCGTCTATTGCCTTAGAACCCTTATGACATAGCAGATCATTGGGTTACTTATTTGTGAGACTTCAAGATGTTTGAGATATGATATATGGATTAGGGAGAAGTTCTCTCAAGCGCACTATATACAAAACCACTACTATAAATTTTAGTTTTTGTGGAGGTAAATCTCGGGCAACTGCCAAATGGCTGTCATTATTGAAGTTATTAGCGACCGTTATTCAGTGGTCCATGTGCTTTTTAACCCCCTGCTCTCATTTTCCATCCCCCCACTTCTTCACCCTCCCACTAGCAACCCCAACCCTCTCTCGTGATTTGACATCGTGACCCCTACCCCCCCCCCCCCCCCCCGCCTTCGCGCAGCGCCGTCAGACCTTCCCACTGCCGTCGAACCCTCTCAGTCTCGTCGCACCCCGCCGTCAAGGTCTCCCATCTTGCCACCATTGAACCCTCCTGGCCCCGTCGCGCCCTGCCGCTGTCAATCCATCCCACCCCTGTTAAGCCCCGATGTCCAACCCATATCATCGATCCCCTGTACCTTGTCATGAATCCCCTATCGTCAATCCCCTGCGTGGTTTCCCCCCTTGTATGGTTGATTCCCCTCCAGGTTAGTTGTCTGCATTACTTCTTTGACTTCTGCAATCTGAGTTTTTTATTTGGACAGATTTCACATTTCTTCTAGATGGTTCTCTCAATACTGCATATGCTCATTAATTCTTGGTCCAAATTCCGTGTCAAGATTGAATAAAATTCAAAACTGGTGGTCACTTTAAGCAGATGATTGAAGGAAATATGTAGGGTTTTTCCCACCCATTGTAATAAGTAGTATTGTGATTACATGTATGAGAAACAATATATTGTTATTGTTGTGTGTTTTTAGAATACTTTAGTGCATACGGAATAATTATTCTATTTATAGGGTGAATATAGAATATAAAAAATCTATAATATGTTATGAAGATTCAATACTTTAGTAGCTACATTATTTCGTGGGATTATATTAGTTTATTCATATAGTAAAAAAAAATTTATGAAAGAAGTACCATTATCTATGAACTAGCCAAATGATTATTGTATGTGGACCCATATTCAGATTCTTTAGTGAATAAACTATATGATCGGAGTATCATGCCTATTCTCAAACCACTTTGTAGTATGAATTTTACTTATTGTAGTTCAATAGTAGAATGGTAATAGATGTGGTATGATTTTAGAATTTAGTTAGTGAAATGTTGTTAGAAATTATACATGTGGATACTTGTGACAAACCAATATTAATTTTTGTAAGAATATGTTTTTTATTATTTACAATTTTAGGAGTTTTTATGATTTTATATTTCTGCTGGTTTGATATAAAGTAGGCCATGCTACAGAAAAAGGCCTTGTGTCATGACAGGTTATTATTTTCTAGTGAGGTACGATTCAATGGTTTTAAAAAATATCATAATGGATGGACTACTTCGCACCATACAGGTTGTGTCATAGAGGGGATTTCGAAGAAAGAACCATTGGTCTTCCTATATGAGTTGTGTCATGTCGTAATATGTTTGTTATGTCGTGGTGAGGATGTCACGGGTGAGGCTATGTCACTGTAGTAAGTGTTACGCCTAGGTGGATGTGACAATGGGATCCTAATAAATGCCTCAAGGAGTTCATCAATGAAATAGTACTAGAGGTCACAACATTGAGGTTCCTAGATAGGGGTATTTCGCTAATAGGAAGACTCATATAGTTTAAATTTTTTGTTGCTCCCATTTTTATCCCTTCAACATTAAGGTCGTCCCCCCTATCTCCATTCATGTTGGATTCTTTGGAAGAACTTTAGGGGACCCATTATCATCCTTCTTTAATCCACCAAATTCCGTTCTTTGTTGATTATGGGTGGATTTAGAAATTGTGTCATATTTTCTCCCTACTATTCAACTCCTAAATCCATTTTCCAATGATTCACTTTTATCCCACAACCACTAATGTCATGTTATATGTTTTTTTGGTTTGATTTTCGTATAGTTATTGACTTGAGATATCTATGGCATGTGGATATCATCTTCTACATTACTTTTTATTATTTTGTCAAAGTAAATTGGTTTCCTATTTATTTGAGGTAGGTGTATTTTTGAAATTCCATTATATATCATATCAAGATATTCTTTTGAATTTTAGAATTAATTTATCCTAATGCATTTACTAGATACAATTCCCATAATGGGTTTATAAATGGATTTTAATGATTTATATGCTTGTAATAAATAAGGATTTTATCATATTTTTACTTTTTCTTTGAATGTGAATATTAGGAATTCAAAGTATTTATGAAAATGTCAAGAGGCTCTTTCAATTGAATTTTTAATTTTTAATGAGATTCATGTGACTATTTTAGTTTTAAAAGCAAATGTAGGGTGTTTCAACTAGATTTTTTATTAAAAAGGGTTTGGTTTTTCCATGTTTAATAGTTTTGTGAATTATTTGTGTTTGGGTGATTTAATGTCTTTTCAAAGAAAAGTGTTCATTTTCAAATGGATTTCAAAATGTGTTTTGTTGAGAAAATTTTCAAGATTTGATGAAATGGCTTGGAGTTTCATAACTTGTTCTCCCTCAATACCTTGAACATGGTTTGTAAGTGTTCCACACGGTCTGCCATTGTCTCATTATAGATAATAATGGCTTCTAAGTAGACTACCACAAACTTGTCCAAGTATTGGTAGAAAACTTTTTTCAACGAGGTGAAAAATGTCGTTGAGACGTTAGTCAAATAAAATGGCATAGCAAGGAACTCAAAGGATCTGTACCTTGTCACGCATGCGGTATTTGGAATATCCTCCATGTTCATGTGAACTTGATAGCATCCCAACCTAAAGTTCAGCTTTGTGAATACTCATGCCTTGCCCAACTGATCAAATAGATCCGCTATCAATGAGATAAGATATTTGTTCTTTACCATGACTTTGTTCAATGCCCAATATTCCATTCACATCCTTAAAGATCCATCATACTTCTTTTGGAATAACACGGGCGATCGATATGGTGACTTGGATGGTTGGATTTGTCCTGCATCCAACATCTCCTTCAAATGCCTCGTCAACTCCTCCAACTCTGGTGGAGCCATGCGATAGTGTTCCATGGATGGGGGATTTGATCTCGACATCAACTCAATTTGATGATCCACCTCCCTCTTAGGTGGTATATTCTTGGGAAACTTTGGTGGCATGACGTCGCTAAACTCCCTTAGCATTCCCTTCACCTCCTTCGGAAACTCATGATTGTTGTCCATCTGTACATCCTCTTTCAAAGAAACAAAGTAGGTCTCCTTTCCCTTCTTGAAACCCTTCTTTACTTTCATGGCAGAAATTAAATACAAGTCATGTTTTCCACATACCTTTGTCGTCACCGTTCATGGGCTTATCTCCTCCATGATCACCATTTTCTCCAGGTGTGGTGTTGTTATGAACTTGGTTTTCTTGAAAAACTCCATCCCCAACACTAGCTTGAAGCTATCCATGGGAACCACTGTGAGATCGATTGCTCCCCTACATTACCCAATGCAAAGGTTCACCCCATGAACAATGCCACTCAACAGTTGATGTGTGACATTCATGACTTTCATGTGACTAGTTGTCTTGGCTACAACTAGTCCAAGTCTCCTCACCTCGTCTTCAGCCAAAAAGTTGTGTGTGACTCCCGTGTTGAGTATCACAAAGGTATCCATCCCATTAAACTCCACCTTTTCATACATCAACCAATCCTTAGGTGGCACCTTAGGTGTGTTCTTCACCTCCAACTCATTAAAGATCCTAAGTCCCCATTTTCCACTCCTTGGGAACTTCCTCCTTCTCTTCAAACATGGAGTTGAGTGCCTTCCTCTTGGGACACTCCCTCCACTGATGAGGCCCATCACAAAAGTAGAATCCTCAGGGCTTGTGTTCTCTTTAGAAGTATTTGGTGTACTCTGGGATGTGAACACAGACTGAGATAGATGCTACCACGTAGGCTATTCAATAGAAGACGGATGTGCAGTTTCGGCAGTTACGTGCAGTGTAAGAGGAGAGATTATCACAGATGTCAAGATGTATCGATGAAGTGACAACGCAATGTCCTATTGATGGTACACAAGTGGCATCACAGATAAACAATAAAACAAACCATACTCATATTGACTTCTATTGATTTATGTTTAATATACATAATATTGATATATATTGTATGCTCCAGATATAGCTAGTGGACATCGTAGTGATATTGGTGATCCAGATGAGGATGAACATGCATGAGGTAATTTACATTACCATTTTAATATCATAAATGAATTAGGAATTAATATTTATTCTCAAACCTTTAGGTTTATTTACACCTATGTGTTTTATTGTTTTAATTATTGTAATTTAATTCACTCTTTTAAAGTTTACCTAATTGTTAATTATGATATATTACATAACACTTCAATTTATTTACACTAAAACAACCGGTGAGTGAATTGTGAAATGGTCGGGCAAATGGCACATCAATCGGATGTGCAGTTTGAGCGGAATAGCCAAATATGTGTGTTTTCAGAGTTTGGCGTGCTTGAAAAAGGTGTATGGGGTGGTCAAAACAGGATGAATGACCTCGGAATTCCATGAAATCAGACTGAAACAATCGGCGAGTGAATTGTGAAATGGTCAAACTGATGAAAAGTGAATCGGAGGTGTCGTGTGACTGCGGTGACTGAAAACATACTTTTGGTGCCACAAATGACCAAAACAGACATCTAACGGTAAAATGAATACCAAACGACATCATAATAAATTTAAATCACCAAAAAACAATCTAATTATTATTCTTGACATGAACGCAGAGACATCACATTAATCGGACGTGCAGTTTTCACGTTACAGCCAAATATTTGTTTTTTAAGAGTTTGGCACGCTTGAGAAAGGTGGGTGGGGTGATCAAAACCAGCTGAACGACATTGTAATGTCATGAAATCATTCAAAAACAACCAGAGAGTGAATTGTGACATGGTCGGGTAGACCACACATCAATTAGAGCTGTCGTGTGACCACAGTAAGCGAAAATGTAGTTCTGGTGCCATAAACGACCAAAATAGGTGTTTAATGGTCAAATGCATTCTGAATGACATCATAATGACTTTAAATCATAGAACAACATTCTAATTATTATTCGTGATGTGTAGGTGGAGACGTCACATCAACCGGAGTTGCGATTTTCACGTTACGGTCGAATATGTGTGTTTTTGGAGTTTGGCGCGCTTGAGAAAGGTGGGTGGGGTGGTCAAAACTTGTTGAACAACCTCAGAATTCCATGAAATCAGACAAAAATAAATGGTGAGTGAATTGTGAAGTGGTTTGGTAGACAACAAGTGAACCGAAGTTGTCGTGTGACCGCGGGGACTGAAAATGCAGTTTCGGTGCCATAAACAACCAAAACAGGAATCTAATGGTTAAATTCATTCAGAATGACATAGGAATAACTTGAAATAATAGGAAAACATTATAATTATTATTCTTGATGTGTAAGCAGAGATGACACATCAATTGGATGTGCGGTTTGCACATTAAGGCCGAATATGTGTTTTTTAAGAGTTTAGCGTGCTTGACAAATGTGGGTGGGATGGTCAAAACCAGTCGAACAACCTTGGAATGCCATGAAATTAGACAACAACAACCGGTGAGTGAATTTTTAAATGGTCGTGTAGACTACAAGTGAATCGGATGTGTCCTGTGACCGCGGTGACTGAAAACGCACTTCTGGTGCCATAAATGACCAAAACGGGCATCTAACGGTCAAATGCATACATAACGACATCATAATGACTTGAAATCACAGGAAGAAATTCTAATTATTATTTCTGATTTGTAAGAGGAGACAACATGTCAATCTAATGTGGGCTTTGTGCATTAGGGCAGAATATTTGTTTTTTAAGAGTTTGGCGCGCTTGAAAAAGGTGGGTGGTGTAGTCAAAACCGGTCGAACGACCTCAGAATTCCATGAAATCAAACGAAAAAAACCAGCGAGTGAATTGTGAAATGGTCGGCCATGCCACACGTCAATTGAAGGTGTTGTGTGACCGCGGTGACTGAAAACGCAGTTCTGGTTCCATAAACGACCAAAATAGCATCTAACGGTCAAATTCATTCCAAACGACATCGGAATGACTTTAAATCATAGTAAAACATTCTAATTATCATTCGTTACATGTAAGAAGAGACGAAACATCAATCAGACGTGTGGTTTGCGCGTTATGACCGAATATGTGTTTTTTAGGAGTTTGGAGCGCTTGAAAAAGGTGGATGAGGTGGTCAAAACCGGCTGAATGACCTTGGAATTCTATTAAATTAGATGACAACAACCGGAGAGTGAATTGTGGAATGGTCGGGTAGACCACTCATCAATCGGAGGTGTCATGTGACCGCGGTGACTGAAAACGCACTTCTAGTGCCGTAAACGACCAAAACTTGCGTCTAACAGTCAAATGCATACCGAATGACATAGTAATGACTTTAAATCATAGGAAAACATTATAATTATAATTAGTGATGTGTACACAGAGATGCCACTTCAATCGGACGTGCGGTTTGTGTGTTACGTCCGAATATGTGTTTTTTAAGAGTTCGACGCGCTTGAGAAAGGTGGGTGGGATGGTCAAAACTGATCGAACGACCTCATAATGTCTTGAAATCAGACAACAACAACAGGCGAGTGAATTTTGAAATGGTCAGGCAGACCACACATCAATAGGCGGTGTTGTGTGACCGCGGTGATCGAAAACACAGTTCTGGTGCCATAAACGACCAAAACAGGCATCTAACGGTCAAATGCATTCCGAACGACATCGTAATGACTTTAAATCACATGAAAACATTATTATTATTATTCATGACATGTATGTGGACATGGAACGTCAACCGAACGTGCGGTTTTCACGTTATGGCCGAATATGTGTGTTTTCGGAGTTTGGCGCGCTTGAGAAAGATGGGTGGGGTGGTCAAAAATGGAAAAACAACCTTGGAATGCCATGAAATTAGACGACAACAACTGGTGAGTGAATTGTAAAATTTTCGGGTAGAAAACAAGTGAATCGAAGGTGGCGTGTGACCGCGGTGACCGAAAATGCAGTTATGGTGCCATAAACGACCAAAACGGGCATCTAACAATCAAATACATTCCGAACGATATCATAATGACTTGAAATCATAGGAAAACATTCTAATTATTATTCATGATGTGTTTGTGGAGACGACATGCAAATCGGACGTATGGTTTGTGCGTTATGGACAAATATGTGTTTTTTAAGAGTTTGGTGTGCTTGAGAAAGGTGGGTGGGGTGGTCAAAACCAGCCAAAATACCTCATAATTCCATGAAATCTGAAGATAACAACTGGAAAGTGAATTGTAAAATGTTTGGGTAGACGACAAGTGAATCGGATGTGTCGTGTGATCGCGGTGACTGAAAACGCAGTTTCGGTGCCCTAAACAACCAAAACAGGCATCTAACGGTCAAATGCATACCAAACGACATCAGAATGAATTGAAATAATAGGAAAATATTCTAATTATTATTAGTGACATGTATGCAGAGACGATACGTCAATCGGACATGTGGTTTGCGCGTTACGGCCGAATATGTGTTTTTTAAGAGTTTGGCCCTCTTGATAAAGGTGAGTGGGGTGGTCAAAACTGGTCGAACGACCTCAGAATTCCATAAAATCATACTACAACAACCGGTGAGTGAATTTTAAAATGTTTGGGCAAACCAAAAGTCAATCGGAGGTGTGTGTGACTGTGGTGACCAAAAACGCAGTTCTGGTGCCATAAACGACCAAAACAGGTGTCTAACAGTCAAATACATTCCGAACGACATCTAAATGACTTAAAATCACAAGAAAAAATTCTAGTTATTATTCATGATGTGTACGCAGAGACGTCACATCAATCGGACATGCGGTCTGCACGTTATGATAGAATATGTGTTTTTTAGGAGTTTGGCGCACTTGAGAAAGATGGGTGGAGTGGTCAAAACTAGCCGAACAACCTCATAATTCCATGAAATCCAACAAAAACTACCGGTGAGTAAATTGTGAAATGTTCGGGTAGACCACACGTCAATCAGAGGTGTCATGTGACTGTGGTGACTGAAAATGCACTTCTGGTTCCATAAACAACCAAAACAGTCATCTAATGGTCAAATGCATTCCGAACAACATCAGAATGACTTGAAATCACAGAAAAACATTCTAATTATTATTTTTGACGTGTACGCGGAGACGACACATCAATTAGACGTGCAGTGTGCACGGTACAACCGGGTTTGTGTTTTTTAAGAGTTTGACGCGCTTGAGAAAGGTGGGTGGGGTGGTCAAAACCAGCCAAATGACCTCGTAATGCCATGAAATCAGACAAAAACAATTGGTGAGTAAATTATGAAATGGTCGGGTAGACCACACATCAATTGGAGGTTTCTTGTGACTGTAGTGACCGAAAACGTAGTTTCAGTGCCATAAACAACCACAACATGAATCTAAAGGTCAAATGCATTCTAAATGACATCAGAATGACTTGAAATCACATGATAAAATTCTAATTAATATTCTTGATGTGTATGTGGAGACTTCACATCAATCGGATGTTTGGTTTGCGCATTACGGTCGAATATGTGTTTTTTAGGAGTTTAACGCGCTTAAGAAAGGTGGTTGGGGTGGTTGAAACCAGCCGAACGACCTCAGAATGCCATGAAATTAGATAAAAACAACTGGTGAGTGAATTGTGAAATGGTCAGGCAGACCACACGTCAATTGGAGGTGTTTTGTGGCCACAGTGACATAAAATGCACTTTTGGTGCCATAAACGACCAAAACAGGCGTCTAATGGTCAAATGCATACCAAAAGACATCAGGATGACTTGAAATCATAGGAAAACATTCTAATTATTATTTGTGACATGTACGCAGAGACAGCACGTCAATCGTACATGCGATTTGCGCATTACAGCCAAATATATATGTTTTTTAAGAGTTTGGCATGCTTGGGAAAGGTGGGTGGGGTGGTCAAAACTGGCTGAACGACCTCGAAATTCCATGAAATCTGAGGAAAACACCCGCCAAATGAATTTTGAAATGTTCAGGTAGACCACACCTCAATCATAGGTGTCGTGTGACTGCAGTGACTGAAAACGCAGTTCTGGTGCCATAAATGACCAAAACAGGAGTCTAACCGTCAAATTCATTCTGAACGACATCGAAATGACTTGAAATCACAGTAAAAAATTCTAATTATTATTCGCGACATGTACGCGGAGATGGAATGTCAATCGGATGTGCGGTTTGCGCGTTACGGCCGAATATGTGTTTTTTAAGAGTTTAGCGTGCTTGAGAAAGGTGGGTGGGGTGGTCAAACTAGTTGAATAGCCTTGGAATGCCATTAAATTATATGAAAACAACCGGAGAGTGAATTTTGAAATGTTTGGGTATACCACAAGTCAATTGGAGGTTTTGTGTGACCACAGTGACCGAAAACGTAGTTCTGGTGCCATAAATGACCAAAACATGCGTCTAATGGTCAAATGCATTCTAAACGAAATCATAATGACTTGAAATCACATGAAAACATTCTAATTATTATTCTTTACATGTATATAGAGACATCACATCAATCAGATGTGTGTTTTGCGTGTTACAGCTGAATATGTGTTTTTTAAGAGTTTGACGCACTTGAGAAAGTTGGGAGGGGTGGTCAAAACCGGCCGAATGACCTCGGAATTCCATGAAATCAGACAACAACAACCGGCGAGTGAATTTTGAAATGGTCAGGTAGACCACATGTCAATCAGAGGTGTCGTGTGACCGCGGTGACTGAAAATGTACTTCTGGAGCCATAAACAACCAAAACAGGCGTTTAATGGTCAAATGCATTCTGAACGACATCGGAATGACTTGAAATCATAGAAAAACATTCTAATTATTATTTTTGACTTGTACGTAGAGACTTCACGTCAATTGGACATGTGATTTTCATGGTACGGCCAAATATTGTGTTTTCGGAGTGTGGCGCACTTGAAAAAGGTGTGTGGGGTGGTCAAAACTATCCAAACGACTTCAGAATGCCATGAAATCAGACAACAACAACCATCGAGTGAATTTTGAAATGTTCTAGTAGACGAAAAGTGAATCAAAGGTTTCGTGTGACCGCAGTGACTGAAAACACACTTCTGGTGCCTTAAACGACCAAAACATGCGTCTAACAGTCAAATACATACCGAACGACAACGAAATGACTTGAAATCACAGGACAACATTCTAATTATTATCTGTGATGTGTCTCATCATAGGACACATCAATTGGAAATGTGGTGTTATTAAAACCATATAATTAACGATTTTACATTTTTAAAAAGGTATTTGAAATTATTAATATATTTTCAAAATAAAATACTTTTGATCTGTTATAGTAAGTTTTAATTCAAATATATGTCATTGCATTTCAATTATTTTTTTAGATGTTTTTATAGGTATTACTTTTGTTATTAAATTTTGTCAGGAATTTATATTCGATGATGGATGTGGAAGTTTGGAAGAAGACGAGATGAAGAAATTTATGCACATATGAGTTTAGATATTTTGGAAAAGTTTATTTTTCTGTGTTTTTGAAATATATGGTTTTTTATTGTATTGTTGGCACTTTTAAAAAAAAATAAAAAATCCTATAGCGACCGCCATTTGGCGGTCGCTATAGGTGATATTGGCAGCACCTATAGCAACCGCCAAATGCAGGTTGCTATAGCCAAATATGAAATCGGCTATAGCATTTTCTATTTGTAAGACGCTTTATATGAAACCGATATCACCTATAGAGACCGCCATTTGGTGGTCTCTATAGTCCATGTCGGCTCGTCTACGGTGATGGCCATCTGACGGACGCTATTAGAAATAGCGATGGGCCTAAAGCATCCTCCATTTGGAGGATGTTAGGTGGCCACTAAAGACATTTAGCGACGACTTTTGGCGGTCACTAAAGGCCTTTATTATACTAGTGAACCCTACAACTAGCTGAGACCTGAGGACTTCTGACTTTTCGACTCGGAGTGACTCGATGGCCACGGTGGGGAGCAGCCGTAGTACGTGATGGGGAAGAGTACCTTAGAAGACCGTGGTGGGGAGGGATGACTCTGTGTGACATGGAAGACCCACAGTATGCGATGGGGAGGAGTACCTCAGCAGGCCACAGTGGGGTGCGGTCTTGGTACGCAATGGGGAGGAGTACCATATCTAACTGCGTTGGGGAGGGACGGCTCTGTGTGACCTGGTAGACCCATGGTATGCAATGGGGAGCAGTACCCCAGCAGTTCAAGGTTAGTGGGAAGTGCCTCTGTGTGACTCGGTAGGCCCACTGTACTCAATAGAGGAGGAGTTATCCAATAGTCGAGGTATTCGACAATGTGACTGGGGATGTTACTTGTTACTACCCCAAAGAATAAATCCTGGTGTGAACTATCTTTACTTTATGCTTGTGATTGGGGTTATGCTATATGGTACTTTACCTGTGTGGTACTTTACCTTCGTTGTGTTACCCTGTGTTTTTTCTTGGTGGAACTCTAGGAGACCTTCGGGGTCTCGGGGTCCCTATTGAGTATCGTTATACTCACCCCTGCACGGGCTTCGCCCGCACCTTGTTGTGTCTTTTGCAGACGACGAGCAGTTGGGCTGAGGCTTGAGGGAGCTAGGACTAAGTGGTACACGGAGGATACATGTAGACGTGCAGTGTTGTGGAGCCGATCTGTACCTACCATTCAGGTAGGATCCTCGAAGGATGGCCTAGTAGCTATTTTCCCTTTTTCAGTTGTATTTTTCTTTCAATTGTACTTGTACTCTTACAGTTGGGCTTGTATTTCGACCCCTTTTTTACTTTCAGCACTCTTTTACTACAACAGTTTACTTCACATTTTCTTCTTGTTGCGTTCTCGGACCATGTGTTTGTATAGGTTAAAGGAAATTCCTTCCTGTTTTAGGGAATACACCTTTTGGTTCTAGTCTCCATCCCCTGGCCTATAGAAGGTGGGCTTGGGGTAGTCACAGTATGGGCCCCGGGGGATGGGTCGTGATAATAAAGAACCTCAAGAATAATAATATCAACTATTGAAACATAGGTTTTTCCCCCCACATGGGTTGACTACTACCATGAACGAGTTCATTACCAAGATCTAACATATCATATTCTTATGTCTACCTTTCCCCAAATAGTATATCAAAAAAATAATTAATCATTGATACCAATTTGTAACATCCCTGGCCTAGGTCTCTCTTACATGACTGATATGGGTGTCCATGAGACCTCAAGCACACCTCCCCATATGAAATAGGTTATCGAATCATAATTAAGATTTAATAGATATATTGGGGATACTATATCCTTGGTTAAAAAATAATAATCATAGTGGAAAATAATAACAAAATCAATGTAAATCAACTGTAGCAGGTGAACAAATAGGTTCCAAAATTATCCAATATAATAGAACCATGAAACGTCATACTGAGCGTATTACTAAATGTTATAAAATAAAACAACTAAAAGAAATAAAATTGATATAAAGACTCCCAAAACCATTCTTGAACCCCATGATCTATATCATCCCTAAAATCTTGTCCCAACTATAAAATCAACCAATATAGTATAGGGACCCTTACCCTTATCCAAACCTACATACATTAAGTCCTTCCAGATACCAAATGGTGGCCCAAAAAGGGTGTGAGTAAAACTTAGTAGGCCACCACCAAATGTTTCTAAATAAATAAAAACTGAGTAAAATTTCATGAAATATTATGATAAAAAATGTATTAATTAAAAATTATATCTATAAAATATAAATAAACCCATCATTCCTTATGTTCTGAGGTGAAACCTGGGGTCATCCATACCTACTACAACACGAAGCCAGATGTGTCTATCTATACTCACAAATGGGTCTAGTATCATTAATCATAATATTCATATAAGATAGCATGATTCACAATATACCCAAGGTAGATTCACATGCCCAAGGTTAATTACATATTCAAATCATGTTGAACTTAAGGTGAATTCACATGTCAATTACATTTATATATCAAGTCCATATAAAACCCAAGTCAAATTATCGTGCCATGGGATAATCACAAGTGAAGTGTTACATCAACACCAATATTCCAATTCATTCCAAATATTCCAACCATAGTTAAATATTCCAATTCATTCCAAACATTCAAACAATAGGTAAATATTTCAATCCATGCGAATTACTTGTCGTTGTACCAATGTATTAACATGATAGAATACCATTATTCCATAATCTAATTTCAGGATAATTATAGAATTACAAGACATGAGATCCATGATAATTTCCAATTCACAAGTTAATTAATTCCTTAAACCAGTCTCCCATTTCATTTATAAGGAACTAGGTTCATACATTCTGAAGGCACACCTTATAGATAGTCAAAAGTCCAAGGTCTCAAGAACTGATAGACCCAACAGGATATACAGAAGGTTTGGGTAAAGATATTAAAGTCATAAAGTGATTACCAATCAAAAGAGTTCATTCTCATTGAATCTAAGTGCAATCACACAAGTTACACATACTTGAAACCAAAAGTAGCCCATATAAAGATACTTTAGACCACCTATCTCAAAAGAAGAGAAGAGAATTCCAAGAATCAAGCATCTAGATCAGTTTGAAACACCATAATTCCCTATGGATAGTGATATACTCAACTCATTAGGGATGTAAGAAAAATAAATAGGAAGAAAACAATATTAATTCATAAAATCCAGAAAAAAATACCAAAACTGGACATTCAGATCGAACAATGGATCGGGGGATCAAAGGAAGGAATTTGAGAAGTCGGGGAAGGCTCAGAAAACACTCAATGCTCAATAATCATTAATTAGGGTTTAAATAGGTGCATAGGAAACTTAATCAAGGCTATTAGGTGTAATTATGTGGCTACCCTAGTTAAAAATCCTCACTGACCCACCGATTAGCCGGTGTTGGAGTACCAGCTAGTCAGGGCCTCATGTAGCCTAGTAGGGTTATTTCTTAACCTAATAGATTATAATTAGACCCCAATGGATATTTCATGAAACTTTATTAGTTTTTATTGTAAATTTAACTATATTTTTCTATAATTTATCCCCTTTGAGGCTCTCGAGCACCTTTGAGGCACCTTTTAGACTAGGAACAATGCTTAGTTACAGAGATTAAATGAATCAACCGAAAATTAAAATAGGGAAATACCTATATAAAGGATGGGGTCATACATAAAACCTCTCCATAATCATTAAAATATATTAAATATATTATTATTAAATGATATTACCATTATATAACATAAATTAATAATTCATGGTTTGAACATTATAACATAGTTCACGTAGGTGGTAAAAAATGACCCAAATGAGAGTGTGTTATAATGATTTTTTGAGTAGATTAATTTTTTAAAATAATGTTAATATAAATTTTATATAATCATTAAAATTTCTTAAATATAATTTATTTTAATTAAATTCATTCTTATAACAATTCATCTAGGGTGGTGATGAAAATGAAATTCTTCATTTGTTGATACGATAGTCTGTACATACTCGTGATTAAAGGTTTTATTTATAAATAAATGGTATGAGATAGAGGTATATGATAAAATATAATTATATAATTAAAATTTTGAAATATTAAACATATCCATTCCTAAAATCTATCCTTGTTACTAACCATGATAGGTGGTGATGAAAAATGAATTGCATCACTTTGTGGGGGGGGGGGGGTCTGCACGTACGAACAATTGATGTTGTATTATTTTTATCATAGGATGGTAAGGATGTAATAATGGTTTATATATTAATATAATAACATTCTAATATTTTAATTGTACTGGTTTCATTATATTAGGGTGTATATAATAATTTTAGAATAGGAATATTAAGAAGAAAAGACTAAGGCATAAGAAATACTCATGTTGATATCTAATTGAGACCAAAGACTTATAAAAGTGAGATATGATTATATTAGGATACACTATTATGGTTTTAGGATGAGATTTTAATTAATAAATGTTGTGTTAATGGGTGGAAGTGTTCCCATTTTTTATTGAAGTGAAGGGTAATTTTGGGAGTACTCGTTACTTTTTAATAATGGAATGTTTCTATTCAAGGTTTAAACATTCCAAAAGTGGAAAATATGATGTGTATTTAGTTATTGGGAATATTATACTCCCCATAAATAATTTTGGTGGAAAATTTGAGTGATTTAGGGATTTTTATATTTACTTTTTAACTTTTACCCTAATGTACTTCTACCTTCATAATAAATTTTAACCATCCTTATTAATTTAAATGAAAAAATTAAAAATGAAAATATTAAATAATTTGAAAATTACGGTTTCAAATTTTAATATAATTTTATAAAATAAAATTTCTAAGTTTTATAAAATTTAATATTAGAATAAATTTACATAACACATAAAAACAGTTTTTAGGAAAATGTGTTTTTAAGCTTAATTTTATACACAGGTTAAAATCATCAATGTTATTAACATCCATGTCGTAAATTTGTTCATTATAAAAAAAATAGTTTATTTGGATTTTAAATCAATACAAATACGTGTTTTACCATTAAAATAATTAGTTAAAATAAAATACTGAAACTGATTTTAAATTGGAATAATATGTTACTTAAGTTTTAAAAATTAAACATAGGTTTTCTAAGTTCAAAATAATATTTTAAAATACATAGTTTTAATCCTTAAATAAATATTTAATCAATTAATTTTTTTATAAAATTCTAGGACTTTCTCATACATTAATAAAGTCATAAAATTTACAATTTTGGAAAAAACTATATTTTCACTATTCACTTAAAAATCAAGTATTTGAGAAAAATCCCAAAAATCTACCCTAAGATAATATTGACATGATTAATCCAAAAATTCAGTAAATTTTTTCAAATTAAAATCCTAAAATTTATAAATTTATCTTTTAAATAAAAATATAATATATAAATAAAAGTATTTTTATTGAAAAAATTCCTTTTTAAAACTTTAAGTGTTCTTAATCCTATTTTTTATATATTTATAATTGATTAAAATTGTATTATTCTTAAATTTTCTTAATAATACCATCTAATATGTCATGGATTATTTTAGTTTGGTGTTTCATGTGAAAGAATTTATCAATGTAATGTTTATTTGAATGAAAATATATTCTAAAATCTCAATGTGTTATAAATAGTATATACAAAATAATAATAATAATAATAATAATAACAAAAAAAATTAATAAGAATAATAAAGGATAAGTTATACTTAAATAGTAACTAAGGAAACCTTTATTCCATATAACCAAAAAAATAGATAAATAAAAAATATAAGTATTGTAATTATCAAAATATAAATAGAAGTTGCAAGGATCCACTCAAAATTCTCCCCTTTTATTAATTAAAAAATATAACAACATGAACGTAAAAAAATAATCCCCCTTTATATATAAATCAAAAAGATAAAAATAGATAAGGATTATTTTATAAATAAGAATCTCCCCCAGAATTTAACTTTAAATCATACTAAAGAAATATGCTCAAGCTGGAAAAAAACATTCACCCCTAAAGAATATTAATAATTCAATAAAAAAGAGTATGCTTAAGAAGATATAGAAAATATTTCATACAGCATGATAAATAATAAAAAAATCCCATAAATATATGCATAATAAAATATATAAATTAGTAAATTAATAAAAATAGTAAAACACTCCACCTTAGTTCATTCTTTATATATCTTGAATAATTTTAATAGTGAATGTACCATTTCAAACTATTCTTATAAAAACTATAGTGAAATCCTATAAAAATCTATAAAAATCCATGAAAATAGGTTAATAATATTCAAATAATTTGATAAAAAGATATGTAGTTAATTTAATGCAACTAATAGTGTAAGAACATGATAGTAAACCATAATGTAAAATTACATGCTCAGTAATCATATAAAATAAGTATAATAATCTCATGTCAGCATACTATAAAATTAAACTAGAAATTGTATGAATGTTGTCCATGTGAAACACATTAAATAGGTATATAAACTTAATTAGGTCCAATAAGATTCATATAATAACCTTTAGAAACCCATGTTGTATAAGGGTTATTTTTTTAACATGTAAAACATGTTTATATAGAAATTATTTCTTATAACCAAGAGATTTCACAAATTATAAATATTAATCAGATGTATAATAACCAAATGATCCATAATTAAAAGATTAAATGCCTTAATTTTACCTTTAACATACTTTTTTTGTACATATAGGGTATTTTATCATTATAGTAAATATATTTCCTATTCTTCCTTATTTTGGAAATTTTTTATAATTGCATAAATTCATCTAAACATTGGATTCTAATAGTGAATTTTGATTATGCTTCCATCAAAATTTTTACATCGACATTAATATTCTTATTCTACTTTTGTATAGTTTTCATATCAACATATATTTTCTATTTATTGCTTGAACCGATATTATTATACCTCTCATTTTCCCCTTTCAACTTTTCACTTTCCATAATGAGATTCTTTTTTCCCTTAAAAACCTTCTTATGTTCTCTATCAAACTTTTTGTACATGGTTGTAGGTTTCTCGATTTCGTCAAGATACCTTCCACAAATCTCATTCAACTATTCATTGTTGGACTTTTTACATATATAACAATTAGAGGAATAAGAATGGTAATCGAAATAAATATTACTAACCTTACTCGTGTTAGCCATTAAACAAAAGTTTGCGGTTACTGTTTAATTTTCATATTCTTTACTTAAACCAGAATCATTTTTGTAACTCTATCCTACTACTAATTATGTGTTCTTATTCTTTTATCCTTATTATTTTCTTTATTTTCTTTTTTCAACCTTGGAAAGTAATATTTAATATATTTTAACTTCTTCCATTCATAAAATATAATATCAGAATTTGGATTTCCTTTCCATCCATTCTTTCTAAAATCTTTTATGTTATTCTTTTTCAACTAATTATCACCTTGTATTTTCTTTATAATTAATTTTATAAATTTTATAAATTTACTCAAATCATCACCTTTCTCACTATTTAAATAACCTACACTATCACTTGAAGAATCAAAAGATATATCTTTATTTTATTTTAAGGTAGTTACCTTTAGTCTATCTTTAACTTCGTTATCAATATTCTTTTACTCAATATCATATTGTAGAAAATATCTAATAATCTCGTCCATATTATATTCATAAAATTCCTTAATTTGTTCAATTGTGACCTTTTTTTAATACCACTTATTAGGTAGTTCTCAAATAATCATTTCAATCAAAACTGCATTCTTCTTAGTCTCACCAAGAATAGTAATGTTTTTTAAAATCATAGTAAAATTAGTGTACATATCATTAACATTTTCATGATCAAACATTCAGAATTATTAAAATTCATCCATGTGAATATAAATCTTATTTATCTAAAAATTTCAATTTACTTTATGAGTGTATTTTAAATTCTTACAAAAATTAGAAGCAGTTTTACAAGAAGAAATATGATTATAAACACTTATACTAATAGAACAATAAAGATAATTCATAACTTTTTTATTCAAGATGTATTTAATATCATTATTACTAAATAATGTATTGAGATAAAATTATATCAATTTGTAAGATCTAGCTATGATAGTCCAGTACTCAATACATATATTCTTTAAAAACACCTTCATTAAATCCTTCCAGTAACCATAGTTATTGCCATTAAAATATAATGGTCCAATAGGATTTTAATTTTCAATCATATCCTAAATTTATAATACATAAAATATATCTTTCCATTATACTTTTGAGTATAAGATAAAATTTATTAATAAAAATATATCCTAAAGTTCATAATCTTTAACAATAATTCTTAGGTCCCAACCATGGTGATGGAAAGGAAAAGGGGTGAATTTTCAACCTTAAATACATCATAGTAATTAAAATAACTATGGTGCATTTAGTGGTTAATAAGGATAAACAATCCAATCATAAAAATGAGAGTAGTGTAAGTGTGAAGAGTAAAATATGTTAAGTAAAGATAGATCACAAGAGATATATAGTAGTTAGGATCCAAACGATTTTATGTCTGATATTTACACTCCAACCTAAGAGTATGGATATAAACTATAGTAGATCCTTTTATGGGTGAAGACAAAACCTAGAATATTAAAAAGGTAGGAAAACCTATAACAATGTTTTAAGAAAGTGTTGATAAAATTGAGGATTTTTAAAAGAGCATCCCTAACCTAGTGCTTTCTAGTTGGTTCAAGCATAACATGCAAAAATTATTTTTAGTTAGGTTATAGAACCAAGAAATTCCTATTAATGGAGGTATAACTATGAGTGAATGATGTTATAGTGTGTAAAAATACAAAAAACAAATAAACTAAAATAATGAACCCTTTTGAGAGCTTTTGAATATGAAATATTGGTGTAGTAAAGTAATCATCAGTCCTTTGAAGAATATATAATGAGGTAACCATAGGAAAACTATAAAATATTTAGAAAATAGTAACAAAAGTTTCAAATAGTTTTATTCACATTTTTTCAAAACATTAATATCAAATAATGAGGCTTGTGTATGACCTCTCTCCCAATTGATTATATGATTTATCTTTTATTAAAGATTCTTCAATGGATAATTACATAATAATATATACAACCATAAAATTTAATATTCATATATATTTATTCATAATCCAAGAAATATTCAAAAAATATGTTAAAAATAAAAATAATGAAACTATAATTTACCATAATATTATGCATTATTTTCTCAATGACCATATCTTGAAAATAGGTAGTCATAAATACTCAATAAAATTTCTAAAAATATTATCACTGAAATAATTAACAACTTAATAGTTGAAAAATACATCAAAATTATTTTTATGGTCATTTAAAATCTTTGAAATAATCCTACAATAATAAAAAAAATTAATTTTAATTCAAAATAACTTTCCAAAAAATAAATAGTTAGTCATAATAAATAGTTACCATATAAATGCACACTGAAAATTCTCTATGAAACTTTATACTTAACTGATATTTTATCTAGTCTATCTAGGCCATCATGGCCATGAAAATATCTTCATGAAACAACAACAAAAATATTAAAATTATGAAGTAAATAATCATAAGAGTAACTTTAGTGAACTTGATATTCAGTCCCATTATTTATAAAGAGTATTTAGTCCAATTTATAATTCTTAATTTCATAAGACTAATGATTTCATAAGACTTACATTTGTTTCTTATAATACTTGAATCTTTCATATGAATTTTAATTTCATAATATATTTTCATTTTTTAAGAATTTATCTATTTCCATAAGACCATCTATTTTGTATGAATTTTTCCATTTCTTAAGACTTTATCTTTAATTTTTATGACTTTCATCATTACAGTAATACTTCATTTATTTTCATAAGACTTCCTTAATTTCCATAATAATTCCTTCACTTATATAAGACTTCTTTAATTTCCATAATAATTCCTTAATTTTTATAATAATTTTGAATTATTTTTGATAAAATTGAGCTTAGAGGATCTTAAAATAAATAAAAAGAAGAACTACAATATTCTGAAAGTAAGCACTTTACATTTATCCATTTGTAAAATAGGCAGAAGATCATTAGGGAGAATGTTAGAAAAAATTAAAATCTCCTTAGTCACTCCCTTATTTTAAAGTTCATCCACAAGTACATTGGATTCACAAAACATATGCATGATGATGTAGATCATTGATTAAATATTGTCATGGAAATTGACCCATTTCATAATCAGTTTCTAAGAAATATGGGCTTTCCCATTTCTGAAAGCCTATACGATGGTTATAGAGCTACACTCAAGCTAGATGTTGTTCTAGTTCCATTTATTTACAATGTATACAACATTTATCATACCAATAATCTCTTACTTTCAAGTCCATTGAAAACATAAAAGATCCATGATGGTGTTCAATAACATACCTAGAAAAATCCGTGAAGAATACTTCATATCCTGTTGTCCCTGGATTACCTCTCAAAGCCCCATCTGAGTTTCATTTTATCCATCCAGAAAATAGAGGTAACCAGAAAATTTCGATCATGCAAAGGGGTTGGGGTAGTTTTAAGGTACCTTCAATCACCTCAGTATAGTTAGATCCTTCACAGAATTATTACAATGTTCCACCAATACTGTGTTTGAATTGTGTGCTACCATCATGATTTCAGCAAGGAGGGATTTAGTGTTGAACTTGGTCCATTCATGAATGTATTTATTCCTTCCTCTCTAGATGACATACTCCAACTCTACATAGTCCTTCCTAAAAATTTTGGTCAGATCCTTGGACATATGAATGTCTAGTAGTGCAGGTAGGAAGTCCCTAAGTGCTTCTACATGTGGTAGTTGAACCTCCACAATATTGAATATAGCTTTCCATAATGAGGATGTAGTTTGGTAGCACAAGAAAAGTGATAAAAATCCTCATGAAGTTGATGGCAGAGCACACATCTTGAGAAAATAAAGATGCCTATCTATTGGAGTTTAGCATCTATAGGAATTTTATTGAAAGAAAGTCTCCAAAAAAAGTAAACATAGAAAGGGATAACAATTTTTTATTTAGTTCACAAATCCATTTGTGAGAGCCTTATACTAGATGTATATAAATGGACTTGGAATCAGGTTTCCCATTTAAGGTCAGTTCCCATATAAGCATGTCATCCTGATTTAAAAAATCATAACTAGAAACAACCTAGTTAATGTCATCTGGAAGAGAATTCAAGTTGGCCATTTAGTTATTGATTGAGATATTATAATCAGTACCTTGGTCACTGGAACCAATTTGATCCATAAGATGGGATCCAACCCAATTTTCAGTCTAGAACATGAGTGAGGAGTTGACACTGACCATCTAATGAGAGTTCTGGTATATCTTGTGGAAGATTGATTTTATCCTAGGTCAAATCCCAAGGAGTTTAGGCCCCTAAGAGAGCATGCCATGCATCATTGATTCTATGACACTATAACAATATTTCTTTCCATTATGGTGCCACAAAAAATGAATTTTATCATCAAAGTTTTAATTTATTTAATAATCGAGGAAGTTTAGGAGTGCACCATTAATGAGTAAACTAATTTTGAGATAATCTCACTCTTGACTAGGAAAGTTCTTCTTACCATTGAAAGAGATTTAGCTTTCCAAGAGGCCATAGTTATTCTAAAATGGATCAAATATTGATTAATTGGGATACATGGATTCTTCCCCAAAACATGGGAACACCAAGATAGATAAAAGGTAAAGAGACCTCCCTTATTTCCACATCATTGATCATACTAATTTGTCTGGTGACTGGAATATTCTTTCCAAAGTAAATGAATGACTTGCACCAAATAACTTCATGAACTAATACCCCTTCATAGTACAGAATATCCTTCTTGATTTTTTTGATATTTATACTATCTCAATGAGTAAATATAAAAATATCATCAGAAAAAAAAAAGACATGAGATGGATCATATATACCTTGTTTTTCCCTTATGGTTTTCAATTCTCCATTGTTCACCATATGAAGGAAGATTCTACTATGATTGTCTTCTACAATAGAAAAAATGGTTATAGAGATGGGTCTCCTTATCTCACCCCTCTTGAGAACCTGAATTATCTCTATTTGGATAAATTAATTAAAATTGAGAAGTGAGCATACCCAAGAAGATATTTGATCCAGAAAATAAATCTTGTATTGAAACCAAAGCTTGAAAGAACATTACAGATAAAACCCTAGTCCATTGTATCAATTGATTTTTTTGATGTCAAGATTAAGAGCAATTTTGTATCCCCTTATGGTATTCCTAAGAATATTCACACACTATGAGGTAGTAATTAAGAAGTCCCGGATGTTCCTCCCATTAAAAAATCCAAATCGGTTCTAAGAAATTATTTTGTTCGAGATTTGATCAAGTCTATTGGGATGGAAGTTTGTAATGATTTTTTCATTTTGTTAACAAGAGAAAATGGTATGAATTTAATAATTTATCTTGAATTATAAACTTTTGGAATTGGGGAAATAAATTGGGCATTAAATACTTGAGTGAAGGATCCAACCTTGAAAAAATGATTAACCAGTTTTCAAATATCAATCCAGATGACCACCCAATAATTTTGAGAGAAATGGTTGGTGAATCCTTCTAGTCCAGGTGATCTTACCATGTTGAGTCTAAATATAGATTCCCTAATTTCAAAATATAGAGTTTTTGAGGTGAGAATAAAATTATCTACCATAGTGACAATATTTGTAATGATACCTTCACTTAGGTACACATTATTTGGTGGTATATTGAAAAGGCACTCATAAAAAGAAAATATGTGATTAGTGAGGGACAAACTTTAATTAAGAATTTGATCTCTATCTTTTATAATAGAAAGAGGCTTATTGGACCTTATTTACCTTTGGACAGCATTGAAGAACTTGACATTCATATCCTCATCATTGAGATGTCTGACTTTGAGAATATCCTTTTGGATGTTGTCTTTGATATTGATAAGATTTTGAAGCTTAGATGACATTTATGCCTCTTGGATGACTCCTCCATGAAGTTTTTTCTTAGTGATGTCCTCTTGAATATAATTAAGATAGTATTCAAGGGTATAAAATTCTTCATCAAGGTGGATGAAACGTTTTTTTCCTCCAATCCTTCATTTTAACCTTCGGGATTTTCAGTTTGGAGATGCAAGTAACTGGATTGTCATTATATTCAAACCAAGCCCAAGTGTCTTGAAAAATTCTATTGCATTCGAAGAGGTCATTCCAATAATTATTGAACTTGAATAGAATAGTAATCCTCTTATTTTTTCTAAGTAATCTCACCAAAATTGTTTGATTATTAGAGTTATGCTTAACCAGGGTGACATTGAGATAGATCTCCAATTTCAAAGTAAAACATCATTCACAAAAGCTCAGTCAATACTCATTGATCTCATTTCATTAATATATCTTCTTTACCAAGTTTATTTTCCTCCTATGAGATTAACTTTAGTTAAATTATCTTCCTCGTCATAGGCATTAAACTCTTTTATGGAGTTCGGCCTAAAAAAATGCCCTATTTTCTCATCAAAAAGTTTTAGAGTTAAAATATCTAATAATAACCCATGACTTACTGAAAGAACTAGAGAGGTACTTGATATGAGTCCATAAATATCTCCTTTCAATATAATTGTTGTAATCATAAATAACTATGTAGAATAGTTTCTTATTATCCTTGGAGAAACAACATGTGATGAGTTTTTCTTTTTCTTGGACTATTGTGGGGATTTCCAAAAATTTGTGAACAAGTAGAAAAATTCTATCATGAGTAAATGAGGCCTAATTTTTTCCCATAAATTGATACCCACTATTAATAATAGAGTTTTCAGTCTTTTAGGGGATTTTCTTTGGTTCATCCACTCTAATTAAATCAGTTTTATATTTACCTATAAGTATCCTTAAGGAACATTAAATTCCTTGGTTGGTTATGCCTTGGTAGTTCCAGAAAATGGTCCTCATTTTGACCTTGTTCTGGGGGTGTTGGCACCCTTTTATTTTACCTCCAAATTTTTTTTTCTTTCTAAATTTCTGGTCAACTTCTTGGATTTTGTAATACTTTTGACTTTATTAAAAAGAAAAATAGCCAAAAATATAAGACTTTGCTTCTAGGTATAAGTATTTTTCCATTTCCAATATCTAAGAGTTATCAATACATAATATGTTTACTTAGAAGGAATATACAACACATAATTATAAGAACAATAGCATGTACAAAATAAAAATAAAAATTATTAAGAATAATAATAAAGAGTAAGTAAGAATTAAAAAGTGACACTGGAATCCTTTATTCCTTCTAACCACAATAAATAAAACCATATATAAATAATAATAGAGAGATCTATTGTAACTATAAAAATATAAAGATAATTGGAAAGTATATGATCAATACTATTATATACATTAATTATAGTTTTAGTATTTTTCAAGAGAGTTATTCCCAATATGATTGGGTTACTTCCATTAATCCTATCAACTTCTAGTTTTGGTATATAAAAATCAGTTAGAGAAATTATGTTTTTAACCCTCACAAGAACATCCACTAGCACACCAATGGGGTGTGTTATACTCTAGTTCATTATATGAATAACTATTATAATAGGAATCATCTCAATAACCTATAAAGGGAAGAAAATATATTAATTTATAACATTTATAGAGGTAGCTAAATCAAGTATAGAATTAGAAAATAAATAATCCCCCATAGTTTATGGAATAAAAAATATTACAGGATCCATTCATTGGGTGGAAAGTGATGGTTGGATCACTATAGATACATTCCTTATAAATCTCCTTAATTAATTCCCTTGAAGTCACATACAGTGTGGGCACATATCCTTAAAAAACATAATATATCATGGTATTTTCTTCACAACATTAATCAATGGAATATTAACCTATACTTTTTAAAAAGTTTCTAAGAAATAATTATCAAGATAAGTTTTTTTATTTTCTTATTTTAATATCCCATTAGGAAAATTGTGGTGGAATGGTTGGCCTATGGGGTTAATCAATGAAAAAAAATATTTATTTTAGTGGGGCTCCTCTTTGGGAAGAAATTTTCTCTATTTAGATTTTTAAGGATGGTTATAATAGTTGGTTACTTATGAGGGGATGAATCTAATAGATAGGTAATTGATCTCTTAAGTTATGTACCACTCTAAAGGGTGATTAAACTAATATTTCCTTTGTATATTGGGTTTATTATAGTTTTATAAGGAAGTTTACCAAACCCTTGGCTTTACATACCCCCCAAAGTTAGTGAGTTTTCTTAAATTTGTTTTTAGGTCATGTATAGTAGCTTAGGTCATTTATTAGAATTAGAGATTATTTTTCACTATTTATTTCATTAGTTATTCTAGGATGGGATTGGATTTTGGATAGGGTTCTTATAATATCCTTTGTGGTTATTGAGGATTTTTTAGTGGTGGAATAGGATGGGTGACCTACCATAATGCATATCATGACTATTGTGGATGGGTTGAATTATCCACTTATCTAAAGTGTTGGTTTTACTTCCAACCATAATTTGAAATGTATTAAATTTCCATCCTAAATGGTTGTTAATATGGTCCACTTGGATATATTATCTCACAAAACATATAAGGGACTCTCAATTGAGGGTATTTGATGGAATAGTCTGCATTAGTGGTATAGATACCACAATGAATTAGAAGTGAAGGTTGGGATTGCCCATGGTAAAGTGAATGTTTTTGAATAATGGAACTTACCTCTTCAAACATCATGTCCACATTATTCTCAAATTTAAAACTCCATATATTATAGACTCCTTTGAATGGAATACTAGACCTAGAACTAAACTTATGAGTGTTTTTTGTTATGTTGGTGATTAGGGACACTATAAAAATTAAATTCTCATCCACATGGTCACCACCTTCTTCTGTATCTATCAATGATTTATATATAGGAATTATCCTTTATAAATACATTGGATTAGTATTTGGTCACTTGTTTAATGATGTAGACAACTTGAACAAAATATTTTAAAATATTTATAGTATTCTTGAAGTGTTTACCCTTGATATTTCCTTATTACACAAATTTTTATTCTTATTATTGTATTTCAGGGAACTAGGATTTATTTTCCAATAAAAAGATGTTTCATGTCCAATCAGCCTCCAAATGGGGTGTTCAAAAAATATAGTATGTCTTTTTTTATGTCTTCTAGACAAAAATGAAAATGTCTTAGTTTTATGAAAATTTTGGATAATCCCATAGGTTTAAATATTAAATATATTTTATAGAATTATTTTAAGTGTTTGTATGGTTATAATTCTATATGTATATGGAATTTAGGCAACAAGTGGACAAAACTACATTTTAATTTGAAATTATTCATTTTAATGGGAATTTGAGTGTGTGTGAGTTTTTATGTGTATTTAATTCCTTTAATGTTAAATTATTTTCATCCATGTTATACATATTAATTTTTTATTTAATTTTATTGTGAGAATAATAAGGTATTATAATAATATATATGTAATGCATATCCTCCATTAAAGTATTATTCTATGTGTTTTGGTTTTAATGATACGGAAGAATCTCTTGTTTGAGTTTTAAAGGTGGTAATTCCACTGGATCAAAAAAATAATACAAAAAACCTAAAAAGAAAATAATTTATAACATTAATTTATATATAAAATAAAATAATGGAAAAAATAAACAAATATTTACATGATTTATAAAGTTCTTATAAAAAATACACATTCTAAATGATTGATCTCCCTGCCAACGATTCTAAAATTTGACCGCATTGTTATGAAATGAAAAATTAATTAGGTTTTAAATGTTGGTATATAGTTTAAGGAAGGCCCTGTATTATCTCTAAAGTGTTTATAAATATTTTAGATTGCATATTTTAAATAGGTTTTGTAAAATGAAAATAAAAAAATGGTTTTTTAAATGGTTCAAAGTAAAATAATGAAATGAAACAACTTGAATTAAACTTTTGGGTTTTTATGTGAGATGAAATGGATTTTGAAAGATATATGTGTAGGTGTTTTACTAAAAATATTATGTTTTATATTCTCATATAAATTCATTAGTTTTGGTGGAATCCCATGGTTATGGTTTAATCAAAATCTTAATCGTCTTCTAGACCCTTAAAGAAAATTACTTAGACATTGACTTTGGTGTAACTATCTTTTATCCAGGTTATAGAACTTTTGAAAAGTCGGTGGGATTAAAAGGTACACTAGTATATAATTTTTAAAATAATGGATGATACTCTTGTGTTTTCTAATTTAAATAGCACAAGTTTCCCCACCCAAAATCTCATACTCACTGGTTAAGAAGGCGAATGCGTTTTATTTATAATAAGAAAAGAAAACACTCCAATTGAAAGAAAAATTCATGTATAAATAAACAAAATGTATTGAAACTAAAAATAAACCAAACTAGTATAAAATTTATGTATTATAAATTTCTCACCAAGTGTCGATTCCTTGAAATGATCGCTTATTGTTTATCTCATCATCATGAGAAGATATTTTGAGTAGATATTTATCTTCATACTTTTTATCCCTGTAAGTTTAAGGAGATTTATAAAATATATTTTTATGATAAGAATTATTTGAGTCTCAAAAATAACATAATTTCACTCCCTTTTCTAAACTTACAAATGAGGTGAGAAAGTTATGCACTTATAAGTAAAGGTTGGTATTAGTTTTTATAAATAGAATTCATAATAACACTCATGGATCAGTTTTGAATAAGTAAACGACCTTATATAAACTTTAAAAAGACTAGATAATTTTTTATTTCTTATTTAATACATCCCCATAAATTTTGGGTTCATTTTATTTTCTATAATAGAATATATTTTCAAATACTAAGTGTACTCATAACCATGAATAGTTTGAAATATGTTCAATGATTTCACTATTTGGGATAAGAAAGGAAAAAACTGGACATAATTATCTTATAAGTATTTTTATAACACATATTCATGGATCCATCCTCAAAATTTCATCCCAATTAGATTTACATATCTGCATATATTTTAGGTAAACCCATTAAAACATCCATACATGTGTGCGGTTAGGCCGGTTTTCCTTCAATTTCATTGAGAGCTCTCCAAGATACCTCCATCTACCACAAAAACATAAAAACAAGTGAAATTTATTTTTTAAAAATATTTTACATTAATAACATGAATTGAATTATAATTAAAATTGACTCTTATATTGGGAAATTAGAACACAAATCAGTTAAAGCATTAGTATAATGATGCAAAAAGAATTGCGAATTGTGGTGTGATCATGTCATACTAACCACATCCAAATAGGTATATTGGTTTATATTAATATTATAAAACCTTATATTTATTCATATCCTTATTCCAAAAAAATTCACCTTGATCTTTTTATTCATTACCAATTTCAGCACATACTTCACATGATCAATAAATTTTGATGCATATTTCATAACTCGCATATTACCTTGCTCAAAATTCATGAGTTCTATAACAACTAGGGTAATTTTAGAATAAATAATTTTCATTTCTTATTAATATTAATTAATTATATTTTGTATATTTATAATAATATTAGTAAATTTTTCAATCAAAAGAAAAAAAGTTTTATTTCTAACCAAATTGGATTTTCATGCATTATAAATTTTATTTAAAATATTGACTTCCAAATGGTATAATTTTAATTTGAAAAAATTAACATCAATTTTGAATTAATAATGTAAAAAATTATATTTGGGATTTTTTTTAGAATTTTCTTGAAAAGTTTTATTTTTCAATGGATAATAAAAAATAACAATTTTTATTAAAAACTATGTTTTCATTTCATAAATATACATAGTTCAATTTTTTTCAAAAATGGTATAAAAAATAATTATTCAATTATATTATTAATAGTTAAATTATGGTATTTGTAATGAATTTTATATTTGAATTTAGTATAAAAAATATGCTTAAAAAGGTATTTTTTTGGAAAATCATTTTTTGTCGCATTTTCTGAGTTTAATTTCTATGAATTATATGAATTGTTTTATGAACTAAACAATTTGAATGATAAATGTTTCCGGAAAATGTGTGTTATATTATTTTTTACACAAAAAAACTATATCCCTTTAATAATGAAGTGAGTATAATTGAAATGTGACAATTGGTTTTTGACCGTTATATGACCGTTTGTCAATATGACTGTTGGGAATAATACTCTTAATAATAATTTTAACTTAATAATTAGTATTATAAATAGAAATGATAATGGTTAATTAATGGAGAAAGAAGATTTAATGGCCTCATTTAGTAGAGTCATGTTGTATGAAGCCTAATTGTCTAAACTTGGGAGGGAGGTAACATCTTTGGGATTCGCTCTTGACTAATCTCAAGCTAAGATTCAACATGTTAATCTTGAACAAGATCACATACGGAAGAAGTTCAAGTTAGTAGAGATTAACACTCAGCCGATGTTAGTTGAGTCATCCCATGAGTTTATTATTATCACACACCTCACCCTTAGGTCGTATGAGGGTGTTATAAAGGGTGATTTATAAATACCATAGTTACTTATTATATAATCCCTTTGTATGAATAAAAGTTTTATTCCATCAATTCCATTTTAAGATTGTTTTTTCTTAAAAAATATGATGGATTTGATAAATTGATTTTTTGATAGAAATTTTACTTTTTAGAAAGGATATAATTATTATAATAAACTAATATATTATTAATAATTATTATTTTAATTAAATTTTATTATTAAAACACTATTAATTAAATTTAAATGATAAAATATTTTTTTTCAAGTGTTGGAAATTTTACTGTGCATTTTACTATATATTTTTCATCCACTGTTATTTTTAATAAATAATTATTTTTATATTTAAAAGGAAAATTTATCACAATTATAGAATTATTATGATAAAATAAGCATCATTTTTGAAATAATCACATCTAAATTTGTTTAGGTTGAATTTATGATAATTTTCTAAAATATTTTGTTTTTCGGTGAATAATAAAAATATTATTTTGAGTTTTCGGTATATTTAATGACATGATAAAGATGTAATAAGTAATATATAATTATGTTTGACTCTTTTTTATTAAAATAACAAAATAGGTTTCCCAAGTTTCCAATATCATGGGAAAATACCATGGGCAAGCCCATAGTTTTTAAGATCCCATTACCGAAGTGTCCGAGGAAATTAATAAAAATATATATCTATCTTTTTCTATAAATACCCAACCATTTATTTATTTCCTTTCATTACAAATTCATCCTCCTATAATATATGATATTATTACCTCCCAAGGATTCCTCCCAATGTATCTTCAAACCCCCAGGTACCAATCTTCATGTTTTAGGAGTTACTCTTCAAGGTAAGGAAAATCTCAACTTCTCTTTTCCTTTCAAGTTCACTTTTTATGTGGTATGTCTTTAAAATTTACAAACTATTTTCTTTTGTTAATTTTATAATTTACCTTTACTATATTAAGATTATTTTATTAATTTTATACCCTTTCCCCTCTCTTATTAATGTTTTCTAAAACCATGTTTCTTACCTGTTATACTGCCGAATTTTCTTCTCAAAATTTATATTTTTTTCTCAAGAAATTATTTTATTTTATTTTGTCAATACCAAAAACTCTTATTATCTAGGGGTATTAACGTTTATTTAAAAATGATATACTTTATTCTGGTATTATCATTCATTAAACCATCCTTCCTTTTATGTGGGTTTAAAATGAAAAAAGTACCTTGTTTTTAAGAACTTTCTAAAACACCATGATTTTGATATGAAACCCGTTTATTTAATTCTCCACAGGTTATTTATGAAATATTTTATTATAATATATTTGTATTACATTAATTAATACATATTAATGGTGAACCTTTATAGCACTCCAATTTTTTGGTTAAAGAATTTAATCTCTATATATGACATGTTTTATGATACCTTGGTGAATAACCTTGGTAATTTTTATGGAACCTTAGTGATAAACCTTGGTGATGTGATTATGAATGACTCAATTAAATTTTGTGGCCACATTTCTATGTTATGAATCATGTTATTCTCATTATAATATTACTCTTTTACCATTTCTCATTCCATTATGATATTCCTTAAATTCTTATCGATAATTCTCATAATCACATTTAAATTGTTTCCCTTGATTTCCCTTACTGGGCCTTATGCTCACCCTTTCCTTTGATGTATGTCCCTAGGCTATGATATGTAGTAATTATAAATAGTATGAACCTATGATGAAGACTTTAAAGAATATTAGAATAATTTTTCAAGTTTTAATTTATTAAGTATCTTTTTTCTAAGAAACTAAACTTTAAAAGATCCTCTATATTTACAATGTAATGAAATGTTAAGTATTAAAAAGATAGGATTACATTATTGGTATTAGAGGAAGGTTTATTTATTTGGGGAAATTAAGATTTTAAAACATTATGAAGAACCATAAAGACAAGTTAAAATATAATAAAACAACCTGGTATTTTGGTGAAATATTACATAAGTAGTTTCTATGCAAAGAAATCCATGTTAGGATGCGAACAAGTGTATGTGGCTCTAGCACAGATGTATCTAGGGGTAAAACCCAAAAACACTAATTTGAGTTAAAATCAAATGGGAACTATTTCATGATAATGGGACTTTCTTCACTCCTAGTTTTAAACTCCTGGGGGATATGTTTGGTTAATCACAATCTTTTTATGAACCATTGTAAATTATTTATAGAAAAGTTAATTTATATTAAATAATGATGTTTTAAGACATGAAATTACTTTAGAATTATAAGATTATTAAATGAAAAATGTTTCTCACTAAGGTTTTCTTATTTTAGAAAATCGAAATAAATAGGATAAACTATGTAAATGTTGAGTGCAATGGACCAGATGCTAACGGCCTTCCGATGGAATCCAAAATATAAAACTTCATGAGAATTATGAATCAACTAACTCGAGTTATAGGCAGTAACTTTATTCAAGATAAGTGACCAGATTCACCTCAAGGGGAAATTTTTTTTGTAAAGTCCTTTATGCATCAATGACCACCTTCTTTAAGTGGATCTATTGAACCATTGATTGTTGAACAGTGGATAAGTTCCATAGAAAAGATCTTTTCGGTACTCTATTATTAAGAATAAGATAAAGTCACCCTAGCTTTGTACCGCATAGTGGTAGAATCTAATCAGTGGTGGAAACTAATTAAAAACATGAATCTTATAAAGGAGATTGAATATATAGACTGGGAAGAGTTTAAGGGAAATTTTTCAAAAAAATATTTCCCTTGTTCGATGCAAATGAAAATGGAGAAGGGGTTCCTAAAGATGAAGCAGAAGGAGAATAAATCTATGGGAATCTATGATATGAACTTCATAATAATTTCTCACTACACTTATAGCTTTTCATGGATCCTAATGGGTATGTTGATGATTCTTTGTTGGATTAAGACCTCATCTACAGAAGAATATTTCCAATAAAGACTATGAAAACTATGAGGAGATCATGAGGAGTGCTATGAAAGTTTAACTAAAGTTCAGAGAGATGCAATGGTCCCATAGATTGATTGAAAATAATATACATTTGGAGCCAAACATGGGGAGGATATTTGATCAAAGAATAAGATGAAAGCAAGTGCAACTTTCTACATAAAACAAATGTGGGAAGAAACATTTAGGGAACTTCCTGCTTGAGAGAAAGAAATGTTACAAGTGTGGAAGATATGTCTATATCACATGGAACTATCATAGTGTGGTGAATCCTCAAATTATAAACACAAATGAAAAGGGGAATCTGGTTCAGGCCCTTCCTAAAGTCCAATGCTTCGAGCGTGGACAGCTTGGGTAGTTTTCCAATCACTTTCCAAATCTGAGGGCGTTGGAGGGGAATCACAGTCAACCTCAACATAGGCAATGGGATAAAGGTCATGAATTTTATATCACAAAGGATAAAGTTGAAGCTCAAAATGATGTGGTGGCACGTACCCTCATTGTTCTCTTAAATATTGTAAGTACTTTGTTTGATTTTGGTTCTATGCATTCCTTTATTTCCTCCAATTTTTCAAAGAATATAGAATCAATATTTAAATTTCTAGAAGTAGATTTATCATTCAACACTCTTATAGGGATTATCCAAGTATAAACAGTGTATAGAAAATCAATTATTCACTTTGGTGAGATCAATATTATCACAAATCTAGTATTCATTCCCATGATAGAATTTGACATTATACTAGGGATGGATTGGCTCTCAAAATATAATGCTAAGATCAACTACAGAAGCAAGGAAATCTCAGTAGTCTTGAATGGACAACCTACAGTTGTTTTCAAAGGATAGATATCTTGACCAAATATTTATCTAGAAGCACAACCTATATCCTTATTTATGGATATTATCGATGAATATGAAGAAATAAATAGAGGTATACGAATAGGGAATGTACCCATCATTTATGAATACATTGACATATTTCCTGAGGAGATACCTAGTCCTCCCCTAGAAAGAGAGGTAGAGTTATCCATTGAACTTATGCCTGGATCCAATCTATTTTCAAAGACCCCATATAGAATGGCTAATGTGTAGATAGTGGAATTAAATAAGCAACTCCAATATCTTTTGGAGAAGGGGTTTCTCTAGCCAAGTTTGTATCCTTGGGGGGAACATGTTCTCTTTTTGAAGAAGAAGGATGGATTAAAATGGATATGCATTGATTATAGAGACCTTAATAAGATCATAGTGAAGCACAAGGACCCTCTTCCAATAATTAATGATTTATTTGACCATCTTTTTGGGGCTCAATTCTTCTCCAAGATTGACCTTCAATATAGTTATTATCAATTGAAGGTGAATAAATAATATATTCTAAATATTTTTTTCTAATCAAGATATGTCCATTATGAGTTTTTTTTATGACCTTTATCTTGGAAAATGATCCTGCTATATTTATGGATTTGATGAATATAGTCTTTAAGGACTACCTTGATAAATTTTTGGTAGTTTTCATTGATGATATTTTGATATATTCTAAAAAATTTAAGAGCATGAGGATCATATAAGGGTTATATTGCAAACTCTGAGGAAGGAGAGGATATTTGGAAAGTTTAGAAAATGTGAATTTTGGTTACAATAAGTTTCTTTCTTAGGGAAAATTGTAACCAATGAAGGAATCTTAGTTGATCCTACCAAGAAAAAGGTTGTGTAGGAGTGTCCTTGTCCTTTAATAGTAACTGGGATTTATAGTTTCCTTAGATTAGTAGGCTATTATAGGAGGTTTGTGAAAAAAATCACGACTTTCTAGTCCACTAACCAAGTTAACTCAAAAATGGGTCAAGTTTATCTGGATAAAGGAGTGTGAAGAAAGTTTCCAATAGCTGAAGAAGATATTGGTTATTGCACCTGTGTTAGCTCTACCCACTATTGGAGAAGGATTCATTATTTTTAGGGATGCAACTCGGAAAGGTCTTGGATGCATTCTCATACAAAATGACAAGGTGATCACTTATGCATCTTGATAGTTAAAACCTCATGAGAAGAACTATCCTACACATGATCTGGAGCTAGATGTGGTTATTTTTGCTCAAAAGAAATAGAGGCACTATATTTATGGGGAGAAATGTGATATATACCGAGACCACCAAAGTTTGAATTATATTTTCTCACAAAAGTAATTGAACATGAGAAAGAGGAGATGGTTGGAACTTCTTAAAGATTGTGATTTTTTAATTTATTATCACCCTAGAAGAGAAAAAAAAGTTGTCGATGCATTGATTAAGAAAAAACCTATTGTGATGGAAATGATGAGGATTCAAGGAGATCCTTTGATCAAATACATAGTAAAATTGTACATGGGAATCATAAGGGAAGGTAAATCATTAACCCTATACCAATGATTTATCAACATTTATTACTAGATAAGATCAAAAAATATCAAAAAGAATATCCTTTATTATATAAGAAGATGGAGGTTGTAAAGAATGAGAAGTTTCTTGAGTTCAATATTATTCAATAAGGTGTACTAAAATTTTTCACAAGGCTATGTGTTCCGTCTATTCCAAAAATAAAGAACAAGCTTATGGATAATGTTCATATCTCTACTATCTTTATATATACTAGAATTACAAAAATGTATACGGACCTTTCTGATCATTATTGGTGGAATAACATGGACATGGATATTGTCAATTACACTACAAGGTTCATGGTGTGACAACAAGTGAAGGCAGAGTGATGAATTACTAAATGGGTATTATAACCACTACCCATACCAACATTGAGGTGGGATAATATCACTATGTACTTTTTCACTGGCCTCCCAAAAACATCCAAAGGAAACAATGTGATATGGGTTGTAGCGGGCTATCTCACCAAGGATTCCCATTTTATCTCTATTCGTGAATATTTCTCTCTTGACCAAATTTCCATGATTTACGTAAAGAAAGAGGTGAGGTTTTATAGAGTGACACTTTATAATGTTTTTCATAATGATCTAAGGTTCACGTCAAAATTATGGACAAATATTCAATATAATTTGAATACAGAATTAAATTTAAGTATGGCCTATCACCCTCAAACTGATGGACAATATTAAAGGACTATTCAGACAATCGAGGAAATACCAAGAACATGCTCAATAGAATTCAAAGGTGGATGGGATCAAAATATACCATTATTTGAGTTCTCATACAATAACATCTTCCATTCAAATATTCAAATGGAACCCTGTGAAGCTCTATATGGAAAGTGATGTATAACTCCTACGTTTTGTAATTTAGTTGGTGAGTGAAATATTCTTGGACATGATCTTGTGCAATAGATGATAGAAAAGGTTCATTCCATCCAACAACACATAAAGGCTTCTCAGAGTCGAATGAAGATCCATGCTGACAACCATTGAAGGGAATTGGAGTTTGATGTGGGAGATAAAGTCTTCCTTTGGATTTAACCTTGGAATAGATTCATGTAGTTTGGGAGGAAGGGGAAGATCAGCCCCAGGTATATTAGCCCCTACAAAATCCTTGATCTTATAGGAGTAGTGGCCTATCAGCTTACACTTCCTCCAAATATAGCTCAAGTTCATATTCCATGTATCTCTCTTGAGGAAGTACATACCTGAACCTTCACATGTATTGAATCTAGAGGTGGTACAACTAGAACAATACCTCTCTTATAAGGAGAATCTAGTGGAGATCTTAGACCATATAGATAAGGTTCTATGCAATAATACTATCCACATCATTAAAGTGTTTTGGAGGAACCAAAAATATAAATAATACACTTTAGAACCAGAGGAGACATTGAATAAAAAGTTCCCACAACTTTTCTAAACTGATGGAATGAGATGAAATTTTGAAGATGAAATTTCTTAAGGAGGGAAGAAAGTAAAGACTCAAACTTTTTAAATGATAAATGATTCCTAAAAATGTGTGTTATATTATTTTGTACACAAAAAAACTATATCCCTTTAATAATGAAGTGAGTATAACTGAAATGTGACCCTTGGGATTCGACCATTATACAACCATTGGTCAATATGAACATTTCAAATAATACTCTTAATAATAATTTTAACATTATAATTAGTATTATAAATAGAAATGATAATGGTTAATTAATGCAAAAAAGAAGAGTTCATGGCCTAATCCAGTAGAGGTGTACTGTACGAAACCGATTTTTACGAAATTGGGAGGGAGGTAGCGTCTTTGGGCTTCACTCTTGACCAATCCCAATCTGAGCTTCAATATGTTAATCTATAACTAAATCACCTACAGGAGAAGTTCAAGTTAGTGTAGATTACCACTCGGGCGATGTTAGTCGAACCACCCCATGAGTCTATCACTATATCACACCTCACCCTTATGTTGTATGTGAGTTTTATAAGGGTTTATGTTTCAAGCCCTTAGTTACTTATTTTATAATCCCTTTTTATAAATAAAAAAAATTCTCCATCAATTCTATTTTGAGTTTAGTTTTTCTTAAAAAATATGATGAATTTGATAAATTGATTTTTTTGGATAGAAAGTGTAATTTTTAGAAAAGATATAATTATTATAATAAACTAGGGTATTATTAATTATTATTATTTTAATGAAATATTATTATTAAAAAACTTTTATTTAAATTTAAATGGTAAAATAATTTTATTTTTTTCAAGTGTCAGAAATTTTAATAGGCATTTTATGTCCGCTATTATTTTTAATAAATAAGGATTTTTATATTTAAAAGGTAAATTTTTCATACATAGATAATTATTATGATAAAATAAACATCATTTTTGAAATAATCAGGTCAAAATTAGGTTAGATTGAATTTATGATAATTTTCTAAAATATTTTGTTTTTAGTGAATAATAAAAATACTATTTTGAGTTTTCAGTATGCTTAATGAAATCATAATGATGTAATAAGTAATATATAATGATTTTAGAATCGTTTTTATTAAAATAAAATAATAGGTGTCTTAAGTGACCAATACTATGGGCAATCCCATGGTATTGCAAATACCGCTACCGAGGTGTCTAAGGAAATTAATAAAAAAAGCATCCTCTTTTTTGATATAAATACCCAGCCATTTATTTGTTTAATTTCATTCCAAATTCATCCTCCACGAATCTATAATATTATTACCTCCCAAGGAATCCTAAAAAGGATTCCACAGGACCCCAAGGTCCAAATCTTTGAGTTTTACAAGTTACTCTTCAAGGTAATGGAAATATCAACTTCTCTTTTCCTTTCAAGATCCCTTTTTATATGGAATGTCTTTAAAATTTACATACTATGTTCTTATATCCATTTTATTTTATCCTTTTACTATATTAATAATCTATTATGAATTTTATAACCTTTTCCCCTCTCTTTTTAATGTTTTCTAAAACCATGTTTCTTACAGGTTATGCTGCTGAATTTTCTTCTCAAAATTTCTCTCTTTTTCTCAAGAAATTAATTTATTTTCTTTCATGAATACCCAAACCTATTTATTCATCTGGGGTATTAAAATATATTTAAAAATTATCTATTTTCTTATATTATTAACATACATGAAACCCACCTTTCTTTTCTATGGGCTTAAATGAAAAAAGGTTTTTGTTTTTAAGCACTTTCTAAAACACCACGATTTTGATATGAAACCCATTTCTTTAATTCTCCACAGGTTATTTATGAATTTTTTTATTATGATATATGTGGATAATATTAATTAAGAAATATTAAGGGTTTACCCTGATAGTGCTCCAATTCATTCAATAAATAATTTAATCTCTAAAGATGACATGTTTTACAATACCGTGGTGAATAACCTTGGTAATTTTTATGACACCACGTTGATAAACCTTGGTGATATAATTATGAATGACTAAACTAAATTTTTTAGACACATTTATATGTTATGAATAATTTTATTTTAATTATTATATTCATATTCTACAATTTCTCATTCCTCTATGATATTCCTTAAGTTCTTATCGATAATTCTCATAATCATGTGCAAAATGTTTCACGTGCTTTCCCTTACTAGGTCTTATGCTCTCCCATTCCTTTGATGTATGTTCCTAGGTTATGATATGTAGTAATTTAACTTAGGATGAAATTATTATGGATCCTCTAAAGTGAATTATAATAATTTTTTCATGTTTTCAAGTTTTATGTACCTTTTTTCCAAGACACTAAACCTTAGAAGATCCTTTATTTGAATAATGTAATGAAAAGTTATGTAATAAAAAGGTTGGATGCCATAAATTTAATTTGATAAAATGGATTCTGTATTTTTAATCATCATAATTAATATTATTTAATAAGTTTATGTTAATTTTGTTTCATAATTAATAGTAACAATAGTAAAAATCTATTACCATAGTTAATGTTAAAATTGGTTTATGGGAAGGTTAAACTAATGAGATAAGGGATAAAATGACCTAAAAACTTATAAAATTTAGATTTTATGATTCAATTTATATCCTAAATCATATAATATTTTTTAATGGTCCATTTTGGAGTTATGTTTCTTGATTAATACATTAATATATTTTATTCTTTTTAAATATTCCAAGTGAGTCCCCACCCACATTTATAAAAGGACACTCACTATACTATCCTCTCTACACTTAAAGATCCTTTTTTGGCCAAGACCTACCCAAATATTTTCCTAAAATCCATACCCAATACCTATGGTCTCTGTTTTGATAAAAAACTATCCTAGAAAGGCTTTAGGTATAAACCTAAATATATTGTCTCAAGAAGAGGTTTAGTTCTTAACCATATGTTTTCATTTTATTTCTTCTTGAACCTACTTAAAATATTATTAAACCACGATAACATAATAACAACAGTATATTAAATATATTAATAAGTTATTATATTTATTCCATAACTTATATCCATCTCTTCTTCCATCAAATGGGAAACTAAACTGTCATTCATGTGTACAGTCGATTACAACCTCGCGAACCGATATAATTCATTTTCTATAACCGCCTATCATAATTAGTTATAATTATTGAATTAATATATATACATATATATTATATTCATTACATATTTATCATTCTATAAAATTAATATATCGCATATTTTCTTACCTTTCTATTTATTGAAAATGATGGTGTCGTTCACGCGCACATGTGGACTACCACCTCCAAAAAGTGATGTAATTCATTTTTCACCACCACGTCGCATGGATGATATATATAAGTTTATATAAATAAGTATTATTTAAATTATTATATAATTTTAATATTTTAAACATAAAATAATAATTACCTTCTTTCCATCATGATCGTTGAAAAATGAAAATGTTACTCATGCATATATATGGCCTCCTATCTCCATGATTGCAACGTAGTTCATATTTCATAACCATATTAATTGATTAGTTGTAAAATTATAATTAATGTATAAAAATGAAAATTTTTCATTATTAATGTACAAATTATGGAAAAAATACCAATTTTTCCATATTCAACCTACCAACTTCATTTTAGACATATGAATCGAATGTTATCAAAATGTATGATGTAAACTTAATTAATTAAGTAATTAAATATAAAATGGTAATAAATAAAATAAAATGAATAATAAACTTTAAAAAAGTTATTAATAATGTAAAAAATTAACATAAGTTTATTATATATCAAGATAAAGAATGTAAGTGATATGTCAGACATGAGTTAAGGGATTTTCTCTCAATTTCCATACCATTGAGGCATATTTGGTATTATGTACCTATTTAATATTAGGTGGTTTATATACTAACACGTTGATATATTTAAAATGAATATAAATTTATTCCTGATGATTAAAGTTCCAATTCAATTTTACTATTTCAAGGGGTTATAATTTTAAAGTTACAAAATATGTAATAATTTATTTTACAATCTCATTTTTTAGGTTGCTATTATTTTATTTGAAGGAATATTATAGTATATCCTTCTTAAACTCCATCTATTTTCTTATCATAAAGATATTTAAGGAGTTTCCATATTTTATTTAAAATTTTACACTCCTTATAACTTGAATCAATAAAATAAGTGTTTAAAATAAAATCCTATATTATTACCCTTTTGATCATATATTTTTTTCTTTCATGTCAATGTTTTTCAAAATTGTTTTAAAAAAGTCCTTTTTCTTACTCAAATGATTTATTAAAGACATTTTCAGTTATCCTTTACTTTTTATATGGTTTCAAATTAATATTTATAATGTTTACCAAAAGGTTAATTTTCAAATTTATTGATAAAAATTCAAAAGTAATGTCTTCTTTTGACATATGCGGCATTAACGGACTTTCCCTCTATCTTAACCATTTTACACCCTTTAGCTTATTCTAAAATTTTTCAATGGTTTTACAAAGAAAAATATTCAATGAAATATTATTTTAAATTATATTATTCCATTGTATTTTATTATTTAAAATAATTCGTTTTACTTACCAGATGGTTATCTCTCATCTCTTGATTAGTTTTTTGGTTGTTAAAATTCTCTTGAAACATTCACTTTCTTGTGATCAATTTTCTTTATACATTACATTTCTATTAAATAAATATACTATTTTTATCATGGATATGATTATTTATTAAACCATATATCTTTTTTACATATGATTTTTTACTATGAAATTTGTCTAATTGATTGGGGAAAACCTTGATAAATTTATATTCTTTACAAAATATAGATTTTTATTGATAAGGCCTATTTTTTATAAATTTAATTGGTTATTAAATATATAAGGAAAAAATTGGACATTCAGTGATGTGTGGGGCCTAGTTATAGATATCCCCTCAATGCATCAAAAGGTCTCATGAGACAAACTAGGTGGTTAGCCTTATTTAAATGGGTTTTTGGTGTATGTATACCCCTATTTTAAACTATCTTTCCACATGGATTTGATGATAGTGATATCATGATGTTTGAGATCATGACATATATTATTATGCATTTCCTTCATTTATAATTCATTTTTTATTATACATGATATTATTAAATTTGATATTATCTATGGATGCATTTCATGCACAAATTATTGATTAAATGGCATGTTATTTATTTATTTACATTTCTATATTAATTATTCCTTTTGATTGATAATAGATTTTGTTGTACGTAACTCTTAATAAGAATTTGAGTTTTCCATTTATTTTTTTTCTTTTACCCAAGATATAAAGAACAATATTGTGAATAATATTAAGGATTAAAGAGTTTTTTATGCTATGTTTTTTATATTTCAAATGTGATATGGGAATCATGTATGTATATGGTTATTTTAGACTACTAAACTTATTGGTCCTTTAGGATGATATCCTTTGTATCTTATACCTATGTAATAAAGTAGAAACAAACTTAGGGTTATTGGATTTGGGGTTGTTGTATTTTCTATCAGAGGAAGTTTAGTAGAAACCTTGGGAACTACATTTTAAATGAACATAGATAACATGATAATTATGATAATCCCTTATAGTATTTGAGAACTTTTACCATTATAGGGATTTTATTTTATGGATTAAAATTCATGATGGTATGAGATAACTCAGTTTGTGCCATTATTTGGTGATGAAACCTAATAGATGAAAGGGAATCAACACCCATGGATAAGGTTGAGAATGCCATGTTGAGAAAACCAATACAACTGATATTGGGACTAAGCGGATCATAGAATATTAGGGAATATTACTTAGGATATTATGAATAACCTTGCATGAATAGAGTAACTTGTTCTTCTTGGACATGATTCTCTAATGTTAGATCACTTCATGTGATATAAGCAACCATATTTTATTGGAACTACTAATCTATTGGTAGTTGAGCAATGGATTAGGTCTCTTGAAATGATATTCCTCACTTTGGGAGGTAATAAAAGTGAAAAATTTTATTTTGGAAGTGTATTATTTAAATGGAAATACATATCAATGGTGGTCATTGATTCAAAACACCAAAGTGGCTGAATAAGTAGAAATCATGGAATGAAGAACTTTTAAAGGGATTTTATTTGATAAATACTTCCCTCGAGAAAAAATATCTAAAATGGAGAGGAAGTTACTCAATTTAAATTATAAGGAAGAAGAAAGTGTGTTAATGTATGAGGATAACTTTGTAAGATTATCCAGGCATGATTTGAACTATATTCGTAATCTAGAAAGAAATATTGACCATTTATTTTATGGGCTTTAGTCAAGTATCATAATGGAACTAGTTTATTAATCATTTTCATCATATTATGGTATAGTATCAAGTTTCATTAAGATAGGGAAGAAATTTTATAGATCCTATATATTCATGGGAAATCAAGAAAATAATTGGTCATTTGAACACCAAAAAAATGTAATAGTTGAAAGAAAAAAATATAATAAAGAAATTTCCATTATGTGAAATTTATAAAAAGAAACATCCAAGTAAATTATTGAAGGAAATGGAGTTTATTAAAATTATGGAGATAATGGTCATCTAGATAATGAATATAAAGAAAATAAAGTGACAACAATTATCCAATGTTTCAACTATAAAGAAATGAGAAATTATTCAAACTAATGTCTCAATAATTAAGGAAATATTCTATAGAAGAGGCCTAGGGGAGAAGTCTAAGCTTATGAGATCACTACAGCTGAGCTTGAAGTTCCTAAATATGTATTGAAAAGTACTCTAATCATATCCTTGAATTTATATAATTTTTTATTTGATTCTGGATCTTCGTACTCTTTTATATCATATATGTTTTCTATGAAAATTTGATATTTCCCTAACACCTTAATAAGGGAGTTTTAAGTAAAAAATCCTAGTAGAAATATCACTTCCACAAGGATGTGTCATTTAGTTCCCATTATGACACATAAACATGCCATATTTATAGAATTTATTATTATACTTATGGTTTATTTTGATATAATTTTGGGTATGTATTAGGTTCCAAAATATGATGTAAAAATTTATAGAGAAGAGAATGAAATTATGATTCATGATTAAGCTGTAGAATTTCGTATCTTTATAAGGGATAGTTCATCATCTAATCCATTTCTAAATCTTCCCCTAGTAACTATTTTGAATGAGACTCTTAGGGAAGAAGAGCAGAAACTACCTGCATATGGAAAATGCAACCTTAAAATTTAGAATGTATGTATTTTTTAGGAATACATTGATATATTTCTTGAGGAATTACCTAGACATCTACGAAAGTGTTAATTTGAGTTTTCAATTGATTTAATCCATGATAGAAGACCTATATCAAATACTCTATATAGAATGGCCACTATGGAATTAGTGTAGTTAATGAAATAATTATAGGAGTTGTGTGGTAAGGTATTTAGATACCATAGTGTTTCACCTTGGGGAGACCTTGTTCTTTTCATTCAGAAGAAATATGGATCTATGAGGCTATGTATTGATTATAGGGGAATCAATTTTATTATGATAAATAACAGGTATCTTCTTTCTCACATTGATGACTTATTCAATCAACTTCATAAAGCTCAATATTTTTCAAAGATTTACCTTCATTCTGGGTATCATCAATTATGAGTAAAGAAATAATATATTTCAGTGAAAATATTTTATACGAGATATATACATTATGAATTTATTGTAATTATATTTGGATTAACTAATAAACCCTCTATTTTTATGGATCTAATGAATAGAGTATTCAAGGAATATCTTAATAAATTTTTTCATTATTTATTGATAATGTCTTGGTATATTCTAAAATCTATTAGGACCATGAGAATAACTTACAGATAATTCTAAAGACTCTTAGAGGAAAAAAGTTATATGGGAAATTTATCAAGTGTGAATTCTAACTTCAGAAGGTTTCTTTTCTTATCTATATTGTTTCTAAGGATTTAATCTCAATTGATCATATAAATAAAAAGGTATTCAAATAATGGCCTACACTAACGAACATAACTAATGTATGTATTTTCATTAGTATTGAAACTTACTATCAGAATTTGTTCAAAAAAAATCCTGATTGGATAACCTATTAACTAATATTTCATATAAATGGTTTATGTTCACATGGATAAAGGAATGGGAATTTTTTCGTAAAATTGGATAGTATGTTGTTCAATGCTCTGATTTTGACTCTACAATTATGAAATGATGGATTTGCGATATATAGTGATGCATCAAAGAAGATACTTGGTTGTGTCCTTATACATAATGATAAAGTTATTTCCTATGCATTAAGGCAACTAAATATTACTGAATAAAACTATCCTACTCATGATCTTGAGTTGGAATCCATAATATTTGGATTAAAAATATAGATACATTATTTATATGGTGAAATATGTGAGATATGCATAGATTATAAGAGTCTGAAATGCATATTTTCTTTGAAAGATCCCAACATGAGGCAAAGACGATGGCTTGAACAGCTCAATGATTATGATTTCTCAATACACTACCACCCATGGATTGAAAATAAGGTAGTGTATTCATTGAGCAGGAAAGATCATGGATCCGAAATGAGCATTGATAGGGATACTATGTTCATAAAGTTGGTAAATATGGATTTGGTAATTATTAATGAAGGAGAAACGTCACTCCTTTTTAAAAAGGTTGATAAACCATATTTATTATAAAATATAAAAAGTTCTTAGCCTAATGTTGATAATTTTAAATAGAAAATTAAAGTCGTAAATGATGGGAAATTGGAAGACTTCATATATGAATATATAGTTCTAAAATTTGAAAAAGGATATGTGTTCCATCTATACCTAAGACAAAAATGGAATTATTAGATGGTTCTCATAGCTCAAATTTCTATATACACCCTACTAGCACCAAGATGTATAGGATTTAAAGGAACATTTTTATAGGATAACATAAAGTGGGAAATTGGTGATTATTTATTAAGATATTTGGTTTACCAATAGGTAAATACTGAGAAATATAATTCTAGTGGATAAATTCAACTAATACCCATTCCTATATGGAAATTTTATGACATTATGATGGAGTTTGTAACTATATTAACAAAGAATCCTAGAAAGAATGATTCAATATGGGTTATTATTGATCACTTTACCAAATATACACATTTCCTCACTATAAGATAATATTTACCACTTGAGTTCCTTTTATTACTATATATTAATAAAGTTGTATGACTTTATAGTTTATCACTTTCAATTTTTTATGGTCATGAGCCACAATTTACATCAAAATTTTGGAAAGGAATTTAGAAGGCTCTTGATACTGTTCTTTATTTGAGCACTGCCTATCAGCCTCAAACCGATGGATAGTCTAAAAGGACTATTCAAATATCTTAATTCATGTTGATGTCATAATCACTTGACTTTCAAGGTACATTTAATTAGTATTTAACTTTGGTAGGGTTTTCCTATAAAAATAGACTTTATTCAAGTATTCAAATGGAACTATATAAAGTATTATATGGAAATAGATGTCACACGCCAAATTTTTAGGATGAAGTTGGTAAAATGAAGCCTATAGGACCATAAATTATTGAGGAGACAATGAAAAAGGTAAATACTATTCAAAATCACATTAAAGTAACTCAAAGAAGAAAAAAGAGTTATACTGATAATTGAAAGAATGATTTGTAATTTTAAGTAGGAGACCACATTTTCCAGAAATTATCTCCATGAAAAGGTGTAATAAGGTTTGGTAAGAAGGGGAAAATGATCCCCAAGTAAATCATACCTTTTAAAATTTTATAAATAATTGGATTTTTGGATTATTGATTGGAAATTACACCAAGCCTCTCTAATGTACACGATATGTTCCATATCTCTTTATTAAAAATATATATATCAAACACAACACATGTTCTCACCTATGAAGAAATAAAACAAGAACCTGATCTATCATACTGTGAAGAACCTATCGAGATTATTGATAATATAGATAAATTGTTGAGGAATCATACAACTTGACAAGTAAAGTTGCTTTGTAGAAATCATAAAATGGATAAAGCAACATGAGAACCTGAGGATGTGATGAAGTAGAACCAACCTCTTTTGTTTAGAAAGTAATATCCATGAAAATTTAGAGGATAAAATTTATATAGGATGAAAGAATGTAATAACCTGAGTAATTTTAGAATAAATCATTTTCATTTCTAATTAATATTAATTAATTATATGTTGTAAAATTATAAGAATATTAGGTAATTCCTCAATTAGAAGGAAAAAAGCTTCATTTCTAAAAAAATTAGATTTTCATCCATTATATTATCTTATTTAAAAACTTAATTTCAGAATTATAGAATTTAAATTTAAAAATATTAACTTTATTTTTGAATCAGTATGTTAAAAATATCTTAGGCGGAAGTTTTGGGATTTTTATAAAAAGTTTGATTTTTCAATAAATAGTGAAAAATATTGATTTTCATTAAAATTTGACTTTTCATTTCAAGAATTTTCAATATTAAATTTTTTTAACAGTTTCAAAGAAAAAATTGTTCAATTATATTATTAATAATACAATTTTGTTCTTTGTTATGAATTTTATATTTGAATTTGGTATAAAAACATTTTCATATATAAAAAGACATTTTTCTAGAAAAACATTCATCACATTTTTTGGTATGATTTTAAATTAAATTCTTCAAATTATAATAATTGAATTTGATAAAATGGATACTATATTTTTAATTATCATAATTAATATTATTTAATAAGTTCAACATAATTTTTTATCATAATTAATAGAAAAAATAATAAAAATATGTTGTTATAGTTAATGTTAAAACTAGTTTACCGAAGGGTTAAGCTAATGAGATAAGGGTTAAAATGCCCTAAAATTGTATATTTTATGTTTTATGGACATATTTTGATCCTATATCATCTATGATTATTAAATATTTCATTTTGGATTCATTTTTATTGAGTAAGACATTAATATATTTTATTATTTTTAAAACTTTCAAGTGTGTCATATCCCCCACTTATAAAAGGACACCCACTCTCATATCCTCTACAAACATAAAGATCATTTTTATTTAAACAATACCTAGCAAAAGTCATTCCTTAAATTCCTTCATACTAACTATATTCCATTATTTTATCAAAAAACCATACTAGGAAGGCTTTAGGTATAAACCTAAAGAGATTGTTCGAAGATGAGGTATAGTTCTTAACCATGTGTTTTTGTTTTATTTATTATTTCACCTTCTTAAAATCTTCTTCAACAATGATAAATTAATAAAAAAATTAAATTCCATATATGAAGTTGTTATTATATTAATTTAATAACCTATATCCATCTCTTCTTCTATCAAATGGTAAATTAAACCGTCGTTTGTGTGTACGGCGGACTACCGACTCGCGAATAAATGTAATTCATTTTCAATCACTAACTCTCACTACTTTTTATAATGATGGATTTAATTTATATATATAATATTAATGATATATTTATAATTATATAAATTTAATTTACCACATATTCTCTTACCTTTACATTCACTAAAAATGATAACATCATTCATATGTACATGTGGACTACCGCCTCCACGAAGTGATGTGATTCATTTTTAACAACTGCATCCCATGGATGGTATATATAATTTTATTTAAATAAATGATATGATATTTGTGATATAATTACTATTAATTTAATGTAAAATAATAATTACCTTCTTTGCATAATGATCATTGAAAAATGGAAATGTTACTCATGCATATGTATGGCCTACCATCTCCATGATTGTAACATAGTTAATTTTTAATAAAAATATTTATTGATTGGTTTTAAAAGTATTATTAATTTATAATTATAATTATTTCATTATTAGTCTATAGATAATGTAAACAATTACCTCTTTTACCATAGTCAACCTATTGAAGTCATTTTAGACATATAAATTGAATATCATCAAAACATCTGACATAAATTTTATTGATTAAGTTATTAAATATAATAGGGTAATAAATAGAATAAAAGAAATAATAAATATGAAAAAGGTTCTTAAAAAATTAAATAATTAGCATAATTCTATTATTCATTATGATAAATAATGTACATGATAATTCATACAATAGGTAAGGGATTTCATCTCAATTTCAACACTACTGAGACATATTTGATGTTATACACCTATTTACCTTTATGTGGTGTATATAATACCCATTTTAAGTATTTAAAATTAATATATATTTATTAATGATGATTAATATTTAAATTCAAGTTTACACTTTCAAGGGTTTATAATTTTAAAGTTTCCAAATAGGTAAAATTTATTTTACAATCTCATATTTGGGATTGCTCATATTTTATTTGAAGGAATCGTATAATATATCCTTATTAAACTCCATATATTTTATTATAATCTAGATATTTAAGTATTTTCCATATTTTCAAAAACTTTTATTCTTATTGGAACTTGAATCAAGTAGAGAAATGTTTAAAATAAAATCTGATCTTTTTTCCCTTTCTGATCGAGTATATTTTTCTTTCATGTCAATATTTTTCAAAATTATTTCAAAAAATTCATTCTCATTACTCAAATGATATATTATGGAAATTTCAAGATATTCTTGACTTTTTAAATGGTTTGAATGGAATATTCATAACATTTTCCTCAAAGGTTCATCTTCAACTTTCTTTATGAAAAGTAAAAACAAATGTTGTCTTTTAATATATACGGTGTTAAAGGAATTTCCTGTTGCCATAACCTTTTTATGTCCTTTATATTATTCTATAGTTTTTTAATTTCTTTTCAAAGAAAACTCTTTAATTAATGGTTATTTTAAATTTTTTCTTCCATTTTCATCTATTATTTAAAATAATTGATTTTATTTATTTTATGGTTATATCTCATCTCTTGATTACTTTTGTAGCCATTAACCATTTCTTGAAACATTCATAGTCTAGTGATCAATTTTCATTTGACATTAAATTTCTATTTAATATCCATATTCTTTATATAATGAATATTATTATTTCATATCATGTAAATCTTTTATACATATGGTGTTTTACTATGAAAGTTATCTAATTGACTGGGGATAACCTTCATAAATCTATATTATTTACTCAATAAAGATATTTGTTGAAAATTAATATTGTTCATAAATTGAATTGATCATTAAATATATTAGGAATTCATTGGATGTGTAGTGATAGGTGGGGGATAGTTATAGATAACCCATCAATTCATTGATAGGTCTCATGAGATAAAACAGTTGGATAACCTTATTTAAATGGATTTTTTGGGGTATTACTACCTATAGTTTAAACTGACTTTACACAAGTCATTGATGGTAGATATATAATGATGTCTAAGATCATGACATGTAATAGTATTAATTTTCTTTATTTATAATTTAATTATTATTTTCCATTAGATTATTACATTTCATATCATCCATGGATTCATTTTATGGTCAAATTATAAATTAAATGGCATGTGTTTCTGTTATTTATCATTCCATATTGATTAAGACTTATTGAATCATGATATATTCTAATTTATGTAACTATTAATAATCATATACACTCACCTTTTATTTTTTTTCTTTTTCCCATGATATGAAGAAGGATATTATGAATAATATCAAGGATGAAATTATTTTTTTATGCTATGTATTTTATATTTCCAATGTAATATGGGAATCATGTATGTATTTGGTTATTAAAGACTACTAAAATGACTGGTCCTTCAAGATGAGATCCTTTTTATCTTATACCAATGTAATAAAGTAGACAGGTTACTAGATTTGGGGTTGATAAAAACTCTATATAACTATCCAAACTCAACTTTTTGGGTATTACTTATCATTAAAATATATTATATAATCCCTTCTAGTTAATATATTTATGTATCTCTATTTCCTAAATTAATTACCACTACTTCATAACTAATCCCTTTAGTAAATAAGATCAAAACTCTACATTTGAGGAACAAGGTGTCCATAAAAACATAAATATATGGTTGATTTTTTAAGGCAATATTTTTCCTTCTCCAGGGTATGATATACATCTCTCAATCTATCCCAATTTTCATCTTTATTAATATACTAGATAGAAAACCCAACCACATTTATTAGTAGAGGATCCATAGGATATATCTTCATCACCCCTCACACATGTCCAACTAAAAAAATTATAGGGAGTGTAGTTATATATCTCATAATATTTCTCATTCAAAATCTCATAATATCTTATAATTAATCATTATAATAATTTTTATACCATAATACATTTAAGTGGCTTCTTATTACCATAATAAATCACATTCTAAACCACTATATTATAAAAATTTAATAAATTTTTCAGAATAATATTTTAAATAACTTTGCAAAAAAAATAATGATTTATTGGACATGAGTTTTTATGTAAGAAAAAAAATTATTTAAAACCATGGTCATGTGATACATTTCTTAAAATTCCTATCAAAATGCATGAAATATTTCTGGATCCAACCATATGATGTGTTTTTTAGGGGTAAACACTTTTCTAAAAATTGGAGAAACAATAAACTAAAACCATTTTTACCATAGATTCATTAAATTATTTTCACAAACTAGGTTGGGATGTCATCCAACCTGACATCTGGCCTGGTCCGCAGCATGGCTTGAAGGGTGTTCCCGATCCCCATGGGCTAGCAGCAAGTATTGGGCATCAAATATAAACGAAGTTGGAATGGTTTCAGGCCAATAAATAGGATCAAAAAAATAAAAAATGTACAAGAAGATTACCAACAACTAAATCCCAAATAAGTACACAAACTGACTCAGTTAAAAGATAAAACTGAACAAGATAGAAACCAAATAAAAATACAAAACTAAAATAGATCCACACTACCATGATCTCTATGTGACCTCAATGTAACCACCATCTACTTGACTGAACCACTCTAAGAGCAAACTCAAATGAGAAAACCTGAATGAGGATGAGAACCTACAAAATATATCGGGTCTACCAACACTAAATGGTACAAGTAGGGTGTGAGCTTCATAGCTCAGTAGGAAATCACCAAAGAATCCATGTGTTTCCTTTCCTGAAGACAATCCATTAACACTAGTTTGAAATAAAATTATAAAAATAGGTTTTTATCATTTTAAATAAACAACCAAACTTTCTCTTTTCCAAAATAGCACACGCCACAATTTCATTAGTTCAAGACAATTTAACATTTTTGAAACCCAAACCCAAACCAAGTTCTAAGAAAAAAAATATAGTCTATGCTGAAAATAAATTGGTATTTCAATATGAAAACTAAATTAAATAGAAAGTAACCAAGCATATATAAATAGTAACCATGGGCGATCCCAAACATTCCTAGAGAAACCCCTAGACGTACTCGATTTGGAACCACTTTCGGTGTATGGTGAAGCCCCTGAGTCTATATCCAACTGGACACCCTCAACTAGCCAATCCAGTGGCACATCCCACCTATCCTATCTATAATCTAGGGGTACCAACCCATATAATAGGGGTTTATTAGAAATCATCACTCAATGCTCTAAAATACTCCCAAGAACTCATTGTAAATATACATAAACTTTGTAAGTAGGAGGCTCTCGTACACATGAATCACCTTACTTGTCATCACCACACTTGCCTACCCCAAACACATACACCCTATACGATAACCCATAAAGGGAAATCCCTCCTATAGAGTTTCCCACTATATATATATATACATATATATACATCACATCATACAAGGTACCAACTAGGACGTCACAAAATATGAACTTTCAACCCTTTCTTTAAAACATTTAAATTGAAAAATGAGCCTTTAGATTTACATAATCAAATGAACATACCATAAAAATTTCCAAAACAAAACCTAAAACCACTTTTATGTTTGAAATTCCAAATGGTTACTTAAGCAAAACATTTACTAAAACTTAATTCATGTTCCAAACAAGCTTATCCTTGAAGATTACATTTGAAACCAATTTTTGAAATTATACAAGGGAACCAAAACCAATTTAGAAACCAAGGTTCAAGGAAAACATTACTTTAAGGTTCCATCTTCATTTGAGTGCACATCCATGTGTGCACTGGGTGAACCCATGGATATTCCATCATCCAATGACACCCTCTAAATTTCCATGAAAACACCCCAAAATCATTTTGAATATCACCACTTTATTTTTAAACAAAATCAATCATTCCACAAAAGTACAAGAGTATAAACAACCATCTTTTGAAACCATATAAACCCTTCCAAAACATTCCATTGTGGACATCAAACCAAAAAGGCATCCAAATTGAACATTAACCCAAATTCATAAATTAAAACTAAGTTAAAAAAATATTACAAGGGTAAAATATCAAAACAAGGCTGCATTTCATCTTAATAAAACAATTGGCATTTAATCAAACACTTTAAGTGCACCAACACATAGGTGTAATTGAAAAATCACCCCAAAAACTAATTTTAACAATTTCTAACAATGAAAAACACCACACTAAGCTAAAAAAGGCACCATAAGGGTGGGAATAATGTTTATTAATTTATTAAAAATTCTCAACCATCAAACGAATGTGTTGTAATGGAAAAACATAGAGACACCTACCTTAATGGGCTGCATATGCAATCTAACTTCAAAGGGAGGAAGAACAAGTCCTCACAGACCAACTGTACACCCTAGATCCAAAATAAAACCATGATAGACATATACCCTAGCATCTTTGGTTCATATAAGTGAGAAATCCCATAATTAAAACCCTATAAATTAAGAGAAAAGGGATAGGAAAGTGTAAAATCAACTAAAAACCGAAGAAACTCACCTTAGGAACCTTCAAGGACCTTCAACGGAGGAAGGAGAGAAAGGGAGAGGGGTTTGGGAGGACCCCCTGGTGAGCCTAGCTCATAGGAGGGAGGAGAAATCTGATTTTGGGTTAAAAACATAGAGGGGAAATTTTGTAATTTTAAAATTTTATGAAACTTGGAAGATCTCACGGTTAGTCCGCACGGTTTGAAAAATCATGCACAAAATGTACGACAGGCACTATCCAAAAAAGGCACCCCACACGTCTTGGCCACACAGTTTCTAATCTATGTGCCAACCATTCCAAACGCCACCACCCAAAACCAACCAAGCCCGCATGGTTACCTAGTCAAGGAACACGGTTTCTACTAACCGTGCATAAACTGTATATATGCCAAAATTCATCCAAAACTTTTAAAATTAAAAATTTTAAACTATAGATCAACCCGAACCTCAACCAAAAAGACTCAAGGACAAGAAAATAATAATGTTATGGAGTATCCAAGGTCAGGGTGTGACATTTATTTTGAACTAAATAAAATAAATTAATAATATGTACCTTTTTACTATTTATTTGATTCATCTAAGCTCTGCCACATGATCTTGATAGATATCACTAAGAAGTTTACAATTTAATCATTCCTCCAATGGTATCCATGGGCTTTGTGAATCTCCCAATACTTATAAATCATTTACTTTAAGCCATATCTTGTTAGAACATTTAGTTAAATTATTGAATAAAATAATAATAAGATAAATTCACTCTGAGGAGTTTTTATATAATGGATCTTATAATTTAAATTCCATAAAATCAAAAACTATCATCAAGTTTATATAAAAATATAAGTAAAATCCTTGGATTCCAAAATATCTCTCAAACCCTCAACTATAAAAAATAAATGTTACGTAAATGTTTTATAAGTTATAACTCCTTTTAACCTTCATATCATAAATATTTAACATTTAATAATTTTTCTATATGTTAAAAATTCTCATTTCATCATCACATGATGATAATATCAAATATGATAGCTTATTATGAAGACCTTCATCATTACATTTTAGTGAAAATCAGTGGAAATTTTAATTTTTTTTATAGATTAGGGGTGATGTGAGAATTTTGTCTTGGATTAGGAAGTGTTGGAATACCTCATGGGGGTGTTTTTGGATGTTATTAGAGGCTCAAAAGGCCCCTTGGGTTCTTGAGTGAACATTGGAGTGGGGTCAAGGTGGCCTTACTAATCTTTTTGGGATCCATACAACACGTCACTTTATAATGGGTGAGAGTCACATCATGATGAGTGGTTGGTCAAGAGATCATACCATGGCCAAGGAGTAATCATGGTGTGGATGCAGTGTGGTGGTATTCTATAGGGATTTTTTCTAAGAACAATTTCTTATGTATTAAATTTGGATAAGGTAAAATCTTTCCACATGAGGAAAATTTTGATGCTTGGGGTGTCACATGTTAATGACCCTTATATAATTTATTTTTTACATAGGGAGATTTTTTATGTATAGTAATCACATCATTACTAAGGGTTCCATGTCATCATGGTTATCCTTGTGTAATATATTATAAAATATTATGTATTGACTTTTTGTATTTTCCAAGGAATTTGATTATCATGTCATGAAAAATGGTGTCAAAACAAGATAGTGTCACTTGTATAATGTTTTGGAAAACCATATGTATAATTTATAAAAATAGTATATATTTCCTTAAAATTTTCTTATGAGGAATGTGGTCACTCCAATACTCTTAGTTTATTCCCTGAAGGGTGATCTAAGGGGGGTTTTATAGCATAATGTGTAGAGGTATAGTTCATAAAGGAGAGGCCATGCCTTAGCTAAATGAGGGAACGCTGTGAAGGATTTAGGATATATATTTTTTATTCTTCCTGGAGATAAGGTTCCACATTGTGACTTGAGGGGTCACATTTTTAGGGGCTTCATAGTTTTTTTATTATTAGTTAAAGGATTTGTGCCATGATTTGACCCAAGATTTCACACCATAGAAGGTGATCAGATGAGGGAACCATATCATGGTGCATAGGGTCCATGAAATGGTTAGGCCCTTTCATGTTTTTTATAGGGGTAAACTTGTATTTTTTATTCAACCCATCTCAATTTTTACATCAATCAGGGTTGTAGGAGAGGAAATTTTTTTCATCACCTTCCCCTGTATTCCCTCATTAGATCCCCCTTGAAGAGGGTTAATTCTTTTATGGACCTATGGTGGATCAATAATAATACATTCTCATCCTTACCTATTTTTTCTTTTTATTTATTATTCATGGAATTTACTATCCTCAACAAGGGTTTTGGTGAAGATTTCACCAGATAATGGTAGATTTCATCGTGAAATATGGGGATTTTCATGTAAAATATAGATGAAATCCCAAGGATATGATTTCACATCGTTTCTATCTATTTAATTATAGGTAATACATTAACCAAAATTATTTTAAATTTTTAATAATATTGGAAATTAATTGATTCAGGAATCATTGTTTTTTATTAGGTTTTCTATCAGCTATGAGATCAGGGGTGTGTAGGGAGTGATTTTCAAATCATTTATTGAGGTTCAGTGTCGTTAAACTTATTGATAAGTGATTTTTTTATGATCCATATATTAATTATAGAGTTAAGTTAGGTTTAATATATAATTAATTATAATTTTTTTATAATTAATTGGATAGTTTTTTATGGAGCTAGGACCACGCACTCATGAGTGATGTATAGTCAATCATGGATGAGCTTAAGCAATGGTGGTTAAGATTTGATTAAAGGTAATAACTCTAAATGAGATAAGTGGTCGCCAAAAATATCCCTATAGTTTGTGTGTTTTTTATTTTCTTTTGATGTGTGGTCTCTCCACTCATGTGTGATTAACCTTTAATTAAATAAATTGTTTCCTTGAAATATTTACAAATATAACAAAATATTCAAGATCATTGATGGAAATTTTAACACTATTATATTCCTTGGTTGTCAATGGTTGAGGTTTAAATTATAAAAAATGTATTATGAGATGAAAAAGACCCTTTAGAAGTGTGAATGATAGAAATTCAAGGTAGTGGACCATGGGATAGGTTCCCTTAGTTATTATCCTATAGATAATAGTGATACATGTGGAATGTTTTTCTTAAGGATAAGATATATTGAGCCATGGCTTACTTCAGAGCCTCATGCATAGATGATTGGATATGAGGAGAGTGATCTCTCATCCCCACTAGTTTACATGTACATCCTAGTAAGTATTCCTGGGAGAGGATTCTATGTAGGTTCAATGAGAAGACCCACCTAGTTGATTTTTGAAAGGAGGTCAATGTTACACCACTCCCTTATGTTTGATTTATATGATATTGCCTATAAGTATGATTAGGACATGAAAAGTTCATGGCTAGGTTGAGGGATGTTATTCCAACTGAGTGATGAGCTTTGATCCTAGAGTTGGGAAAGAGAGGAAGGCACCATTTTGGGGTGTCTAGACCAAGATGTGAATTGGGGGACCATAGTGGGTGGTGACCCAATCTCATGTTGAACCTATATAGGGTTATTATGAGAATTATAACATAGATATATCCTAGTATGAATGTGTTTTTTTTAGACTAGGTCATGTTCTTGAGAGAAAACCCTAGGAAATGTAGGTTGGTCTCGAGAAGGTAGACAAACCCTTTAATAATGATATATGTATATATTGGTATTATAGGGGGTATATTTCCCTTCAACATATTATATGATTCCAAAGTGGATCTCTATTCTCCTAGATTATATTATGGTAAGCTATAATAGGATAGGTCACCATTCACCCCTAATGGTATTATGGTGAGCTGGAGCGGTGTGGGTGTTATTCCCCCTAGATGGTATTATGGTGAGTTGGAGTAGAGTTATTCCCCTAATGATATTGTGGTAATATGGATTATGGTGGGGCACAACTCCCCCCTGATGGAATTATATGTGGGGTTTCATTCCCCATTATATGTTATATGATTCCAAGTGGGGTTTCATTCCCCACGATATGTTATATGATTCTAGGTGGGGTTTTATTCCTCCCTGATGGTATTATAGGTGGGGTTTTAATCCCCCTGATATGTTATATTATTATAGGGTGGGGTGATATTACCCCTTGATTATATTATGGGTGGTGAACAATTTCCCTTGATATATTATATGATTCCAGTTGTTGGTTCATTTTCTCTAATGTAAAATAAGTATTAATGGTATTATGGGTGGGAATTATTCAACCCTTTAGTGGGATTATGTGACATGCTCAAAGACATTTGGAATAGGGTAAAGCGATCATGGTTGATATTGAGGGTCACCTTATAACTCAAGGACCGATGGTGTTTAATTATCATGATTACTAACTTTATTTGATTATTTTGATAATAGAAAATCATGTATACACTGTATTTACTAGTTATGTTGTGGAAACTATTTGCAGTGAACTATTGAGTTTCCCTCACACCCTTATTAGGTATCCATGGAACATTGGTACCTAAAAAACCTCATGATTGCAAGTAAATGTAGGGAAAAGGCCTAGTATTGATCAGTTGAGTTGGATAACTTGGAAAATATTCAGAACATGGGACCGGGTTAGGACTCAAGTCCTGGTGGTGGTGGTTATTTCATTTTTTTATTTAATTTCAAGATGTATATGATATTCCTATGGGAGATCTATTAAATGTATTTCTAACTCATGTGAAATTTAGATTTCTCATTTTTTTATAGAATGGATTTTTAATCTATATCATGTGGTTTGGAATATATATTTTTATTTATTCTTTTAGATATTCTGATGAATATTTGTATGATATTTCTACTATTTTTTACTTTAATATAAGTTTATGGTCTCCATGTGGTTTCACCTTAGACCCTTGCTTCTAGTTAGTAGCCTCTGGTTTATAGGGAGGCATATCTGAGGTCATGTGTATCTCTAATCTATTTATTATGGAGTGAGTTTGTATGAGGAGTTAAAAAGTGGCATTAGAGAATTGTCTATTTTTATTACTATTTGGGATATGGTAGAAAATATATATTACTAGTCTGAACATCAAATCGACTCTTTTTCATGTCATTGTTTGGAACCTATATGAGCTAAATTGTAAGTTACTAGGAAGACTGTATTTATGTTCATACTTTTTTATGTTACAATTGAGTTTATTATTATTTAAAATGATGTTTGGATTTACATGATTTCTAGATTTTCTATTGACCCAGGGTGGTAAGAGGTGTGATTACATGAATCATATAAATCACATGGGTTCACATTATATGTTCTTACTTGTATGTGATTAAGACATCAATTCTAAAAATATAAAAATAAAAAAATAAAAAATGGGTTTGGTTACTTAAATTTTCAAAAACAACTTATATGGTGTTTTCCCATATACCTTCTTGGTGGAATTCTACTTAACCAAACCAGATAAAATTCTAATATTTCTGATGATTGAATATTTTACTTATCATATAATATAGGTTAAATGAAATTCCAATAGAAACTTATAAATTGTTTTCCTTTATAAATTAAAAATATAATTTCATTTAACAGAGATGTGTTATGATTTACTTGATACGAATCATCATAGAGAGATATCATATATCTGTGTTTGTGCGTGTATTTGTATACAAACATATATGAGATCTTTATTCCCAAAGGTGTAGTATGGTATGTGAATTATTAGTGAGTATTTTTACCCTATAGTGAGTAGTTGTCTTGAGTATGAGATCATTTGTATGTATACATACAAGAAACCTAGGGAAGGTGTTTTGGCCTATAAGTTACCTAGTGAAATTTTATATGGGAGCATGGGTGTCACTCCACGAATTACGATCTTTTGAGGTATGGTTATGAATGTAGTGGTGGAACCAAGTGAGATTTAGGTGTCACTTGGTATATTAGTGAGTTGAGGTTATGATTTAGTACAAGGGTGATTTCCTCTTCCTGTTAAATAAGAGATGTGATATATGAGGGTGACTCAAGATAAGGGCTAGCCTAGGATTTTGAGTTCCTTTAAATGGATATAAATTGTATATTCTATTTTTTATGCAATCATTTCATGGTTTTTACTATCTATTATGTGTTATATGAATTTCTATGTCTTGGATATTATAGATGTGAAATCACGAGTAGTGCTTGTGTTGTGATAGGTCTGACATGCACATGAGGCAAGGTTAGCAGGTTGATTAGGTGTGGTTAGACTTGTATGAAATTTGGGTCATGTGAGGAGTGGGTTTTGGGAAATATTCATGTTTAACACCCCAATATTTTAAAATATATTTTTCATTAAATAAAATGTAAGTGTTCGGTAGCTTGCTTTACAGGCAACACCAAGCTTAAAATGAATTGAGATATATTATAACCTAACCATTAAATTGGTGGTATGAATATAAATAAATTAATTATGAAAAATATTTATAAAGGTTTTATATAATTAAAATTTATTTATTAATGTTTAAAATATAAATGCTTAATTTTTAGTAAATTCATTTTATAATTCAAAAATATTTTTTTTTCAAAAAGGTTTGTATTACATTTTACACGCACAAAAATTATAATTTATTTATAAAATATCTATAAATTTTATTTTATGAAATTAATATCATTTTATAAATCATCATTTCAATATTATCTTAGGTAGAATTTTTTGTGATTTTTTTTAAAAAGATTTATTTTTCAGTGAATAGTGAAAAATACCAATTTTTGTAAGAATTGTCATTTATTTTCAAGTAAAATTTCTATTATGTTTTGAATTTTATATTAAATTAACATAATTATACTTTAATTTGAATTAATATAATTAATTACTTAAAAAATCATTATATTTTATTTTGATATAAGTCCATTTTGGGCTTAAACGCACATTTTTTCTAAAACCTGTTATTATACGCACAATGTGTTTTTATCTTAATAAATTAAATTCATATATATTTATTAATGGTTTTAATTAAATTTATATATTATATATTAAATCATATATTTTAACATGCATTTTATGGGTTTTTCAAGGAAATTAATGTAAGTTAGTTGTGTTTTATGTTTAAAGATTCATTATTCTAAAACAGGTTTTCATTAAGGGTTTTGTGCTTATTTAAAATTAAATTATTCCACTAATAGAAATTGAATATATTAAAATGGATTCAAAATTTATAACAATAATAATTAATATAATCTAATAGTTTTATCTTACTTTTTTTCATAGTGAATAGTAAAAACCGTAAAATTTTGTTACCACTGTTAGGTTAAAACGGGTTTACCGGGGGTTAAACCAAGAGATAAGGGTAGTATTTTTACCCAAAGCCGTATAATTATTATTTTTTGAATATATTTCAACCTTAAATTACCCTAAAACCAAATATTTGGCCATTGGGATCCACTTTTCTAGCAAAGTGACATATATAGTTGAAATATTTTAAGACATTCCATGTGTGTCCCTCCCCTCTCTTATAAAAGGGAACCACTCCTCCACCCTTATTCACACTATTTGATCCTTTTATATCATCCAAAACCTAATAAAAATCCTTCTTAAAATAATTACCTTCATCCTATATCTTCTAATATTCTCTTAAGACCAATCCTTCATTGCTTGAGGTATAAGCCAAAGGGGGTCTCTCGAATAAGAGGTATAAATTTTAACTAAAACCTTTCAATTTATTTCTTTTTATAACTTCTATAAACTTGTTTTATCCATAAAAATGATTAATATAGTAAAATAAATATACATATACGTTATTATGATGATTTCATGACCATTTCTACCACTTATCCATAAAATTAGAAATAAAAATATCTTTCATCCGTACGTGGGGACTACTATCACTACGTAGTGATACAATTAATTTTGCATAACCATATTTCATGGGTGGTTATAATGATGTATTTAATGTTTATATATTATATTAATAATACAATTATTATTATTTAATTATAATATATTATCTGCCTTCTAACCTTCTGATCTATTGGTAAATGATAACGTTGCTTATACGTACGTGTGCACTACCACCTCCACGAAGTGATGTGATTTTTTTTATCATTTTTTATTTACATGAATGGTAAAAAAGTATATATTTAATGATAATATATTATATTTATGATATAATAATGATTCTATAAATTTGAATTATAATTTTTCTTATTTCATTCCATCCATCAAAAAATGGAAACATCACTTGTGTGTATGTACGGACTATTGTCTCCACAAAATGATGTAATTCATTTTTCATCACTGATTTATAAGAATTTTTATAATTATATATATAATGAATATATATTATATTTATATAATGATTAAAATTTTTTATATGTATGAACCATGATCAAATTTTAAGGACTATAAATTTTGAACTAAAATATACCTGAAAAATGAAGCATTTAACACCCAAAATGATGACTTTAGTAGATAATTATTAATAAAAGGGAATTGAAATGATATAAGTGGATCATTTATGATATTATATATTAGTATGGTTCTTTTTTATAATTATAATAAATTTAAATTTATTGTACATGATTTTATAGTTCTTACGAAGAAAGACAAGCTTGAGGTAAGGATTTCTTTGTCTCATTTTCAAATTCACGAGGCATGTTTGAAATAATGCACCATAATTTATTTTATATGGTGTAATTATAGACTAATGAATTTATTTTTACATATTAATTATATTAACTATATTTAAATATCCATATGAATTTCTTTCTTTACATGTCCTTCAATTAAAAAAATACCGAAGTTGTATGAGTTTCATCTCAATTTCTCTTCATTGAGACATATTTTATTTTTATAAACCAATTTATTATATATGTGGTGTATATAATTCCTAAGAATGTATTTTTGGATAATAAATAATTTAATTTAATGGATTTATAAAACCATATGATTTTCAATCTTCTAATGAATTTAGATTTAAAAAAAATTTCTAAAGTTGTAAGGGTTGTTCTTCTCAATTTTGTTTCATTGAGACGTGTTTGATGTTAAACACTTATATTATTTTATGAGATTTATATACTACCCCATTGATATTTTTTTCTCATGAATATAATTATTTTTATGTAATCTAAAGTTTTACTTTAAGTTATTTATTTTCGGGGTTATGATTCAAAAGTTACCATAACTGTAAGGGTTTTATGTTACAATATCATTTTTTTATCGGGATTGTTTATTCTTAAATTTTACAATGATAAAATTTTATGATAAATCTCTCTAAAATATTATATCTTTTATTATTATGTTTTTATTTCTATATATTTCATATGTTCCTTTAATTTTTCTCTCTTTAAGTACTCAATAGACTAAAAGAATATTTTTAAGGAAAATTAACCTTGTTTTTTCCTTCGCTTAAGAATATTTTAATCCATGTCCATATTTTCTTTAAAAAAATTAATAATTTTTAATTATTATAAAAAAAATATTAAATTAATTTTTACTCGTGTTTTAATTTCTATAAAAAATTAATGAATCTTCTTTTCATTTTTTGAGGAAGGTACTTATAACTTTTTACGAATAATGTGAAAGGGATTTTTGTTTTAATGTACACTATATGAAAGAATTCCTCCACCATTATAGATACTCTTTTATTTGAGGCTTCTATTATAATTTTCCTTGGTTATTTTAAAATAAAATTTTTTCCTTAATATTTTAGAAATTTTAATATTTTAAATAAGTTATTTAAAAATGAAAGGGTATTTTCTTCAAGAAATGTTCTAGTGATAACAACAACATTTATTTATTTATAAAATAAATTTTTTTAGTGATATTTTAAAGTTATTTTCATCTATAATTATGTCCTTATATGTTTCTTATGATTTACTACAGATATTATCCAATGTTACCATATTTATTCTTTATCTGGGTTGTTTATTATTATGATGATTAAATTTTTATGAAACTCATATCATTTCCAAGGATTGTGTTTGATTACAGGATGAATGTCTTATGATATTATGGAAAAAATATGTATGGTTTTCATTATATGATGTGTGGGACCATTGTTATATAGTCTTCTAATACATTGTATAAATAATGATATCTCGTGAGATAATAAAGACTATAATGGGGAGTGAACCAAATTAAGTAAGGGTATTTTTTCAATAAGATAATATTGGGAGTAAACCTTGACTAAGGAAATGATGGAATGGGAAGTGAACCCAATCCACTATGATAGTATTGGTAGTGAATATTGACTATATAAATTATTTTTAATGCTTATGTGCATGCCAAAAACTTATGTCTTATGATTAAAATATTTTTTAACGGCTCGTGAATGATTATTGATGATTCTATACTCTTATGTCTTATGTATTTCTATTGATAAAACTTTATAACATATTTAATTATTATGATATATAAATTTATGGGTATTATTTTCTAATTTTTATCACATGTTTTCGTACCCTTATTTTTATTTTATGATCACCTGTGATAATTTATTGAAATATATTATGTTTACCATTACTGATCTTCTAATATCACCCTTTCTTATGTTTCCCTTACCCAGTTTATAGAGAAAGTTTTTAATTAATTTATATCAAATAATGGTTTTAGTTGTGAAGAACTAATTGTGAAATAATGTAGATCTTTTATATACTAGTTGTTTATGTATCCAAGTTCCCAAAGAAACTAATATTCTACCATACTTAGGCATGTATTATTGTGAAATATAATGAGTATATAAAATGATGTAATATTTATGTATAAAAATTATTAGTAGATATAGTTGGTGTTAGAGGTAAGGTTTGATAAGTTTTGGAAACTAGGATGAAGAAAATTTAATGAGAACCCTTAGGATAATCCTAAGTATTAGAGAAAATCCTAAGATATGGTAAATAACTGAGTGTAGTTTCCCTAATAAAATGCATCATTGTATAAGTATAGGATAAAATCATAAGCTATGCCATCGGGACCAGCCTATGCTTACACAGGATGCCCATCTAGATGGTCATGCGAAGGTGGAGAGCTACTGTCATGATATAGATGCTGGGGAGGTGAAATTCCTTGTAGATAGTCTGGTTTAATTCCCTAATACCTTCAGGTCATGTAATCTCCTAAGCCTATAGGAAATGCAATCTCTGAGCCTACGGGCCTTTTAAGGGTTCCCCCTCATCCCTTGAAAGGGGGGTTATCAAAAATAAATAAAAATGAAGGCCTTCGGGCCATTCGGGCATAGGGAAATGTCTTAAAGGAATTGAAAGATGTTTTATTTATGGAAAAGTAGGACATGAAGGAATAAATTTCTGGGTAAAACTGAAGATTTCAATGGAGGTAAATAAAGTACATTCCAATGTACCATTTATAGTTCAATTTCTTATATTATGGGAACTTCGGAATTATCTGAGTCAATGACCTAACCCAAAGGCTAACTCCTTGACTAAGTAATGTAATATGATATTCCAATCATTGAAGTGGAATAATTGAAGTGATTATGTATTGTGATTTGAGAATTATGTTGTTTAAGTGTTTTATGAATGATATTCTAGTTATAATAATCATGAAACATCTATGGATTGTTCTATAGTAGTTTTTCTTTAAGGATTTGGAAAATGTCTTATTAAGGAATAGATAACCCTTAATATTTTCCTAGGGTTGAGATAATAGTGTTTATTTGGGATAAATAGATGATTGATTTTGATAAACTAAAATGGATATTATTATTGACCTTGAAATTGATTAGTGATTTGGTGAAAAAGTGATTTATGTTATCTTTAATAACGTTTATTTCATTTTTGGATTTGTGGAATATATTTTATATTCTATGATTTGATTTTAGGAAAAAGGATAGAGTAATATTTTTGAATCATATATGTTTTCATTATGGTTTTAGGGTAATTCATGTTATTAGAGTTTTTTAGAATACTATATGATCAAGGTATTAAAATATTTGGTATTTAACATTAAGAGATACTTTATGTCATTTAGGTATAAATTTTAAAGTTTATCTTGAAAAAAAATGATCAAATCCTTCAGATTTTCTTTTTTTTCTTTTTTTAAAATATATTTTAATTGATTTTTAAGGTTAATAATTTATGGAATGGTTTAAGTAGAACTATGGTAGTTATTATTGAGGCTTTATAAATTAATGTATTATTTATTCATATGAATATTTATCCTTTTTGGATAGCTTGTGGCAACCATATTGGTTTTTGTAAAAATCTAGAGATAGATGGAATGACTTTTAATTATTTTATAGACCTTATGATCATTTAAAAGTAAATTTTAGTGATTTAGGCATGAAAAATTAATCTTTAATGTTTATTTATTAGAGTAATAGATGAGATAGAATTATAAATTGACCAAAAAACAATAAAAGGATGAACATTATACTTATTAAATGAAAATAAATCAAGTCAGTATATTTTATTGTGTAATATATCTTCATAGTAAATGAATTCCTAAACTCTAGGAAAATGGATCTTGAAAATGAAAATGTTTTCCTTCTTATAGTTATTTCTATGGAGTTGATGGTATTTTCACCCCTCACTGATTAATAGATTTTTGGTCATTAAATTTATCATGACTATGTTCTTTATCACTCTCTATAATTTATTGGACATTATCTTTCTCCTCCATGTCAATATTTTAACTTACCACTAATTTTCCCGTATCTAGGAACTTGACTATGTGTTATTTAAGAAAACATTTATCTTTCCCACTTCCCCTTTTAAAGGATGTTTTCTTATTCCTTTGTATAATGTGGGTTTTTAATAAAGGTGTTTATGAATATTGGACCTTTGTTTACTAAGAAAAAAATTGTGAAGATGAAATTAATTTAATGGGGTAGAATATAACACCCTAAGATTTTAGAATATATTTTTATTTAAATAAAATGTAATTTTTTGGTAGATTTCTTTACACACAACACCAAGCTTAAAATGATCTATGATATATTATAACCTAGAAATTAAATTAGCATTATGAATAGGAATAACTAAATTATGAAAAATATTTTTAAAGTTTTTATATAATTAAAATTTATTTATTAATGATTAATAGATTAGTACTTAGTTTTAAGAAAATTCATTTTATGATTTGAAAATAAGATTTATTCAAAATTGGTTTTTATTTCATTTTACGTTCATGGAAATTATAATTTATTTCTACCATTTTCATAAATTTTATTTATGGAAATGAATATCATTTTTTAAATTATCACGTCAATATTATATTAGGGTGAATTTTTAAGATTTTTCTAAAAATATTTATTTTTCAGTGTATAACAACCCGTGTTTTTGAGCCAAGGTAGAATTCCAAGGGAATTTGAATTTTATCATTAAGTGTAAGGTTCATTATTTGAATCGGGTTTCAGAATGTAATTCTGAGAGTTGGAATGATTCAAACTGTTGTTATTAGGCTTGAGGGGTTTCTCATGTATTTTTTGTGTTTTGGGAGTGTCGGGCCCTGAAATCGCAAGTTTGGGTGGTCAGATCAGGGTGCACGGTTTGTCTGAAATCATGCAACCCCCAAAATCAAACCATGTAGCCTAAACTAGAGGAGAAGTAGGTGTCACACGGTCTATACATGGTTTTCCCAAACATTTCACACAACCCACATGGTTAGTTTCACTTAGGTAGTACGTAAACATTATTCATCGCTTGGTTAGGAAAACTGTGTGGTATAACCGTGTGAGCTAGGTTTCCTAGGAAGTGGGAGCCACACATTTGACGCACGATTTGGCCAAATCATGCGTCCAAACCATGAAACCCCTCTTGTGTGGGTAAAATACCCATTTTACTCTTAATTAAATGTTTTAAATCCCTCATTTCTTTCTCCTCTACCTATCTAGTAGGATTTTCCTCCTCTCCTTAGTGTGTGGGTTCCTCATATCCTCTTCTATAGGGTTTGAGCTCCCTCCTTCATTTGTTGTCAGAATAACTCACCTTCAGAAGCGTTGGATCTGTCTCGATAATCTTTTCCTTACCCTCTAATCTATTTCATGTTTCTTCTTCTATCTATTTCACTATTTTGGTTCAACAGGAGCATTATAAAAATCCTTCAATGTCTTCAGTTTTAGGTTGAATCAAACTCGATAATAGATGAGTGGAGTGCTACTACATCAAGGTGTGTGGTTTAGGTATTTCCCATTTGTTTTGTCGCATTGTATTTGTCATTCTATTGTTTTTCTCACCGAACCATTCTGATTATGCTTCATTTTTGTTAAATAAATTGATTAAAATGGTTACCTATGTCCCTTGTGAACCTACCATGTGGAAAAACCCATTTTTGGTGTGTACACCTTGCCTTTCTCCATGCCTTTGGGTGTTCCCATCCTAAATTTCATATTTTCCCATGAAAAGATATTGTTGATAAAAAGTTCATGTGTGTTCCCCCCTTGGATAAATGCCTTAAATTGCATTTCGAATTGATATGAATTGAGAAACATGGGCTAAGACCACTTAAAATGACGATGCACAATGTTTATTGGTTGAACCTATGATTTATGCCTTGTGTGCATGATTTATATATCAATGCTTGCAATCTATGGTCATGATTGTGCCATATGACTTGTTTTTTCAAATATGAAAGGTGGTTATATTCAATTCTTATGCTTAATTCTATATGTCAACACTTATTCCATAATTGGGTGATTTGAATTGAATGTCATTCGTGGCCAATCTTGATAGCTTGGGCTATTGAAATTTAATTGATAATATGTGACTAGATGTATGTTACGCCATGTACCTATGCTTGTATTTCATTGTTTATACTTATAGAATGTTGTCTAGTGATCGTATATGGTAACCTAGATCTTATACATGTGCTTAATCCATGTCAATCATTTGAATTGTGCTACATGAATAGCTTGTTTATCATGTGGCATTGATTGTTTTTTAGGGAATATAATTATATGGATGTCTTGCCTTGTGATGCTCCTTGAATACTATGGATCACATTCTATGGGATAGAAGAGAACATGGGCCCCTTGTTAAGGATTCCATGGATAGACTCATCGTGCTCGGTTAGATCTACTTGACGTGCTAGGAGTGATACATTGGTCGGCCGGGTACAGGCTCACCGAGCTGTTATTCATAACCGTGATTGAGTATGGTTCCCCAGGGGAGAAAACAAGGATGGACCCATTTGTAAATATGTATATTCCATTCCTTAGGTGATACTTGATCCCCTATGTGAGATACTTGGTATAAACTCAAAGTTCATCATGCCTCAAGTGATATAAAGGATGTCGTGTGGGTTTCCTTGGATGAACTCGGAGGATTTGGTTATATCAGATGTTCCTGTAGAGACCACTGTAATTCTTTTTAGATCACCTTAGATGGGCTTGGGACTCCACCCATGGATTTTATGGAATTAATTTCTTATGCTATATATGTTTATTCTTATGTATATTTGAGCATGATTGTGTGATGACATGGAAATGATACCCCTAGTCAAAGAATAAGCTTAGGGATATGTCTTCCCTAGATTGACTTGTTTGTGTTGGATTTATATATATATTATAACTTCCACAGGTACCTTTATTTAGACTTCTAGATTAGTCTGAAGCAGGTAGTATTAGTCAGGTGGCCATTTAGGAACCCAAGATGAGGTGTTTATTAATTCTTTATTTAATGCTCTACCTTTACTATTATGGACCACTTTCTTTTATTTATGGAACAAAATAGAATGGCCTAGACACTATGGGTGTTGGCCTAATGAGATTATATCTTACACCCTACTCAGGCACCATTTGGTACCTGAGTAGATTTTATAATCATGTGAATGGATAAAGGGAAGCGTGCGACTTCTAATGCTTGATTGATTTACCACTTTAAGATGGAGCACGAGGTAGAGGATCGAGTATATGCTCAAGATGCTTGTAGTAACAGTTTTTTCCTTTTTTATATAGTTTTTCCAGAATTTAGTATATGATTTTATCCTTAGTTCCCTATACTCAAATTTTTTATAGACATGTGACATCATGATCATCATTTTTTTTGTATCTATTATTGATTATTCAGCTTCTATTGTTATCTATTTCTATTGCATGGTTTATTTCTATATTTCTATTGTTGTTTGTTTCTCATTTATACTTATGTTATTTATCATCTTTTGTTTATAGCTAGGAATACTTTTATCTATAAGGTAATAGTCTCTCTATGAACACACCCTAGTCCCTCACTATTGGTCTGAAGCTTCTGGCGTTTGGGGAGGTGTGCTTGAGGTCCTATAGCCACCATTTCAGGGCACCAGTAAGTGGAACCCAGGACAGGATTCTACAAAGTGGTATCAAAGGAGATTTTACTTTTGTCCTACTATTTGGGTTTAGATAGGAGACTAGTGTATTGGAATTTTTAATTGACCCTATGCTTGGAATTAGTTAACCCATGTACATGGGAAACCCAATTTCCTGGTATGGGGAATTATAGTTATTAATTTCACCATTTATAATTGATACAGATTCACCATTTGGTGATGCGCATGTGTTATGATGTTATTATATTTATATTATTGAAATGGTGGTTTCTTATATTGCATCTTGATGATATGAGGTAAAATGTAATAATGCATCATACTAGGCACTATAGGACTTAAAATGTCTTTCATATGCCATGCCATGTTGGTTAAACTGTCAGGCTATTTGAGAATATTATTGTGTCTTGTGTGTTATTTTCCATCCTTCTAATATTACATGTCAATAGTTTCAATAATGTATTTATATTTATACCTACTAAGGTATTTGATTGGTATTCTTCTTATAATATAATGATCACACTTTAATTATGTGTCATTATTAAGTGTTTCCATTATTTTACTGTCATTCTTACCATGTTTATTTAATTAAATAATGGGCCTTGTTTCTAATTTTCATGATCCTATGCTTGTTTAGTATGGGTTGGAACATGTTGGTTTCAGTTATATGTGATCCAATGTGTCCAATTCATAAAGTGTATGGTCTCTTTATGAATTAGAATAGGGTGAAACATATAATCGAACCATTGTAGACACACCTTATATATTTAGAGGCCTTCATATAAATATGGAAGAGGTTAAATTTTCTTTTATACAAGATAAAATGGTTGTGATTAGATGGGAACTGCCCATAAATTTTAAAGTGTATTTCCACTTTATAAATTGAGAGGTGGTAACCCATATAACCAAACCATTTATTATGGTATTTCTACTTAGAAACAGTTACAAATATATATGTGGTTTAATTTGACCTTAAATGAGATGGTTTCCTTATTGAGGCTTGTAATTTTTTTGTGGGGAATAATGACCCTTATGGCTAATTTTCTAAATGCACAACTAGACCCAAGTAGGTAATTTTGGGTAGGTTTCTTAAATAATGAAACCACTATGGGTGTTTAAAAAAAATGTTTAAAAATGTTCAGGTTTCTTTTAATTGTACCCAAAGTGGATTAAGGGGAACTCAGTAGGTTGCATTTTCTTGGATCAGACTTAGTTATTAATCTCATGGTGGGTGTGCTTATGCCTTGTGTTGAGGGAATTTTAAAATTTCCATAGCTACCTATATGGTTCTACATGTAAATGTAAAATGGAATCCCTTCAGACCATACCTCTTAAAATAATAAGGTACCTTTTATTTTCTTGATCTATAATAGTATAAGATCTTATAAATAAATTCATGGTATTTAAAATGGGTTTATGTGATAAATTGGACTAATTATGATGGGTTGACAACTAAATAATCAACATTTAAAAATGAATTTTAATGAAACTTTCCTCGTTTTAGTTGTATTATCCAGATGCCTTTACTTAATGACTGGTATTGTTTTTTTTTTGTTTTTTTCCCTTCAAACTAATCCTTGAAATGTTTAAATAATCAAGTGGTGTTTTTATATTAAAATATTATGTAAAGTTAGGTTAAATCCTTTCTATGTGTTTCTTTGATTATATTCCTTAAAGTACGACGTGATTATGTTTTGTAGGATTCTTCCTTCTTATGTTTGAACCTGAATTATCGGATCTTAATCCTAGTGACCTTATCTGGCGTAATCACTTGGTAGGTTCAATGATTCCTACTTCTGTATGGGGTAACCTATTATAGGTAGAACCCAAGGGTCTTAAAATTCTTTATAGACACTCTTGATTATTTACCTGACCTGTGGTACTGTTCGGGTGTCGTTGACCATGTAGGACTCTTAGATTTTAAATGACACCCTTTTTTATGGGTGTTCATGGTATCATCGACCCTTGTTAGAGACATGAGCATCGAGTAATGCTCAGATTCAGCAGGTTAGACATTTCTAGGGCATGGTCAGTCACTTAGTAGGTCTCATGACCCATTCCTCCTTCCTTGGGAAACTCAAGAGGTCATCGGTCTATTTCACAATCGTATGGAATAATGAACTTTGAGCTAGTTTTTGGCATGGTTCATCTTATACTTTGATGCATAGGGAAGAAAACCTATGGATAGTATTGACGATGTGTATTCATATCACTAAAACCTCGGGTAGTGTGCATTCATATATGCTATACCCATTGGGTTGTTAAATGATATAACAAACTGGTAGAGTTTGGTGAAATACTTTAGCCTTGAGTTTTTGAGTCTATTATCAAGTCATATCTAGAATAAAGTTACCTGGGTGTTAAAGGAAATCATGTTCATCCTAATGATCAGGATGATGTTTTAAGTGGATCAAGTGTTTTGACACGTCAATCAGGTTGGTTTTGTCCCTTATGTTAAATGCTATGATGTATGCGAGTGTGTCTCGGAGGAGCGTCCTGTGTGCATCTGAGGTGAATCTGATCTAGCATGCTTATAAGCGGCTAGAATTTCTCTCCTATTTGATTACTATGGAACTCCTAAGGTGGGAAGCATCATGTCAGTTCTGGTGAATATGTGATCGTCAAAGTATAAGGAACACAACCAAAGAGGACCATTTGTAAATGGTTTATCTTGATCTAATTCCCTTGAGGCATTCCAATTTTGAATCAAGCTAGTGTTCACTCATTGTAACAATGTTTATGTGGTTGGTTGTGTTTGAAACACTTTAGAAACACTATTTTTCATATATGGACTTCAGTGTTAAATCTTGAATGATCACAGGATGCCTTGGCTGGTAAAGTCATTGTGATCGGTTAATGGAAATTCATCGATAGGTGAAGCCGAGATTCTTTCAAGAAGTTAAACATTAGTGGTTCAATTGTTCTTATTTTGGTTTTCTAAGTTTCCTCTTAGTGTAATATTTGGAAAGAGGTGAGCATGTTCCCTATCTTTATGTCATCCCTGATGCACTAAGAGAGCATTTTTCTTATGTCATGCTAAGTTTTAAAAAAATTAGGGGCTTGATAAGTGATATTTATCTAAGTCGTATGCTAGATGTGTGGTTTTTGTTGAGAAATAGTTAGTCTTAAGTGATACCTGGGTTATTATGTGGGAACTCCTTATATAGAATCTTAAACACCATTAGTTTTCTTTTAACTTGAATTCCTGGAAGATGTTGCTCCAGGCTCGTTCAACAATCTGATGTAGATGGCTTGGCCTTGTAATAACATCTCACTCGTAAACAAGGAGTATGCACTACCTTGGGTTAGTTCCTTGAACTCTCATTTAATAAATCTGAGGTTTCCCTAGACTTTTTGATGGGATCGAAGGCAGTTTACAAAGGGTAACTATTCCAATGGTCTAGATCTAGGTTACCCCATTTGTTTGTACTGATTAAGGATAGTTTAAATGACCATGTGGTTGTTTGATCAAGGAACGTCACCAGGATTCCCATACGGACTTCAGTGAATGTTCTTCTTATAAATGAAAGATGCCTTGGGAGAAGGCATCATGGTTATATTTGTAATATGTCAGACATCTAAGCTGAGCATCTTGAGAATAGTCAATTGGAGGTGGTTCAAACTATTTTCCTTCTTAATCTATGTATACAGTTGAAAGGAATCATTTTAATCACACTGTTAGGTTATGGTGGGTGTGGTTTTAGTGTCATCAGGGTCTTCTAAAAAAGCTTGCACGACCAGTTCTAGTTAGGTTAATTTGGATTCGACCATTTCCTTGAATTTAGGTTTCAATATGGCCTCATAAGTAATCATGTTCATCCAGTTAAATAAATCATGTCAGGAGCACCACAAAAATGCTTAGAGGTGTGATTTTTAAGTCAATTCCAATGGTGAAGGTACCATGGCTTAGAATTGGATCCTTTCTATGTTAAATCATGTAGTTAGGAGAACCATCAGTTATATATTTAATTAGACAATGATGTGATCATGTCTCTATCTAAACAGAATTGGGTAATCTCTATTTTAGTATTTCATTTTGAAAATGAGTGTTGGATCGGGTTTTGGTGGCATAAGTGTTGTATGTTTAAGTGAATTCTTGGAGGTTCATAGGGTTTTTGGAAATGAAACCCAACCATTTGAATGGGACTTCATGACCCTTGTAGGTCATGATATGTTTCATTATTTCTGAAGGATTCTTGGGGAAGAAAAGTTTTAAGGTGGGGAGGTTGTAACGACCCATGTTTATTAGCTAAGGTTGAATTCCAAGGGAATTTGAATTTTTACATTAAGTGGAAGGTTTGTTCTTTGAACTGGGTTTCAGAAAATAATTCCAAGATTTGGAACACTTCAAAGTGCTAGTCTTAGTCTTGGGTAAATGCACAAGGGGTTCCCCAGGTGTCTCATTGAGTTTTGGGAGCACCATACCCCGAAATCGTAAGTTTGGGTGGTTAGAGCAGGGTACACAGTTTGTCTGAAATTGTGTGTCCCCCAGTAGAAAACCGTGTGGACTAAACTCGAGGAGTAGTTGGTTTCACACAAGATGAGTACGATTTTCCCGAAATATGTGTCTAAACCACATCGTTAGTGCCACTTAGTTAATACCTAAATACTATTCATCCCACGGTTGGTGCATGGTTAGGAAAACTGTCTGTCATAACCATGTGAGGTGGGTTTTCTAGGCTATGGGAGTCACATGGTTGGCATAGGGTTTGGCCAAAATATGCATACAAACCATTAAACCCCTCTTGTGTGGATAAAATACCCATTTTACCCTTAATGAAATGTTTTAACTTTATCCTTTCTTTCTCCTCTGCTTATCTAGTGGGTTTTTCCTCCACCCCTTGGTGTGTGGCTTCCTCATCCCCTATTCCATAGGATTTGAACTTCCTCTTTCATCCTATGTCTTAATCACTCACTATCAAAAGAATTTGATCTAACTTGGTAATCTCCTCCTTCCTATCTAATCTATTTTAAGTCTACTCTTCCATCTGTTGTGCTATTTTGATGCAATAGATTTTTCCCTATTTTTAGGGTTTTTGAAAAATCCTTCAATTTCTTACATTTTAGGTTGAATCAAGGCTTGATAATGGATGCGTGGAGCACTACTACATTGAGGTAGCTAGTTAGTTCTTTCCTGTTTGTTTCATCGCATTCTATTTTATGTGTCATTTTGCCTCTCACTAGACCTTTCCAGTGATGCTTTATTTTTGTAAAATAAATTGATTAAAATGGTCCCATGTGTCCCTTGTGACCTTACCATGTAGTAAAAACTCATTTTTAGGGTGTCCTCGTTCTTTTGGACACCCCTTTGGGTGTTCCCATCATAAATAGACTATTTTTTCATGCTTAAATATTGTTTCTACAAAGTGTGTGAGTGTTTCCCCCTTGGTTAAATGCCTTAGATTTCATTTGGAATTGATATGATTTGAGAACCATGGGATAGTCCCACTTAAAATGCTGATGCACAATGTTTATTTGTTGAACATATGCTTTATGCCTTGTCTGAGTGATTTATATATCAACTCTTTCACTCTATGCTCATGCTTGTTCCATATGCCTTGTTTTGTCGTATATGCAAGGTGGTTAGCTTCAATGCATATGCTTAATTCCATATATCATCACTTATGCCATAATTGGGTGATTTGAATTGAATGTTAAGATTGGACTATCTTGATAGTATGGGATATTGAAATGTAATTGATTACATGTGACTAGATTTATGTTATTCCATGTACCTATTCTTGTATTCCATTGTTTATGCTTATGGAATATTGTCCAATGATCATATCTGGTAGCCTAGAGCTTATGCAGGTGCTTAATTCATGTCGATCATTAGAATTGTGCTATATGAATAGCTTGTTTATCATGTGTCATTGAGTTGATTTTTAGGAAATGTAATTATATATATGCCTTACCTAGTGATATTCCTTGGTTACTATGGATCACTTGATACAGGCCAAGAGAGAACATGGGTCCCGTTTCAAGGATTCCATGGATGGACTCACCATTCTTAGTTGAATCTACTTGATGCGCCAGGAGAGATACTTTGGATTTCTAGGTATAGGCTCATTGGGAGATTAATCATACTTGTGAGGGAGGTCAGTTCCCCAGGGGAGAAACCAAGGATATACCCATTTGAAAAGATGGATACACCATGCTTCGGGTGATACCCAATCCCCTGTGTGAGATAGTTGGTATAGAATCAAAGTTCACCATACCTAGAGTGATACAAGGGAATCCATATGGGTTGCCTTGGATGGACTCAAAGGAATTGGTTATATCATATGTTCCCATAGAAACCCTTGGGATTCTATTTAGATCACCTTGGATGGGCTCAGAACTCCACCAATGGATTTGATGGAGTGATTAATTTCTTATGATACATATGTTTCTTCTTATGTATATTTGAGCATGTATATGTGATGAAATGGAAATGAGACCCAAATATAAATCATAAGATTGGGGATATGAATTCCCTATATTTCCTTGTTTACATTGGATTTTTATACATATTATGACTTTGGCAGGTACCTTAATTCAAACTTCTGACTTAGGCCATAGTAGGTGGTATCGGTTGGGTGCCCATTTAAGAACCTGGGATGATGTATTTATTATTTGTTTATTTAATTCTATGAATTTACTATTATGGCACACTTTATTTTATTTAGTGCATGAAATGGAACGGACTAGACATCATGGGTGTCGGCCTACTAATATTATATCTCACACCCAATTTGGGCATCGTTTGGTACCCAAGTAGGTTTTATGATCACAGGAATAGATAAAGGGGAGTGTGTGGATTTCAATGCTTGATTGATTTATCACCTTATTATCTATCACAGGGAAAAGGACCAAGCATATACTCGAGATAATTTTAGTATAGGTTTTTTCCTTTTTTGTATATTTTTTCTAGCATGTAGTTTATGCTTGTATCCCTAGTTCCTCATACTCACATTTTCTATAGACACATGACTTCATGATCATAATTTTTATTTGGTATATATTATTGATTATTCACCTTTCACCAATTATATATTTCTATTTCATGGTTTATTTCCATATTTTTTCTGTTGTTTGTTTCTCATTTAGGCTTCTGATATTTATTATCTTTTGTTTACTTCTAGGCATACTTTGATCTATGAGGGCATAGTCTCCCCATGGAAACACCATAGTCCTTCATTATTGGTCAGAAGCCTCTATAATTTAGGGAGTCATGCTTTAGTTCCTTTATCCATCATCTTGGGGCACTGGTAAGTGGCACCCGGGGTGGGATGCTACACAGTGAATAGTGAAAAATACTAATTTTTGTAAAAAACAATCATTTATTTTCAAGTAAAGGACCCATTGTGTTTTTAATTTGATATTAAAATGATATAATTATCACTTAATTATAAATAATATCATTAATTACATAAGAATCTTTATTATACTTAATTTTTATATAAGTTCATTTTGGTCATAAAAACACATTTGTTTTTCTAAAAATTGATTTTATGAGCACAGTGTATTTTTATATTAATGAATTAAATTAATCTCTATTTATTAATGGTTTTAATGAAATGTATATATTTAATATTAAATAATATATTTTAACATTCATTATATTATTTTTACACAAAGAGTAATTTAACTAAATTATGTTTTATGCTTAAAGATTCAGTCATTTAGAAATGGGTTTTCATTACGGGTTACCTACTTATATAAAATTAAATTATTCCACATATAGAAATTTAATCAACTAAAATTGATTCTATATTTGGAATCATGATAATTAATATTATCTAATAGGATTAACTTAATTTTTTATTATAGTTAATAGTAAAAACAATAAAATTTTATTACCACAGTTAAAGTTAAAACCGGCTTAGCGAGGGTTAAACCAAGAGATAAGCGTAGGATTCCAACACACACACCTATCTGTTGTACCTCTCGTACCCCTCGTGGTTTAATTTTCATGATCACAATCACTCTCTTATTTATCTAATCTTGTTTTAAGTGTTTTTGTTGATAGGCAAAAGGTTTCCAAGGAATTGGGCCAAGAAGGACTGAAAGTGGACTGATTTCAGTCCATCGGCCAACCGGTGGATGACCACCGGCCAGCCGATGGAGTCTTGACAGAGGGCATCCCCTCTGTCCAGACCACCGGCCAACCGGTGTCCCATCACCGGCCAGCCAGTGGAACCCAGACAAATAGGGACACCTACTGTCTCAGCACCGGCCAACCGGTGGCCTCCTCACCGGCCAGCCGGTGGTGCCTGGGCAGAAGGCCTCTCTTTTTTCCAAGCACCGTCCAACCGGTGGCCAAGCACCGGTCAGCCGGTGGAGCCAGTCAAACTAGCCGTTGGGCTTTGACCAGACTTGTCCACTTGGCTCCCAACGGCTCCAAAGGCCTCTACAACGGCTCCGAAGACCCCCAAAGGCCATATGAGGGTTCCCCCTCTATAAATAAAGGACTAGGAAGCCCCAGAAATGTACGGTAGCCCCCGGGAACATTGTTCGATCATTTGGAGAACCTCCGGCGCATTCCTTCAAGGAACCTCAATTGCTCCAACCCATTTCCACATCCAAGGAGCATCACCATAGAAGCTTGGGAGCGCTCTTCATCAACTCCAATCAATCCTTTGGCGCCCAAGGCTTCTCCTCTTACGGTTTTTCATTATTTATCTGTTTGAGCATCAATTTGGGTTTGTGCCTACAAACCCCTCTTTTTCTCATCCTCCCTTTGCTTGGGTTTTCACACCACCTTCAAGGTGTGAAGAGGTTAGTCAAGCCTTCCCTTTAAAAGTCTTGAGTCATTGGTGAGCTAGCCTTCACCTGTAAGAAGGCTAGTGGGTTCTTGCTCAACCATTAAAAGCAAGATGTATTAGGTCCTAGACTACCTTAAAGTCTAGTGGGTTTCTTGCTAAAACCATTGAAAAGCAAGAGGTAGTAAATCTCTCAACGGTTGAGTTGGGAGCGGAGACATAGGCTTTGGTTTAAGCCGAACTCCGTTATCAAGTTTTGTGTCTTGCCTCTTTTATTTCCGCTGCACTTTTAACTTTGATTTTAAATTATTAATTATTTTTTAAAAGGAAATTCACCCCCCTCTTTCCATAACTCTCCATCCAACAATTGGTATCAGAGCGAAAATTTGAGTAATACCCTAACCGATTTCAAATTCAAGATCCATTGTGATGGCTTCTTCTTCTTTCGCCCCCGAAGGTTATTCATTGGGTCGTGCTCCATTTTTTGATGGAACCGACTATACCTATTGGAAAACCCGCATGTCTACTTTTCTTAGAAGTATAGGTTATCCTATTTATAGAATTTTCATGCATGGTTATTCTCTTTCTTCTCCCGATGAATCCAAATGGACTAAAGCCGATATTAAAAATTTCGAGCTTGATGGCAAAGCCATGAACGCTCTTCATTGCGGCCTTGATCGTAATGAATTCAATCGAGTTTCCACATGCACTTCATCTCATGAAATCTGGAAACTATTTGAGGTTACCCATGAGGGGACCAACAAAGTTAAGGATACTCGATTGGATATGTACCGTCAAGATTTTGAGTCTTTTACCATGCATCCATCTGAAAATATATCTGAAATGTTTACACGTTTTACTGATGTTTGCAATGGGAGAAAGTCCCTTGGTGATGATGTGTCTACAGAGATGATGGTCAAGAATATCCTTTGGATCTTACCAAGCACATGGGCACTGAAAGTCACGGCAATCCAAGAAGCAAAAGACATCAAGAACATGCCGGTCAAAGAGCTCATCGGATCCCTCATGACCTACGAGATCACCATGAGGAGGAAAGCTGAAAAGGAAGGCAAACCGATCAAAGTTCCAAATAACATCGCCTTCAAAGTTCAAAAAGAAGAAAGCTTGTCCTCCTCATCGTCTTCCTCTTCAAGCGGCGATTCAGAAATGGAGAATCTTGCCCGCAAGATGCACAAATTCATGAAGAAGAACAAAAAGAAGAAATCCCGCAAGGCTCAACCCAACGAAAAATCCGAGCCTGAGGTAACATGTTACGGGTGTGGCAAGAAAGGCCATTACAAGCCCGATTGTCCACTCAACAAGAAAAAGGCCAAGTAAAAGGAAAAGAAGAAGGCATTCAATGCCACATGGAGTGATAGCTCCACATCCTCCTCCTCCTCCACCTCAAGTGACAACGGTAAAAAATGCCTAATGGCATTTCATGAGGTAACCTCTTCTGACTCCTCTTCCTCTTGTTCTTCCAATTCTTTCAATCATTTATCCTATGAGGATCTCCAACATGCTAGAGATCAATTGGAGGAAGGTTTTCACGAACTTTCTTCCAAATTTATTGCTTTAAAAAAGAATTTCAAAAAACTTTCTTCCGAAAAGGAACAACTTCTCAAAGAAAAGGAGGACTTGTCCCTCAAGGTCCAAAACCTTCCCGATGTTGATTCTATGGAATCAACAATCAAGGATTTAAGGGAATCCCTAGCTAAATTCACTGAAGGTGAACATAACCTCTTGAAGCTCCTTGGTTCCCAATGCGTATCTAGAACCACCCAAGGGATTGGCTATTCCAAGCAAGCTTCCTCTTCCCATGCTCCAACTATTTTTGTAAGGGGGAGCTCCCAATATAAATTTTGCAACTATTGTAAAAAACCCGGGCACTTAATTTATGAGTGCAATTGCAAAAATGCCCGGTATGGAAGGCCCAAAACCATTTCCTTTAATGATGAATTTCATAGGAGAAGACCCGCCACTAGACAAGTATGGATTGAAAAATCCCTTTTAGCGAGTCTCACCGGACCAAAATTTGTCTCGGTTCTAAAATACTCTCCCCGGTGATTTGTTGTTTTTATTTAGGGGGAGTTAGGATTGTTTAAGCCTTTTTCCTTTATTTTCAAAATTTTCAATTCAACTTTCAATTCAAATCTCAAAAACTTCAATTGATTTAAAAACTATATCTTGTTTTTTAACCTTTCCCTCAATCAAGTTTTATGCCCCGTGCTATTTTGATAATCACAAAGGGGGAGAAATTCTTGGTTGATTGGGGGAGAAATCTTTATCTCATGCTTTGCTTTAATTTTCAATTTATCCTTTAAAGCATGCCTTTCATTTCAGTCTTTTACATTGCTTGTTTTGGTGATTGTGATCATCAAAATAGGGGGAGATTGTTGTACCTCTCGTACCCCTCGTGGTTTAATTTTCATGATCACAATCACTCTCTTATTTATCTAATCTTGTTTTAAGTGTTTTTGTTGATAGGAAAAAGGTTGCCAAGGAATTGGGCCAAGAAGGACTGAAAGTGGACTGATTTCAGTCCACCGGCCAACCGGTGGATGACCACCGGCCAGCCGCTGGAGTCTTGACAGAAGGCATCCCCTCTGTCCAGACCACCGGCCAACTGGTGTCCCATCACCGGCCAGCCGGTGGAACCCAGACAAATAGGGACACCTACTGTCTCAGCACCGGCCAACCGGTGGCCTCCTCACCGGCCAGCCGGTGGTGCCTGGGCAGAAGGCCTCTCTTTTTTCCAAGCACCAGCCAACCGGTGGCCAAGCACCAGTCAGTCGGTGGAGACAGTCAAACTAGTCGTTGGGCTTTGACCAGACTTGTCCACTTGGCTCCCAACGGCTCCAAAGGCCTCTCCAACGGCTCTGAAGACCCCCAAAGTCCATATGAGGGTTCCCCCTCTATAAATAAAGGACTAGGAAGCCCCGGAAATGTACGGTAGCCCACGAGAACATTGTTCGATCATTTGGCGAACCTCCGTCGCATTCCTTCAAGGAACCTCAATTGCTCCAACCCATTTCCACATCCAAGGAGCATCATCATAGAAGCTTGGGAGTTCTCTTCATCAACTCCAATCAATCCTTTGGCGCCCAAGGCTTCTCCTCTTACGGTTTTTCATTATTTATCTTTTTGATCATCAATTTGGGTTTGTGCCTACAAAACCCTCTTTTTCTCATCCTCCCTTTGCTTGGGTTTTCACACCACCTTCAAGGTGTGAAGAGGTTAGTCAAGCCTTCCCTTTAAAAGGCTTGAGTCATAGGTGAGCTAGCCTTCACCTGTAAGAAGGCTAGTGGGTTCTTGCTCAACCATTAAAAGCAAGCTGTAATAGGTCCTAGACTACCTTAAAGTCTAGTGGGTTTCTTGCTAAAACCATTGAAAAGCAAGCGGTAGTAAATCTCTCAATGGTTGAGTTGGGAGCGGATACGTAGGCTTTGGTTTAAGCCGAACTCTGTTATCAAGTTTTGTGTCTTGCCTCTTTTATTTCCACTGCACTTTTAACTTTGATTTTAAATTGTTAATTATTTTTTAAAAGGCAATTCACCCCCCCTCTTTCCATCACTCTCTGTCCAACACTATCTAATTATTATTTTTAATATATTTAAAATTTTCTTATCCTAAATTCAAATACCTATCCATTTTTATCCATTTTCCCATGAATGTGACCTTATATAGTTGAAATCTTTTAAAGAAACTCCATGTGTGTCCCTCCCCTCACTTATAAAGGGAAACATGTCCTCTTATCTTATTAACACCATTTAGGAATTATAGATCAGAAAAGTCCTACTCAAATTCCTTCCTAGAATCCTTACCTTTATCCCGAATCTTTTATTCTTCTCTTAATACCAATCCTTCATGGCTTAAAGTGTAAGCCAAAGGGGGTCTCTCAAAGAAGAGGTATAAATATTAACCATGCTCTTTCAATTTTATTTCTTCTTATAACTTCTACAAACCTATTGTATATATAAAAACATGATAAATCTTGTATCATAAATATACTAAGATGTTATTATAATGTTGGTATAACTATTTTCCACCCCTTCTCCATTAAATGGTAAATAAAAGTAACGCTCATGTATACGTGTGGATTACCACCTCCACATAGCGATATTATTAATTTTTCAAAACCATATTTCATGGGTGGTTATAATAATGTATTTAATGTTTATATGTGATTTTTATATTATAATTATGCTGGTGGACTGCCACCTCTACAAAGTAAGGTGATTTTGTTTATCATTTCTACTTTAATTGGATTATAATAAAGATGGATTTAAAGAAATTATATGATATTTATGATATAATAAAGATTCTAGAAAGTTGAACTATAATATAACTTTATTTTATTCCATCCTTAAAAAAAGAAACACCACTCGTGCATATGTATGGACTACCATATCCACATAGTGGTGTAATTCATTTTTCATCACTGCTTTATATGAATGGTTATAATTATGTATATAATGAATATATATATGATATTTATATCATCATTAAAATTTTAGGGATGGAGTAACTATGATCAAAGTTCAATTACCATAACTTCCGAACTAAAACATATAATAAAAATAAACAAGATTACACCCAAAATGATGGATTTAATGGATAATTGTTAATAAATGGGAATTGAAATGGTATAAGTGGATCATATATAATATTATATATATTAATATGGTTCTGGTATATAAGTATAATAAATTTAAATTTATTGTATAATATTTTATATAACTTATGAATCAAGGTGGAATTGAGGTAAGGGTTTCTTTTTTTATTTTCACATTCATGATACATGTATGAATTTTCACACCATCAATTATTTTATATGGTTTGATTACTAATTAATGAATTTATTTTGAAATATTCATGATATTAATGGGGTTTAAATATCCATATCATTTTATTTATTTAAAATTCCTTCAATTCAAAAGATACCAAATTTGTATGGGTTTCACCTCAATTTCTATTCATTGAGACATATTTTAATGTTATGCACTAATTTCTTATTTATATAGTTTATATACAACAAAAGAATGTATTTCAGATTAATACATGATTTAATTCAAGGTATTTATAGGAAGATATGATTTTAAAAATTTAAATGACTTTTTATATAGATACCCTATACTTTTACACATATCATTACAAGATTTTAAGCATAATTAAACATCAAATTACAAGCCAAGGATCGTAAAGTCTAGTGTCTTGGAAGACTAGGTACATAAAACTATAAACATAGGACTAAGAAAAAAATTTCTTTATTTTAACATTATTTTTGATCTCCTAAAATCCTTTTATACCTTACATATATATAAGATAACCTGGGGATAACATGAACAAAGGGATGAGCTAAAAAGGCCCAATAAGGGAATAAACATTCAAATAAAGCTTAACACATGGGTTAGAAGGCATGAAATAATGATATAAAAAGGAATGGAACATGATTAAACATAAGGAATCATAATATGGGATCATTTAATCATGGATTAATAGTAATTTTGGAAGCAATATAAAACATTAATTTCTCACAAGTTTAGGCTCGTTGCACATAGAGGAGCGTGAGTCATAGCTCATTGCACATAGAGGAGCACGAGTCAAGGCTACCTCCAAGACCATTGCACGTAACATCTCATGAAACTAAAATTTACCCAATGAATTGGAGTGATATCTAGGTTCACTTATCATAACATGTTCATGAATATGCTTTCAATATAAAGAATCATAAATAAGTAATCAAACATAAACATAAGGGTTACCCATGGAAAGAATTGGGTGTCATAATCATGTCAAAAGTATAATAAATGGTTGTATCATAAAGGTGTCCATGAAATAAATTAATTAAATCATAATTGGACATGATTAAATTAATATAGTCATATATCATGATAATTTATGTCAAACTTAAGTGAAAAAAGTATTTAAGAAACTTTAGAGATAAAACATTTTAGTATGATTTAAGGGAAAACTTTTATGATTCTTTAAAATGGAAAAGGAATAATTGTTTGTATAAAACTAGAATTGAAATAGGATAGTTTTTCATGATAGAATAAGTGATTTTATAAAAATAAATGTGGATTAAAACAGATTATGGAGAACACTTGAAAATGAGTAAGAATTCAGGAAGATCACTTAAATCGGGCTTGCTTATCGGGAAGAATTGAATAGGGAACCTTTTAAAAACATATATATCCCCGAATAGAAGGATGAATGGATCTTGATACATTATTTTGGAACATATAAACAGAATTTATAAGATTTAAATAAAAATAAAATATAATTTAATTTGGGTAAAAAGAGTTAATGAATAACCTGAAGTAATAATGCTGGTTCGGGTAGAATCCCTTACCTTCTGTCTGAAATGATTCTGTACTTGATCATAATGTCCTGAATAATCAAATTAGATTCATTCATTAATAATTACTGAAAAAATTATACATTTATTTTATTTTCTAAAATTTTATTAAGTTTATTTATGTCCCTTTTTGGTGGGTTATGAAATTCAATTTTATCATTTGGGAGCATTGATTTCCTTGGTTTTCATTATCGATTTACTTGTATATGAGTATAGAAAATTATGTATAATGAGGATAGTTTTCTAGAACTGAACTTATATGTTATTAATGGACTTATAGAATATTAAAATACCACTTTTTTCCAAAAGTTATGATGAATCATTAGATAAATCACTAATGATAAACACTTGGATTATTTTGAGTGGTTTTTCTCACAATGAACTTGTTTAGATTTATTATTTTACATCATGTGTGTATAATGATTCCAGAATATTAAATAATATATAATAAATAAATTATAATCTAATTAAACCATAAAAATGGTTTTATTAACATCCTTGAATATTTTAATATAAATTGAAAACCTATCGTCCTTGAATGAAATAAACTAACACATCTCAGATGGTGTTTCATTTTTAGTATAAAAGGAGGGGGGAAAGAGAGATGATGATGAATTATTAAATTATTATGGAAAAATTATAGTATATTTAAGTTAATAGAGTTATCACACCATTTTAATTATTGGAGGTGAGGAGAGAAAAGAAAATAATGGATCTTGAAAGGAAAATGGAAGAAAATGGAAGAGGGTTTTACCTCTTGATTCCTTCTTCTTGAGAACCTGCTTAGGGGACTGGTTTTGGTCTTTTATTAAGACCAAAAGCTCCTGGAAATTTGGGATAGGTTTGGGAATATTATTGGGCATAATATATACAAGGCTCAAGGATTTAGAGATGTTAGAAGAAGAGGTGGTGAGGGGTGGTATTTATAGTAGAGGAGGGGGGTGTTTTCTCATTGTTTTCTTCAGTATTTTTTTATTTTTCATAAGACAAGAAATATTAATGATTATTGAGACTAAATATAGTAATTTGTTTATTTTAATTCGAAAAAATGGTCACTAACATCATCCATGACTCAATAATTACTCAAAAAATCATTTATTTACACATACTATAAATTACCGTATTTCACTATTCACAAAAATTCAAGTATTTTAGAAAAATCCCAAAAAATCACCCTAACCATTTCTTGATGTATATAATTCAAAAATGAACTCCATTTTATTATAATAATTTTATAAATATGGTAAATTTAATTTTTAATTAAAATCACTATTTACTTGGAAAATACAAATTTTAAAATTAAAACTGCTTTTCTAACACTTTGATAATTTTAATAAGGTCTCATAAAATTATCTTATAATCATAAGACATCCAAAAAATAATTTATGAATAAAATTTATGAAAATAAATTTTCTTTTAAATTATTAAATTATTCATAAAATTGTAATTAAATATTTATGACATAAAAAAATACCAATACTTAATTGATAATTTTTAAAATATTTACTTACTTATACTATGATATAATTATATCATATTTCAACTTATAAGATTGATAGATTTTATTTATACTTCCATTGGTGAGGTTACTATTCAATTGGTCGGTTTACTATACCTAAGGGTCACATTACTATTCTGAAGGTTAAGTTACTATTTCATCGGTGTAGGTTCCTTAACTTATAGAAATCCCTTTTATTTCATTAATTATTAACTTATAAAGTTTGTATTGTATTATTGATTTTATTTTATGTGATTCTATTATATGACTTAATTATAAGATGTGGATTTCATTCATAAAAATTATGGTTCGTTACATTCTTCCCCCCTTAAAAAATTCCGCCCTCAAAATTTCATTTTAAATTCTATGTTGAAAACAGGTGCGGGTACTTCTCATTCATCACTTGATCTAGTTCTCATTTTTCCTCTTCATACTTATGTTTCTGGAAAAGTACTTTGACCAGGTAAGTAGTCTTATTGCATAGAACTTTATCTCTACGTTATAAGATCTTCATTGGATGCTCTTTATAAGAAAGATCATTCTCCAACTGTACCACCTTTGAAGTCAGTACATGTGAAGGATTCAATATGTACTTTATCAAGAGGGATATGTGAAATACATTGTGTACTTGATACATGGTTAGTGGAAGTGCTAGTTGATAGGTCATAGCTTCGACGTGATCAAGGATCTCGAAGGGGTCGATGTACCTAGGACTTAGCTTCCTTTTCTTCCTGAATCTCATGATCTTCTTCCATAGAGATATTTGGAGGAATACCATGTCTCCAAACTTAATCTTGAGGTCCTATCAACGATTGTCTCTGTAACTCTTCTGTCGACTTTGGGTTGCCTTAATGTGTTGCTTAATGGTTTTTACCTTCTCCACCATTTCTTCGACCATTTCAATTTCTAGCATCATACACTCACCAGCTTCATCCCAGCATGCTAGTGTTCTGCACCTTTTCCAATAAAGGTCTTCACATGTAGCTATTCAGATGCTCGAGTGGAAACTATTTTTATAGGAGAATTCGAACAATAGAATATACTGATCTTTTCCTCTTTTTAAGTCCATAGAACACGCTCTCAACATGTCTTCCAGTGTATGAATAATTATCTTAGATTGTCCATCAGTTTGATGATGATAAGCCTTGAACTCAGTGCTTAAATAATGTTAGAGACTTTTCCATAACTTCAAGGATAATATTGAATCTTGATAGGATACAATTGATAGTGGTACTGCATGCAGCCTTACCAGTTTTTTTATGTATACCCATGCAAGTTGATCCAAAGAGAAGTCCTCTAAAACTACAATAAATGAGTTGTCTTTATAAGATGATCCACAATAACCCATATAGAATTGTTTCCTCTAGATGTATTTGGAAGTCCAATGACAAAGTCCATGGTGATGTTTTCCCATTTCCTTGCTGGTATGGGTAATGGTTGCATTAACCCTTTAGACTTTTTCTTTTCATCCTTCACTTGATGACATACCAGACACTTTGATGTATATTTAGCATTCTACTTCATCGTATTGTCCCACCAATAGTTCCCTCAGAGATCTCTATGCATCTTTGTTCTCCCTATGTGAATAGAAAAGGTTGAGCTATGTACATCATTTGGAAGCTCCTTTATTATCTTTGGATCATATGGTACACATAATCATGACCCAAATCTTATGAATCTTTCCTCATCCATTTTTAACTCTGAATATTTCACATTTTTTATAGATTCCACACTTTTCTAAATTTCCACATCATTTATTTGAGTATCCTTTATTTTCTCCATGAGGCATGGTTGATAAATCATTTGAGAAAGGATTGATGATGTTCTTTCCTTAGTGATTCTTATGTCCATCCTTTGAAGGTCTAAGAAGATTGGATACTTCACAATTCTCATCATTGATAAAGATGCAGGATCATTTCTAATTAGAGCATTTGCCGCCTTATTTTCCTTACCATGATAGTAGTGGAATGAGTAGTCATAATCCTTGAGAAGCTCCAACCATATTCACTAGCACATATTAAGATCCTTCTATGTGAATATATATTGGATATTCTTGTGATCAATATATATCTCACACTTCTCCCCATAGAGGTAAGGTCGCCATATTTTCAATGCAAAGATCATGGCTGCCAACTCTAGATCATGCATGTGATAGTTTTTCTCAGGAATTTTCAACTGACTTGAGGCATAGGATATCACTTAATAATTTTACATTAGAAAACATACTAGGAATTTATTTTAATAATCACTGTACACCACAAAGAGATCTCTACTTTTTGGGAGTATGAGTAATGACATGGTGATAAACCTATTTTTTAGCTCCTTAAAGAATTCCTCGCATTCTTGTGTCTAGAAAAACTTCACTCTCTTCTATGTCATCTTGGTTATTTAGTTTGACAATCATGATAAGTTCTTCACAAATCATCGATAATACCCAGCTAAACCAAGAAAACTACATATCTCCATTACAGATATTGGCATGGGACGCTCTTCGATTAACTTTATCTTGGAATGATCCATAGATATCCCTTTGTTAGTGATAACTAATGGAACCATGACTATTCTATGAGAGAAATGAAGTTTGGTTTGTGTTTTTTTTCAATACTCATTGGAAGTTCATAATTTTTTCTAGGAAGGGGGTTATACAATTCAAACGGACAATAATATTAAAGGTGGAATTGTTTCCTAGTGTTTGGAAAAGGGAGTTTCACAGAAGTTTAAAGGTTGTTTATAAAGTTGCGCACAGGGTATAATTTGAGATCAATGCATCAAAATATGGAAAAAAAAGTTCATGAAAGTCCTAAATGTGCGCAAAAGATGAGGTGGTGTAGAAGAATATTATGCTCCCAATTTGACGTCAAAAGGGGTTTTGCGTGCTCAGGAAGAATCTTGCACGCACCGACAAAGATGCATTGGAAACTTTCGTGTAGGATCATTGAGGCCTATAAATTGGTGGCTACCGCATGAAAGACTTAATAATTTTCCAAAAATAATCTGGTTTCTCTATTTTATGAAATATTTGCACACGAAAGAATTACAGAGAGTTAATCTTGCACGCAAGGTGTTCCTTTATTCTGAAAAGACCAAGTGAACCCTTCGGTGTAGTTGCGTGAAAGATAAGGGTTGCATAGAATGTAGGGGTGGCATGAAATTCATCTTTCATGAAAATTCCCAAATCTTGCACGCAAGTTGAGGTATTGTGTGCAAGTGTGGTGTTATGATTCTGATAGGATTTTGAATATACAGTTTGTGTGATTAGTGACTTCAAGAGAATCAATTCAGGACTTCAATACAAGAAGTGTCTCGTGCTAGACTGATACAAAGATTTCAATGCAAATCTATTGAAGAGACCTTCAAGTTGATTAACTGAGTTTGACTTCTCTCAAGGAAGTGAGCTAAGGGGAGTCGAGGGAAGTGATCTGAGGGGTGCAGTGAGCTATCCCTGAACCTTTGTAAAGGAAATGTTCCTAGCAAAGAGTGACTGTGACCGAATCTTTTAATCCTCAAACTAGTAAAGATTAGTGGATTTAGGTACGACCGACACACTATCATCATATGCTCCTTGGATGTATCCCTTTGCAGTGAACCAAGTAAAAATGTTGTGTCGTCTCCCTGATTTTATTGGTTTGATAGATTTAACAAGTTCCTACCAAAGTGGGAACCAGATCCATAACTTTAAAAAGAAAAATTTGACAACCTGATTCACCCCTCCCCTCTCAGGGTGTTCCGAGTTCGTTCAATAACATTCCCCAAGAATGATACTTCCTCCATCCAAAACTAACATTTAATATACTTTTCATATAGTTTCTCCCTTCACAAAGTTTTTAGCACAGTATTAAAATGCTCCTCAAGTTCCTCCTTGCTCTTGGAGTATATAATAATATCATTGATAAAGACTACCATAAATTTTTTAAGGTAATATCTAAAGTCTATTCATTAAATACATGAATATTTATATAGTATTAGTGAGTCTGAAGGGCATCACTATGAACTCATAGTGTACATACCTCATTTGAAAGGAAGTCTTGGGAATATCTTCCTTCCTCACCTTTAATTTGTGATATACTGACGGAAGGTCCACCTTAAAGAAAAAAAATTCCCCACATAGCTGATCGAACAAGTCATCTATTCGTAGTAGGGGATATTTTTTCTTTATCGTGATTTTATTGGGCTCATGATAATTAATGCAGAGGCGCATTGATCCATCCTTCTTCATGTTGAAGAGGATAGGGTTACCCTATAGTGAAGCACTCGGGCCTATAAAACCCTTGTCCAGATTATCCTATAATTGCTTCTTCAGTTCTTCTAGATCAACAGTGGCCATTCTATAAGGTTTCTTTTATATAGTCAAAGATCCAAGAATAAGTTCAATTGAGAAATAAACTTCTTGGTTAGGAGGAAGATAATAAAATTCTTTAGGGAATATGTCAATGTAATCCCTCATGATGGGAATATCTTCGAGCATGATCATATCCTTTGTCTCAATCATTTGAACGATATATGTTTGCTCATATGGTTGTAATATCCACACTTGAGATAATGTTTCTGAAGGAGATTCATCTTCCTACTTACACTTGTAAATAATTGGAGTATGCTTTGGGATGTGAAGAGTGATCTACCTTTCCCTACAGTTGATGTTGTCTTTGTATAAAGATATCCAATGCATGCCCAAAATAGCATCAAAATCTTCCAAAGGATGTAAGAAAATATTTTTTGGGAGTTTTAATCCATGAACATTAATTGGGGAGGAGTTATATACTTTGGATGTAATAATTACCCCATTATCTATTCTCATAGATAACTCAATCTCCAAATTTTGAGGTGGTGTTTGAATAGTTCTACTAAACTTTCAAGATATGAAATAATGTGTAAAACTATAATCAAATAGTATGTTCACTATTATTGAATTAATAACCAGCATACCTACTGCCACATCATTGTTCGGATCCACGTCAGTAGTAGTGATAGCAAAATCCCTTCCTTGTTTCCCTAAAGGTTGTTTTTGATTGCCTCTGAAAACCCTAGGTTGAGGGCATTGGTTTGAAAAATTCCCATGTTCCTTATAGTTGAAACATTGCACTACTTTCTGAGCATTGATATGAATCTTACTTTCTTCTCCCACGCTAGTGGGATTCTCCATATCCCTTTGGTATTTCTTATATATATGCCCCATTCTTCCACATTTGAAGCATTTCCTAGTTCCCTTAAGATAGTTCTAAGGATTATACTTCCCACAATTTCAACACATGGGATGTTCAGGATACTTTCTATCATGGGATTTATTTTCTGATCCACCCATATTAGACTCCATTTTCCTCTTTTTTTCAACAGGCCCATGAGACCACTGAGAATCTTTGATCTCCATTTCAACCTTGAGGGCACAACAAATAATCTCTTCATAACTGTCAAAATCTCGATTCACCAATGTTTTTCATAGACTCGACTTTAGTCTTATAAACAAGCGATCCACCTTTATTTTGGTGTTCATGACAAAGTCGGAGGCGTATTTTACAAGCCTTATAAAGTTTTCTTCATACGCATCGATAGACTCATATTCCTTCTGCTTAAGTCTGAGGAACTCTCTTTCTATATTGAGATGGAGGGTTCAGGGAAAATATTTATTGAAAAACATTTTCTTGAATTCCTCCCAATCCATGGAATAAATTTTCTCCTTAGACATCATATTTTTTATCAGTGCCTACCACAAATCAGCTTCCCCATCAAAAAAATAGACCACCTGCACAACTTTATCTTCTTATGAGCATTGTAGGATAGAGAATATATTTTCAATGGAGTTGATCCACTATTCCATGATGGTGGGATCATATGATCCAATAAACATGGGAGGCCTTTTCTATATGAAATATTTTATGGCAACTTGCTCTTTCCTTAGAGAAGGAGGGTGTTCCATGCAATTTAAGTTATTATTCATAACTTTAGCCAGTTGAGAAAGTACTGTCATAAATTTTTGAGTACCCATTCCCATCATATTTGGAATTTCATTAGGGTAGTCATCACATTCCCTATCACATTGATTTTTGGAATAAGTTCTTATATTTCCCTCCATTAGCTAAGAAAAATAAAGTGCAATTAGGGGTCTTGAATTATTAGCATAATAAAAGGAAACTTTTGAACGTATAAAGGGATAACTATGTAAAAGAAAAGTATATCCTAACTTGTGATTCACTAGGTTTCAATATAGGTTATCTATGATCTATTTCCTAACATATATTCTTATGGGAATTTTCTTTGTTCCCTTAATAATGGTTTGTAATGAGATTTTGAATTTACCAAATAATGTCCTCAGGAGTGTCAAATTAGGTGCATAGTAAGGGTCGTTGTCATGTACCAGGTTACCCTGAGTCAAGCCCAAAACACCTTGTCAGAGTTTTCACCCCCAGGTACATTTTTGCTAGAACCACATCCACTTGTAGTATCTAGATAGGGAATTATTTGTTTTATAAACCATTTACTCTATACTTATCGAATGTTAGGGATGTTTTCTCATACTTAGTCTTATCCCTAGGGTTTTTACTAAAGTGGTCTATTCCTAGTCTCCAAAAATAACTAAATTTTTTCTTTCATACCAACTATAGAGACCTTAGCCTTTTACACATATCATTACATGATTTTAATCATAATTAAACATTAAATTACAAGCCAAGTATCGTAAAGTCTAGTGTATTGGAAGACTAGGTACATAAAACTGAAAACATGGGACTAAGTAAAACATTTATTTATTTTTACATCCATTAAGAGATCCTAAAATCCATTGATCCCTTACATCAGAATAGGATAACCTAGGGATAACATGAACAAAGGGATGAGCTAAAAAGGTCCAGTAAGGGGATAAACATTAAAATAAAGCTTAGCACATGGGTCAGAAGGCATAACATAATAATATAAAAAGGCATAGAACATGATTAAATATAAGTAATTATAACATGGGATCATATAATAATGGATTAATAGTATTTTTTAAATGACCTAAAACATGAATTTAGCATGATTCGAGACTCTTTGCACATAAAAGATCATTATTCATAGCTCTTTGAACATAGAGGAGCACGAGTCAAGGCTACCACCAAGAACGTTGCACATAATGTCTCATGGGACTAAACTTTACCCAATTAATTGGAGTGTTATCTGGGTGCACACATAATACCATGTAAATTAATATGATTTCCATATAAAGAACCATACATAAGTAATCAAACAAAAACATAAGGGTTACCCATGGAAAGATTGGGTGTCATAATCATGTAAAAATCATAATAAATTGGTGTATTTATCACGACCCGTCCTCGGGGCCCGTACCATGACTACCACAAGCCCACCTTCCATAGGCCAGGGGCTGGTGACTAGCACCAAAGGCATAAATCCCGATAACTGGGAAGGCATTTCCTTTATAAAATTAAAGAAAACACCACAGAGTACAAGCGGAAGTAAAACACTAAGTACAAAGAGAAGTGTTGAAAGGTAAATGGGCCAGAATACAAACCCAAATGAAAGTACAACTACAACTGAACAAAGTACAACAGAAAAAGACAACAGCTGGAAGAAAGGAAGCAGCTCATGGGTCGTCCTCCTCGGATCCTACCTGAAGGGTAGGTACAGATGGCGCAGCTCCTGGATCGTCCACCACGGATCCTACCTGAAGGGTAGGTACAAATAGCCTCCTCAACGCTCTCGCCCGTCAACCTCCTCCGTGTGTCGTCTCGTCGTGTAGTCCACCTCCGGGTACTAACTCGTCATGTAGTCCACCTCTGGGTACTGACTCGTCATGTAGTCCACCTCCGGGTACCGTCCAGTCCTCGAACACTCAGCCTCCGTCAGCACTACCTGTCGTCTGCAACCAACACAACGAGGTGTGGGCATAGCCCGTGTAGGGTTGAGTATAACAATACTCAGTAGGTACCCCGAGACCCTCAAGGTCTCACTAAAACCAACATGGTTAACCACAAAGAAGATCTCAACAGACAACCTCTACTTAGGTATATTCCCATGAATATACCTAAGTTATCAAGTAACTCATCTCAATCATGAGGAAAACACCAAGATCATGAAATCAACGGATAACCACTACCCAGGTATATGCCCATACATATACCTAAGTTATCAAGTGACCCATATCAATCATGAGGTAAACACAAAGGTCAAAAGTCTCAGCTCAAATCAGGATTTTCATTATCTAAACCGTAACTGCTGAAGAGCTCCGTCTCTGGAGTGTACAGTGGTCCTGTCACGACTCCGAGGTAATGCTCACTAACCTAAGACTGCTGAGGTACTCCTCCTGTCGAGTACCGTGGGTCAGCCACCCAAACACAGTAGTGCTTCCCGCCGGGGTATGTCACCCAAACACAGTAGTGCACACCCCCTAGTAGCCTGCTGAGGTACTCTCCGAACGAGTACCACGGGTATACACTGTCACACAGGTAGTGCTCCGTCCACCATGGGTTTGCACCTCACAAAGTAGTGCTCCATCCACTGGGCTAGTCGACTCACTCCAAGTCGAGTCGGTCAAGAAGTCGTCAGGTCTCAGTCGGCTACACGGTCTCCGTACTCCGCACGCTCGTCTCTGGAGAGTCCGCTCCACGAGCTACAGGTCGATACTCCAAGTATCTCAAAGTCCCACGAAAATTATCTCAAAGGACCGCCTCGTCATAGGGGTCTCAACGCAATAGACGGTGCGTCAATCGGACGCCCGATCTGTGAGTTATTAGCCTTTTCATCCCAGGGGCCTGGTTGGTTTTGTGAGCGAACCAACCCGGCCGTATCTCAACTATACCCCGAACTCTCATAGGGTATACTCATAGGGACTGTTTCTCAACGGGATCACCAACGCCGCTGACGGTTCGTCAAACGGACGTCTAGTCTGAAAGATATCAGCTTTTCCGTTCTAGGGGCCCGGTTGGATTTCGGGTGCAATTCAACCCGGCCACTATCCAACTGCATCCAAAACTTGGGCGAAGTATGCCAAAAGTTTCGTCTCATCAAGAGGAAAACAATGAGACAGACGGCGCGTCAATCGGACGCCCGGTCTATGAGTTATTGGCTTTTTCGTTCCAGGGGCCCGGTTGGTTTCGTGAGCGAACCAACCCGACCGCACTCCGAAGGAATCCAAACCTCTAGCGGAGTAAGCCAAAATATCCTTCTCACTTATAGGAATCCATAAAGGTTGACGGCACGTCAATCGGACGTCCGGAGCTCAGGATATAAGTGTTTCCGCTCCGAGGGCCCGGTTGGTTTCGTATCCGAACTAACCTGGCCAAACCCAAAGTATTCTGAAACCTTGAGTGCGATATACCGAAACGACCATCTCGTTCCAAGGATCTCTACGCAACTGACGTTGCGTTGATCGGAGGTCCTTAGCCCAAGATATGGTCATTTGACTGAAAGTGGTCCGAAAACGGGGGGTCTGGGCCCGGCCCGACCCCCCCCCCCCCCCGGGTCGGCCCGAACCGGGTCCGACCCGACTGGACCCAGCCCGGCCCGGCCGGAGCGTCCCGACCGGCCTTCCGCGGCTCGGCGTGGCTGAGCCGAAGTCGGGGAGCGGGGGGTGCGCGCGGCCCGCCCCTCGCCATTAATTGAGGGCAGCGGCGCAACCGCCGCCGCCAATTCTTCCGGCGACGCGCACGGGCGCCGCCACCGCCTCCGGTCGCTGGCGGCTCCGCGCCGGCGACCCGCGCCTCCGGTTGTTTCTGCGGGCCACCGGAGTTGCTCCGGTGGTCCGTTTTCAAAAACGTCTGGGCCGGTGTTCATCTCGGGTCTCGTACTTTACTGCGCAAGCTTCAAAAATACTTTGCGGCCCCGTTATGTCATCGCTCATCAATCCACACGTCAATTAACAAAACGCGTCGTCTTCGTGGTTCTCCGGCGCGACGCGTTGGCAACGCGCCCCTTCGTCGTGGCCCGACTCCGTCCGCGGATGTCTTCGGGTTTCTCCGACGCGGCGCGACGGCGTCGCGTCCTTGTTCTTCTTTTCACGGCGTGGCGCGATGGGACCGCGCATTTCCTTGTCGCATGATTCCGCATGGTGCGATGGAACCACGCCTTCTCGTACCAAACCACAAAGGAACCAACATGAAAAAAAAAGAGGAGGGCCGGCCGTGTTTGTGTGGTCCGGCCCCCTCGCGTTATTCGATAACTATTGGTTTTAAACCACGAAGATCGTCAAGTTGGTATTCACGAAAAAAAAATTAAAACCCCTACAACCTCTTAAATAAAAAGAATCATAACAATAATCCCAACCCACAAAATAATCTCCGCGGATCAACTTAATATTTAATTGAACCGCGTTCTTAGATTTAGAAGGGAGTAAATGAGGGTTCACCAACAATCACAATTTTAAATTCCCGACCTCGGTTTCAAGAACGGTGCACGTCAACGAGCCGCGGAAGACGAGCGTCACGGAGGTCGGGCGTCGCGGAAAACGAACGTCGATTCCATTGTTGTCGAGGTGCGTCCGAAGAGGAAACGTCGCAGAAGAAGAACGTTGTGGAAGAAGTTCATTGTGGAAGAAGTTCTCCGCATTCTTTGGCGGAGATGTTCTTCGTTGAAGAACGGTGTTCTTCGTCGAAGTCCGAGGTGTTCTGCACATTCTTCGTCGAAGGAGAAGATGTTCTTCCCAAAACCTCTCAACTACAAAACTCTAACAACAAAATAAAATAATCTCCTTTCTTAATTTATTAACACAACAAGCCTTTTGAAATTCAAAGGTTTGAATTTCAAAAACTTACATTAAACACTCAACATTAAAACCATAAGTTTGATAAAATTAAGTTATCAACATTTAAATGGGAGTTGAGGGGGTTTAGAGGATATGAAGGGGTGGGGTTTGTGTGGGCCCCACCACCCTCATAACCTCCCAAGGGAGGTTGGGTAGTTACCCAACTTCCATCCAAAGGATAAAACACTTAGAGTAAAATAAAAATTGTAGAATAATTATAAAATAAACTTCCAAAATTTTTATAATCAACTCTCGTGAAAACGAAACTCTGGAACAGGTGTTTATAAGCAATTACTGGCGCTACGGTTTCATCGGTGCCCTTGGAATTCGATTCCGAGCACTGGTTCAAAAGTTATAAATTCCCGCTCGTTCTTTCACTGAACGTACCCGAGTTAAACTTCGGAAATTAATTTCGGGCACACCGGTCCTCGGAATCAGGCGCCATCAGAAACTGCGTTCTTGTAAAATTCCAAAGAAAATTAAGAAAAAAATTTCCTTGAAATTTCCAGGTCTTTACATTACTCCCACCTCAGGGCTTTACGTCCCCGTAAAACTTCAACACAAACTAGGGTCACAAAAGCGGTATTGAACATGCACCTAAGCCTTCTTCTCCCATGTGCTTACCTGGAGGTTCCGTACTACCAAAGAAAGTGCACCTAAGGAATCGATCATCCTCGTAGGATCCGCTCCTGTCAATCCTCGATCCCCACTGGAACCTCCGTGAAAAACACCTCATCTCCATCGTCCAGCTCCTCATGGTCGATGATATGCGAAGGGTCGATCACGTATCTCTTCAGTTGAGATACATGGAAGTCGTCGTGCACCTGGTGCAACTAAGGTGGATGGGTCAAGCGGTAAACCACCTCGCCCACACAGCTGTGGACCTAGAAAGGTCTGTTGAACCTCAGAGTTAACTTGCCGCCTTGGCCACATCTTCGTAAACCTCGTCGAGGTGAGACCCGTATAAGGATGTGATCATCATCATCGAACTCTAGAGGTCTCCAATTCCTGTTAGAACTGGAACTCAAAAGGACTGCTGCCACGAGGGTAAGGTTGACCGACTCAAGAGTGATCGGTCGCACCCTCATGTGAAAGATTTTATCCTGTGCTGTGGGGTTTCCTTTTTTCCGACCAAGGAAAACCCTTCTCGACGTCGTAGTTAAACCACAACCTTTTTGCCTAATACCATCAATTTGTGTATGAACTGTGATTGCCCAGTCCATACTCAAACCAACGTCGTAAGTCCTCGACGCTTCCACTAAGAGATTCCAACCGAAACTCTCGCATCGAGGGTCTAACCACACTGTCGGCGTAAGTGTGATTATCGAGTCTCCTCCCAAGGTATCTCCAAATGTGAGGGTTAAGTCCACGGCTTACCGGAAACTCTAGGTCTGGAACAAGATTTGTGAAAGCGAGGAATGATTCATATCGACGTCTGTTACTACAGCAGCTAGTAGTGGACACAGACTGTCCCTTGAATCATTTTTAGAGCCATTGGGTCACACTCCTTGACCGCTTGCAGCCGCACTCTTCCTCCGCTCTCCAGCTCCCTGAGCCTGGCGTAGATTACTAAGGCGGGTGGTTGTAGCATGTTAAGATGTACACCACCTCACACTGCTCTCCTTAAAGCTTCCTCTTCTTAAAACATTTAACACGCCCAAGTCTCTAAGACTGGCGTCGGTTTCCTGTTTCTTACTGCACTGTGCAGTCTTCATCCGCTCCTGGATGATCTTCACCTGCTTTGCCTACGATCTGAAAGAGCTGCTAAAATTTCTCCTTTGCCGAAAAGAGAAACTCGATCTCATCCCCTGGATGAACCACGCCCATTTCCTAATACAGTCAATCCTAACATGAATGACGCATTCATGCCATGGATGACGTCGTAAGGCCCTGACGTAACTACTAAGAGATCCAAATGTCACTCTCGCCTCCAAGGGTCGAGTCACACTGCTGGCATCAGTCTGAGGTCACTGGGTCTCCCCCAGTAGAAATCTTGAAAGTGAGGGTCAAGTCAACAGTTTAACCGGGACCACTCAGTATCAACCAAACAAAAGGACAGGAAAGCAAACAAAGATAAGTGTCTTTTTATTATTGCATCTCATAGTACAAAGACATGAATACAACAGCAATATGGAACTAGAAGTACAAGGGACGTATCCACTAGTTCTGCTCCTGTCCACCTTCTCCTGGAGCTCTACTACCTTGTCCACTGCTCGGCTGTTGCTCAAGCACTCATCGCTGCTTCTGCCTCGGTGCCTCCTCCAACGCCTGCGGATCAACTGTACGAGGAGTCGGATAGTCACGTGCCAGGTGACCCTTACCGCCACATGAGTAACACTGTCTGTTTCTGGCACGCCTGGATCTGACCCCACCCCGGGTGCCCCGCACCACCGGTCCTAAAACCTGAGATCATCCAACTGCTGATCTGGTCCTCCTGGACCTCTGCATCATCTGTCTACTGCCCACAGATGACTCGGCTACTGATCGATAAACACACGGCAAAGGCAGAAGCTCCTGTACACGCTCGGGGTGTAGAGCTACTGGCACAAACTCCACCCTGAAGAAGGTCTTGAAGTCTTCCCATGCGATGGTCATCCCATCGCAAAACTGAAACAAGTGGATCCACCACCTGCCTGTTGCTTCCTGAAGAAGGCTGGCAGCAAAGATCACCATGAAGTCTGCTGGCATCCCCACTTGCCTGAAGACTCTCACCACAGCCTCCAGCCAAACCTCAGCTGCCTACGGGTCCGTCTCTCCCCGGAACCTGGGTGGCCTCTGGCACTGGAACTCGTGCAGCGCACTCAACTGGCGTGCATCACCTACTGCTGGGGATGGTGGCATCGGTGGCCCAACATATGGTAGTACCGCTGGTTCCTCTGCTGGTGCCTCAACTGAAAGAGGGCCCTGTATCGACGCCTTGTCGCTCGATAGGCTGTCAGCACGCACATCCCTCTGGGCTCTAGCTGGTCATCCAAGAAAAGGCATCCTAAAAGAAACAACGTGACATGGTCAAATGATTATACCTGGTGAGCTGACCTGGTTTGAGCTGATATTTAAATAAAACTTCTGGAAACACTCACGCAATCAGTGTTTTCGTGCACAAAGTCTGAAATCAATTGTCAGGGTCCTAGTGTATGGATACGTCGGCCGCCCGCACCAACACTGGACTCCCTGAACTGAAAACCATACTCGGTACTCTTAACACTACTGCTTCACAGAAAGAAAATATCAGAGTTATAAGTTTTGCGGTAGAACCGACTCCTCTGATAGCAATTTGTCACGACCCATCCTCGGGGATCGTGCCATTACTACCCCAAGCCCGCCTTCCATAGGCCAGGGGCTGGTGACTAGCACCAAAGGCGTAAATCCCGATAACTGGGAAGGAATTGCCTTTATAAAATTAAAGAAAACACCACAGAGTACAATAGGAAGTAAAACACTAAGTACAAAGAGAAGTGATGAAAGGTAAATGGGCCAGAATACAAACCCAAATGAAAGTACAACTACAACTGAACAAAGTACAACAGAAAAAGACAACAGCTGGAAGAAAGGAAGCAGCACCCGGGTCATCCTCCTCGGATCCTAGCTGAAGGGTCGGTACAGATGGCGCAGCTCCTGGATCGTCCACCACGGATCTGACCTGAAGGGTAGGTACAGATAGCCTCCTCAATGCCCTCTCCCTTCAACCTCCTCCGTGTGTCGTCTCGTCGTGTAGTCCACCTCCGGGTACTGACTCATCGTGTAGTCCACCTCCGGGTACCGTCCAGTCCTCGAACACTCGGCCTCCGTCAGCACTACCCGTCATCTGCAACCAACACAACGAGGTGCGGGCATAGCCCGTGTAGGGGTGAGTATAACAATACTCAGTAGGGACCCCGAGACCCTCAAGGTCTCACTAAAACCAACATGGTTAACCACAAAGAAGATCTCAACAGATAACCTCTACTTAGGTATATTCCCATTCATATACCTAAGTTATCAAGTGACCCATCTCAATCATGAGGAAAACACCACGATCATGAAATCAACGGATAACCACTACCCAGGTATATGCCCATACATATACCTAAGTTATCAAGTGACCCATATCAATCATGAGGTAAACACAAAGGTCAAAAGTCTCAGCTCAAACCAGGATTTTCATTATCGAAACCGTAACTGCTGAAGAGCTCCGTCTCTAGAGTGTACAGTGGTCCTGTCATGACTCCGAGGTACTGCTCACTAACCTAAGACTGCTGAGGTACTCCTCCTGTCGAGTACCGCGGGTCAGCCACCCAAACACAGTAGTGCTTCCCACCGGGGTATGTCACCCAAACACAGTAGTGCACACCCCCTAGTAGCCTGCTGAGGTACTCTCCGGACGAGAACCGCGGGTCTGCACTGTCACACAGGTAGTGCTCCGTCCGCCATGGGTTTGCACCTCACAAAGTAGTGCTCCGTCCACTGGGCTAGTCGACTCACTCCAAGTCGAGTGGGTCAAGCAGTCGTCAGGTCTCAGTCGGCTACACGGTCTCCGTACTCCACACGCTCATCTCTGGAGATTCCGCTCCACGAGCTACAGGTCGATACTCCAAGTATCTCAAAGTCCCACGAATAAGTATCTCAAAGGACCGCCTCGTCATAGGGGTCTCAACGCAACAGACGGCGCGTCAATCGGACGCCCGGTCTGTGAGTTATTAGCCTTTTCGTCCCAGGGGCCCGGTTGGTTTCGTGAGCGAACCAACCCGGCCGTATCTCAACTGTACCCCGAACTCTCATAGGGTATACTCATAGGGAACGTTTCTCAACGTGATCACCAACGCCGCTGACGGTTCGTCAAACGGACGTCCAGTCTGAAAGATATCAGCTTTTCCGTTCCAGGGGCCCGGTTGGATTTCGGATGCAATCCAACCCGGCCACTATCCAACTACATCCAAAACTCGGGCGAAGTATTCCAAAAGTTCTATCTCATCAAGAGGAAAACAATGAGACAGACGGCGCGTCAATCGGACGCCCGGTCTGTGAGTTATTGGCTTTTTCGTTCCAGGGGCCCGGTTGGTTTCGTGAGCAAACCAACCCGGCCGCACTCTGACGGCATCCAAACCTCGAACGGAGTAAGCCAAAATATCCATCTCACTTAGAGGAATCCATCAAGGTCGACGGCACGTCAATTGGACGTCCGGAGTTCAAGATATAAGCGTTTCCGCTCCGAGGGCCCGGTTGGTTTCGTATCCGAACCAACCCGGCCGAACCCAAAGTATTCTGAAACCTTGAATGCGATATACCGAAACGACCGTCTCGTTCCAAGGATTGCTACGCAACTGACGGTGTGTCGATCGGAGGTTCGTAGCCCAAGATATGGGCATTTGACTGAAAGTGGTCCGAAAATGGGGGGTCTGGGCCCGGACCGACCCGGCCCAACCCCCCCCCCCCCCCCCCCCGGGTCGGCCCGAACCGGGTCCGACCCGACCGGACCCGGCCCGGACCGGCCAGAGCGGCCCAGCCCAGCCTGACCGGCCAGCCGCGGCTCGGCGTGGCCGAGCCGAAGTCGGGGAGCGGGGGGTGCGCGCGGCCCGCCCCTTGTTGTTAATTGAGGGCGGCGGCGCGCTCGAGCGCCGCCACCTCCGGTTGTTTCCGCGGGCCACCGGATTTGCTCCGGTGGTCCGTTTTCAAAACCGTCTGAGCTGGTGTTCATCTTGGGTCTCGTACTTTACTACGCAAGCTTCAAAAATAATTTGCGGCCCCGTTATGTCGTCGCTCGTCAATCCGCACGTCAATTAACAAAACGCGTCGTCTTCGTGGTTCTCCGGCGCGACGCGTTGGCGCCGCGCCCCTTCGACGTGGCCCGACTCCATCCACGGATGTCTTCGGGTTTCTCCGACGCAGCGCGACAGCATCACATCCGTGTTCTTCTTTTCACGGCGTGGCTCGACGGCACCGCGCATTTCCTTGTCGCATGATTCCACGTGGTGCGACGACACGACGCCTTCTCGTACCAAACCACAAAGGAACCAACATGAAAAAAAAAGAGGAGGGTCGGCCGTGTTTGTGCGGTCCGGCCTCCTCGCGTTATTCGATAACTATTGGTTTTAAACCACGAAGATCGTCAAGTTGGTAGTCACGAACAAAATAAATAAATAAAATTAAAACCCCTACAACCTATTAAATAAAAAGAATCATAACAATAATCTCAACCCGCAAAATAATCTTCCCGGATCAACTTAATATTTAGTTGAACCGTGTTCTTAGATTTAGAAGGGAGTAAACGAGGGTTCACCAACAATCACAATTTTAAATTCTCTACCTCAGTTTCAAGAACAGTGCACGTCAACGAGCCGCGGAAGGCGAGCGTCGCGGAGGTTGGGCGTCGCGGAAAACGAACTTCGATTCTGTTGTCGTCGAGGTGCGTCCGAAGAGGAAACGTCAAGGAAGAAGAACGTCGTGGAAGAAGTTCGTCGTGGAAGAAGTTCGTCGTGGAAGAAGTTCTCCGCGTTCTTCGGCGGAGATGTTCTTCGTTGAAGAACGGTGTTCTTCGTCAGAGTCCGAGGTGTTCTTCATGTTCTTCGTCTAAGGAGAAGATGTTCTTCCCAAAACCTCTCAACGACAAGACTCTAACAACAAAATAAAATAAACTCCTTTCTTAATTTATTAACACAACAAGCCTTTTGAAATTCAAAGGTTTGAATTTCAAAAACATACATTAAACACTCAACATTAAAACCATAAGTTTGATAAACTTAAGTTATCAACATTTAAATGGGAGTTGAGGGGGTTTAGAGGATATGAAGGGGTGGGGTTCGTGTGGGCCCCACCACCCTCATAACCTCCCAAGGGTGGTTGGGTAGTTACCCAACTTCCATCCAAAGGATAAAACACTTAGAGTAAAATAAAAATTGAAGAATAATTATAAAATAAACTTCCACAATTTTTATCATCAACTCTCGTGAAAACGCAACTCCGGAACAGGTGTTTCTAAGCAATTACCGGCACTACGGTTTCATCGATGCCCTCGGAATTCGATTCCAAGCACCGGTTCAAAAGTTACAAATTCCCGCTCGTTCGTTCACTGAACGTACCTGAGCTAAACTTCAGAAATTAATTCCGGGCACACCGGGCCTCGGAATCAGGCGCCGTCAGAAACCGCGTTCTTGTAAAATTCCAAAGAAAATTAAGAAAAAAATTTCCTTGAAATTTCCGGGTCTTTACAGTATTATAAAAGTATCCATGAAATAAAGGAATTAAATCATACATAGACATTCATAAAGTAATATAGAAATGTATCTAGATAAGTGATGTCAAACTGAAGTGAAAAGAGTGTTTAAGAAACTTTAGAGATAAAAAATTTTAGTACGGTTTAAGGGAAAACATTAAAGATTATTTAAAATGGAAAAGGAATAATTGTTTGCATAACACCAAAATTGAACCAAGATAGTTTTTCATGATAAAATAAATAATTTTATAAAAATAAAGGTTGATTAAAAAATATTATAGATCACACTTGGAAATGGGTAAGAATTTTGGAAGTTCCCTTAAATCGGGCTTGCTTATCAGAAAGAATTGAGTAGGGAACCTTTTAAAAAAATGTACATCCCTAAATAGAAGGATTGATGGATCTTGATACATGTGTTTGGAACATATACACAGAATTTATAATATTTAAATAAAAATAAAAGAGAATTTCATTTGGGTAAAAAAGAGTGAATGAATAACCCAAAGGAATAATAGAGGTTCGGGTAGAATCACATACCTTATGTTAGAAATGATTCTTCACTAGATCTTAATGTCTTGAATAATAAAATTAGATTCATTCATTAATAATTTCATAACCATTTATACATGTATTTCATTCGGTACAATTTTATTAAGTTCATTTATGTCCCTTTTTAGTGGGTTATGAAATTAAATTTAGTCTTTTAGGAGAGTTAATTTCATTGGTTTTCATTATTGGTTTACTAGAATATGAGTATGGAAAATTATTTAGAAATAGGATATTAGTCCAAAACTGAACTTATATGTTATTAATGTACTTATAGAATATTAAAATACTATTTTGTTTCCAGAAGTGAGGATGATTCATTAGATAAATCTGAACTTATATGTTATTAATTTACTTATAGAATATTAAAATACCATTTTTTTCCATAAGTGAGGATGATTTAGTAGATAAATAATTAATGATAAATGCTTGGATTATTTTGAACGGTTTTTATCACAATGAACATGTTTGGTTTTATTAGTTTACATCATTTGTGTATGATGATTCCAGAATATTAAATAAGATATATTAAATATATTATGATCTGATTCAACCATAAAAATGGTTTCATGACCATCCTTGAATATGGTAATAGAAATTGAAAACTCATTGTCCTTGAATACGATAAATTAACACATCTCAGATGGTGTTTCATTTTTAGTATAAAAGTAGGGGGAAAGAGAGATGATGATAAATTATTCCATTAGCATGACAAAATTATAGTCTATGTAATGTAATAGAGATATCACAACATTTTTATGAGGGTAGGTGAGTATAGAAAAGAAAATAAATGAACTTAAAAAGAAATTGAAATAAAACTGAAGAAGATTTTACCTTTTGATTCCTTCTTCTTGAGAACCACCTTAGATGATTGGTTTTGGTCTTTTGTTAAGACCAAAATCTCTTGGACTTGGGAGAGAGGTTTGGTAAGAGTATTGTTCATTATATATACAAGTCTAAAGTCTTGAGAGGTGTGAGGAGAATAGGTGGTGAGGGGTGGTATTTATAGTGGAGGAGGGGGCATTTTCTCATTATTTTATTCAATATTTTATTATTTTTCTCAAGACAAGAAATATTGATAATTATAGAGACTAAATATAGTAATATGTTCATTTGAATTCTAAAAAATGGTCACTTACATCATCCATGACTCAAGGATGATTCAAAAATTCATTTATTTACATATACTGTTTATTACTGTATTTCACTATTCACCAAAAATTCAAGTATTTTAGAAAAATCCCAAAAATTCACCCTAACCATTTTTTGACATGTATAATTCAAAAATGAACTCCATTTTATGAAAATAACTTTCAAAATATGATAACGTTAATTTTTAATTAAAATCATTATTTACTTGGAAAATAAAAATTTTAAAATTAAAACTGCTTTTCTAACACTTTGAAATTTTTTTTAAGGTCTCATAAAATTTTATTATAATCATAAGACATAAAAAATAATTTATTAATAAAATTTATGAAAGTAAATTTTCTTTTAAATTGTTAAATTAGACATAAAATTGTAATTAAATATTTATGACTTACAAAAATACCAACACTTAATTAATAATTTTTAAAATATTTACTTGTACTATGATATAATTCTATCATATTGTCACTTATAAGATGGATAAATTTTATTTATACTTACATTGGTGAGTTTACTATTCAATTGGCTATTTTACTATACATAACGGTCGCATTACTATTCCAAAGTTAAAGTTACTATTTTATCAGTGTAGGTTCCTTAACTTCTAGAAATGCATTTTATTTCATTAATTATTCACTTATAAAGTGCGTATTCTATTATTAATGTGATTTTATGTGATTTTACTGTATGAAATAATTATAATAAGGGTATTTCATTCATAAAAGTTCTGGGTTGTTACATTTGAATCAAAAAAATTACTAAATTCATAAGGGTTCTTTGTCTCAATTTTATTTATTTGACACATGTTTGATTTTAGAAACCTATATTATTTTATGAGGTGTATATACTACCCTATTTATATTTTGTATCATTAATACCCTTATTTTCAAGGTATTTAAAGTTTCACTTGAAGTTATTTATTTCATGGTTTTATGTTTCAAAAGTTATCAAACTGGTAAGGGTTTTATGTTGCAATCTCATTTCTTAACAGGAATGTTTATTCTTAAATTTTACAATGATGAAATTGTATGATAAATATCAAACAAATATTATGTATTTTATTATATCTAGTTATTTCTATATATTTCATGTTTTCCTTTCATTTTCCTCTCTTTAAGTACTTAAGAGACCGAAAGAATGTTTTTAAGAAAAACCAACCTTATTTTTCTGTTTAGTCGGGAATATTTACTTACATTTTAATATTTTATTTAAAATGTTTTCAATAATGTTTTTAATATTATAAATTTTTTTATTAAATTCATTTTTACCCATTTTTTTACTTTTTATAAAAAAAAATTAAAGGAATCTTCTTGTCGCTTTATGAACAAAGTGCTTCTGAATTATTACCAACTATGTAAAAGGAATTTTTATTTTAATATACACCACATGAAAATCATTATCCACCATTATGAATACTCTTTTATTAATATACTCATTTATAAGTTTCCTTGGTTATTTTCAAATAAAATTTTTCCTTTAATATTTTTTAAATTTTTATATTTTAAATAATTGATTTCAAAATGAAAGCGTATTTTCCTCCAGAAATTTTCTACAAATTTTTAAAGGTATTTTCATCTATAACAACATCCTTTGATGTTTCTTATGATTTACTATAGATATTATACAATGTTACTATCTTTATCCTTTATCTAGATGGTTTATGACTATTTTTATGAAATTTTTATGAAACTTGTATGCTTTCTACGAGTTATGATTTGATTATATGATGAATGTTTTATGATCTTATGGCGTACATATGTATGGTTTTAATTATATGATGGGTGGGCCCAAAATTGTATAGACCTCCATTTAATTGGTTAAATAAGTATATATCATGAGATAACAAAGACTTTAAGTGAAACCATTTTATTAAGGGACATTGTCTAATTAGATAGTCTTGGGAGTGAATCTTGACTAAGGAAATAATGAAATGGGGAGTGAATCCAATCCACTATGGTAGTAATGGAAGTGAGGATTGACTAAGGAAAAGATTTTTTATGTTTAATTTCATGCCAAAACCTTATTTCTAATTATTATGATATTTTTTCATGGATTATGATTGATTATTGACGATTCCACACTCTTATGTATTATGTATTTTGATTGATAGAACTTTATGCCATGTTTTAGGATTGTGATATATGAATTGATGGGTATGATTTTCTAATGTTTAAATCATGTTCTCATACCATTATGTTTATCTTATGCTCAGTTATGACTATTTATATATATCTCTCTTAGGTTTTCCCTTACTAGGCATCTGAGCTCACCCTTGCTTATATTTCCCTTCTCCATGTTATAGAGAAAGGTTTTAAATATTTTATGTCTAATAAGGGTTCTATTTATAAAGAAATAAATGGGAAATTATGTATATATTTTATGTACTAGATTATTACGTATCCAAGTTTCTAAAGATAATAAACCTTTATGGTTTTCAACTGACTCTTATTATGAAATCTATTGAGTATTCATCTAAAATGATGTAATATTTTTGTATAAAAAGTATGGGTTGTTATACCTAGATAGGGATATTGAGATATGTAGTTCACGTGACGTGTGGGTAAGTTAATGATGATGGATGGTAATTCATGGTGGTTGGATGTGGTTCCATTCAATCATGTTTTAATGAGGTTTTTGACACATTAGTTTTCTAACTGCATAGAGTTAGGTCATTCAATGTTGATGGAAATGGTGGATGATCAAGTTGGATGGTGACTGTATATGGGATGCTAATGGAAAGGTGTGAGAAACCATTTTATGGGTGATGAATGGAAAAAGGGTGTTAGACTTGATGTTTTGGCATGTGTTGGTTAGATTAAGGATTTCTCAGGGATGGTCAACTATGGATTTGACTAGTGTAATAGGTGAATCAGGATATGACCAGTGGGTGAGATGAGGTCTTGGTGATGTGATGGTCAAATGGTTGAGGGGTCATGAGATTGAAAGTATGTTGAGATGATAAAGTCACGTGAGGGAAGATCCGTGATATTTTTAAATGTGAAATGAGGATATGTGGCCATTAGGTCTTGGAAAACTATGAGGGGATGAGTGGATTTTCATGATGAGTTTGGAATCAAGACAGTACCTCAACTATGGTGTGTTGGGCATACACTTAATTCTGAGTTTCTAAAGATACTATGTAGGGACCATAGTGGTTTGGAACATGAGATTCACATTGTGATGTGAAAGGTAATTAAACTTGAGTTAAATCTATAGATATTAAGCATACAACAATATCTTACCAATAATATTGGAAAGAAGTTGCATGGAACACCATGGTATCATGGGAGACTGAAGTAGGGCTCAGAATGCGGGCATATTTGAGAAGAATAAGAAGGGATGAGTAATGTCAATGTTCATATGACAATGAGTGTTGGGAAAGTTTATTCTCAGGAATTGATGATAAGGAAAGTCTTTTGGTGGGGAGAATACCATGGAAGGTTGAAGCGTGTTGCGCTTATTTTGATTTTTTTTATAAATGCCAAAAGTGATGTGTTGGTGGAATAAATCAGGATTGGTTGTGATTTTGTGATAATGCTAGGATGTAAGCAGCTAGATTATATAAGGTAAGTGAAGAATACCTAGATATGGGTATCGTTCGATGTGAACCGGGTTGAGGTAGTATGTTCAGTAACTAACGAATGGTGAATTTGGGATGGTAGTTGAGTTGTAAAATTGGGTGTGTGTTTCAGTAAATAGGTCGGTGGAGTGTCAGTGCTTTTGGGCCTCATTCACTACAGGAAAATCAACCTTTAGTGATAGTTTTTAACTACGGTTTTCAAAACTGTGATAAAATGTTCTTGTTATGTTTTTTTAGTGGTGGTTTTAAAAAACCATCATTAATTGAAGACATTTTTTATTAAAGAGGCCATCATTTAGTAGTTTTTTAAACAAAAACTAAATCATAAATTTTTTATTGAATTTTAGTGGTGGTTTTTAAAAAAACTCCACTAAACCCTAAGAAAATAAATTGTTTAAATTAATAATTTAATTTTAACATGAGTTTTTATAAAAACTGCAGCTAGATATATTAAATTTTATTAAAAAAAGAAAAGTAAAAAAATAATTTATTTGTACAAATGTGTGTGTATATATATGTTATAAATAATTAATATTAATTAAAAATATTTAATATTTAATATTTAATATTTTTATGAATTAAAAAATTATTATTGTTAATTAATAATTCATAATTAATATACATGCATACACACACACACATACATATGTACGTACGTATGTATGTACCCACACACACACACACACAAATATATATCTTATTATCATGGTGAAAATATCCTCTGACACTAATGTTTTAAGAGAATTTGAAAATTGGACTTTAGCATCAAATGATAATGAATTTGGATTCAGGTTTCCATTTATGTTCCATGACCTGTCAAATCGAATCTTACAAAAGGAACTAAAACTACATTATATAAAAATATGATAATAATTAATAATATTAAATTCACTACTGTTTTAAGAGAATTTGAAAATCGAATTTCAACTTCAAAAAACCATAACATTTTTATTCGGGTATCTATTTGGGCTCCACAAGATGTTAAATCAAAGATAATAATGGGCTATACATTTTTTGGACTAGGGGTGTCCTTATCCCTATTTTTTCTTGGTCAAAAAATTCTTGGGAGTCCTCAAAATTAAGTTTTTAGTTGAGAAGCCCTCATTGTTGAATATTTGATGGAATTTTATCTTTATTTAATAGGGTCTTCTTATACTTTTTGGGTTTTCTATTATTTTATTCTATATTTTTAAATTCATATCTATATTATGGTGTTGCAATTGGAGTGGTATTCCCTCTTTTGGTGATTTATTGTTTATTTTATATATACATGTGTGTGTGTGTATTTTTATACATTTATCTATATTTATTTATAATTTATATATATTTAACTATATTAGTTTATAATTATATATAATTGTATATATTTATAGACATTTTTCTGCATTTATGTATATTTTTATATATTTATAAATTTTTATATGTATTTGTGTTTATATATATTTATATATGTTATGTGGGTATACATATAAATATGTATTTATATGTATTTATATTTATATATATTTATAAGTATTTATATATATATCTATATTTATTTACATTTCCATGTGTTTATATATATATATATATATATATTCACAGAATTATATTTAACTATATGTGTGTGTGTGTTTATATATATTTATGTAATATATATGTATGTTTATACATATTTATGTAAATTTAGTTATATGAATATATGTTTATAGATATTTATATCTATTTATGTATAATTATACACACAAACATATATATTTATATTTATTTATTTATGTATCTATCTATGTGTTTGTATTTATATACATTAATATAAATTTATTTATATTTATACATTCTTATAATATATTTATATATATAACTACATTTAAATGAATTTATATATAATTGTATTTATTTATTTATTATTTATTTATTATTTATTATTTATTATCTATTATCTGTTATTTTTTCTTTTTTCTTTTTTCTTTTTTATTTTTTCTTTTTTTCTTTTTTTCTTTTTTCTTTTTTATTTTTTATTTTTTATTTGTTATTTGTTATTTATTTTTTGTTATTTATATATTATTTTTTCTTATTTTTATTTTTATTTATTTATGAATTATTATTTATTACTATTTTTTATTTTTTATTTTTTATTTTTTATTTTTTATTTGTTATTTATTATTTATTATTTATTTATTTATTTCTTTATTTCTTTATTTCTTTATTTATTACTTATTATTCATCAATTATTATTTACTATTTGTTTATTATTTATTATCTATTTATCATTTTTTGTTTATTATGATTTATGATTTATTATTTATTATTTATTATTTATTTGGTATTTGGAATTTACTATTTATTTATTTATTATTATTTATTTTTTTCAATTATTTATTTTTTATTTTTTATTGTTATTTATTTATTATTTATTATTTATTATTTTCTTATCATTTATTATTTATTTATTATTTATTATTTATTTATCATTTATTATGTATTTACATATATTTATCTGTATATATATAAGTATATTGAAGCATGTTGCGGTTAGCACCGCAGCCAACAGGTACTCGGTTGCGACACATCACCAAGAGGTCAAGGATCAAATCATGGCTGCATCAAATTAATGCCCCATTTTTTGGGTGGTGGTTATTCTCCCGCATGTGTGGGACGATGATGTCGGGCTTGAGAATTATTGTGTGTGCGGAGCACCAGGGTGGACTTTGACAGTGTGCAGGTGGGCCAGGGGTGACAGCAAGGCCTCCAACGACAGATCTCACACACATGGGATAACAGGCATGCGACAAAAGCCTTCGGTAGGGGGATGATAGGCTTGTACATGGCTAAATGGGTAGCCTTCAGTAGGGGAAGGTGGTCGACATGAAAAAGGGAAAACACGACCTGCAATGGCCTTCAGTAACAGGTCGGTCGAGACGACGTGTGAGCGATCAACTATGGTGGCCTCCATAGTGGGATGATAGGCATAGCGCAAGGCTAGGAGGATGATTATGTTGGGTGTATCCTTGGGCTCATTTGGGCCAATTCATTAGGCCTATGGGCTTGAGCCTTAAGGCCACCTTTATGGGGTTTAATGCCAACTAGGCCTACAAAGGACTTATAATGAGATCCTTCTGCCCAGAATAGTAAGAGGGGTGTTTTTGTTTTAAAAAATGATATTTTATCCCTAATTATTAAAAAATATATACTGAAGTGTGTTTAGCCATCATATGATGAGTTTGCTGGAGTGGTAAAGTCTTTACAGAATAAACTAGAGATAAGGGGTTCAAATATCACCCTAAACATATATATACTCAATTTCTGCATGGAATAAATAAATAAGTAATAGGTAATAAGTAATTAAAAAATAAAAAAAATAATAAATAATAAATAATAAATAATAAATATAAATATAAATATAAATAAATAAATAAATAAATTATAGAAAAAAAATAAAAAAAACCAATCGTTAAATAATTAGTGGTAGATTAAAAAATCGTTAACTAATCTATAGTTGTTTTGAAATGCATTGTGAAATATTTCGTGACAACGGTATAGGTGGTGGTTTTGAAAAACGACAAAAAATTGTTTAGCGACAGTTTAAACTACCCCTAAATGGTATTTTTAGTGTAGTGATGCTAACATGTACAGTGAGATGGGGACTTATGTGTGGTATATAGTCTTGATAATGAGACTATAGATTCTAATGAGGATGGTCGGGTGATGCATGGAAAGTGATTGTCTTTTATAGGCTTTTGACACCAACCTCTATTGTTTGTCACCTGTGGATTCAAGATTTATGAATTCCATCGGGAGTGGGGCATTGTTGGACTCCTCATATTTTAATCATGTTTTAATGATCAAAAATACTATTACTCTTATTTAATATATCTCAAATCATGAGTAGAGATGGTTGTCTTCCTTATGCTTTAAATAAACATTCCCAAGATCTTAATTCCTATAAATCATGTTTGATTATTGTAAACTATATTTAATTTGTTCTATAATGAATTATTTTATGAATTATTAATTATAATTCATTCTGTGAATATTACTGCTTAAGTCTGTATACAGATATTTGGCTAAGTCTGAGAAACTGTGAGTCTGCCACTAGTTCTGGATTTCTAGCAAAGGACTCAGACACCATGACCCAGACACCATGACCAGACACCATGACCCAGACACCATGACCCAAACACCATGACTCAGACACTGTGACCAGACACCGTGACCCAGACACTGTGAACGAGACACCATGACCAAGACACCGTAACCAGTTTCATATCTCATGAAGTTTGTGACACCAGTTCCTTGTTGTCATCACTAAGACACCGTTCGAAGTTTGGAAAAGGACTAGATGACGTGATCCTAACACTATATTTGTACTAGCGGTTCCTGATCTCAATACAACTATGTCATCATGACTGTCTCACTACTCAAAGGCAAAGAGGAAGACACCATTTCATGGGGATACCATTTCCAAGTGATACTATTTTTAGACAGACTTTGAAACTGTTCTTTAATATATTTTCTCGTTTTCAATTTAATTTCTAATGGTCATATTTGAGTCTTTTAAATGAACTAACATAATTAATATTTCTTTGTAGACATGTCACCTGACAGTACGAGGTACGAGGTGAAGAATAGATACATCCTATCAGATCCAACACATGCACTCCAAAATAAAAAGAAAAACATGGCATTGGAACAAAAAGACGATTCGTAGTGTGTAGTAGAAGGGAGAGAATTTTATACGAATACATGAAATAAAAAACAACTGAAGAACACTCAAAGAAATCTCGATTCCAAAGGCTGGACTACTATAGATCATAGAAAAAACTCTTTGCAGCACCACCTTCAAGAAGAACACGATCTAGACAAGTTACACCTTCAAACTGGAAAACTTGTGATACTCTATTTTTTACAAGAGGACATGATACTTTCATCTGCTTCATCCTACAAGTCCATAGATGTATTGAATAACACTCAGAGCACTAGTAACCCTTTCTCAACATCTTTGCTCTATTGTGTATTGTTTTTTTCTTTAGAGAAGTGTGTGTATGTCTGTATTAAAACACACATTGTCTCCTACACTAAACTGAAGGATACAAGATATCCTTCCTCTCATATCTTTTTACATTTGTTTACTCCCACAGATAAGTGTGGAAGAGGTCCTTGTGTGACCTAGTAGTTTATACCCACGAAGAATAGTGGAAGAGGTTGTGTGACCTGGACAGTCTTGTGCACTATTGTTTACCCCGATCCAGGGTGTGGATCAAGTTTATTAATATAAACTGCTTGGTGGTAGGTGATCACCAAGTGGAGTGGATTAGGTCTCATCTTGAGACTAAACCACTTGTTTTATCTACTATGTTGTTTAATTTAGTTGTTCTATGTTTTATTGTATATTTCAGAAAACACTAAATTGTACTTTGATAGTTATTCTTGTATAGAAGTTATAATTGTTTTTCCTTATTATAATAACTTCAAAAGTAGAATCAAAAACTCATATTTATATTACTGAGAATTAATCAATCTTCTGAGAGGTTATTTAAATAGTCAAACTTTTATAACCGTATTACCTTGATTGACTGGGTTGTATTCATTCTTATTGGGGAAACTTTTTAAGAAAACTTTTAAATAGAAATTTTTATAGATACTCAATTCACCCCCCCCCCCCTTCTTAGTACTCTACTCCAACCAACATTTGGTATCAGAGGAATTTTAAAAATTTGTCAATTTTCAAAGATTTTCAACTGTGATTGTAGTTGTCTTCCAAAGATCTCAAAATTTCTATTATTTCTAATTTTTTATCTCTTTGAAATTATTTTACAATTTATATCATGGACAATAGATTAAAAGGTGCTACAACAAATAGACCACCTTTTTTCAATGGAACTAATTATGCCCAATGGAAAATTAAAATTAAAATTAATTTAGAAAGTATGGGCTTTGAAATTTGATCTTCAATTATAGATGAGTATAAGATTCCTACTACTGATAGAATTACTTGGGATTACCCAAACAAGACTGCTTACAATAAAAATTACAAACCCATGAATTCTTTATATTTCTCTTTAGTAGATAAGGAATTTAACAGAATATCTGCATGTAAAACTGTCCATGAAATTTGGGATACCTTGTCTGTTTCACATGAAGGAACTTCTAGTGTGAAAGATATGAGACTCAATACTTATAATATTAAATATGATAACTTTAAAATGAAGCATGGTGAGCCTATTTCTGACATGTATCTTAGATTCAATGAAATTGTCAACATAATTATTTCTCTTATTAGAGAAGTTATAGCCAAAGAAGAAATTATGAGGATTCTCATATGTCTACTTGATAGTTGGAGAGGAACCCCTATCCCTATTAGAGAGTCATGTGACATCAGCAAATTTCATTTCAAGGAACTCATTGGGAAACTAATGATGTGTGAATAGGAGCTGAAAGTCAACAAGGAAGAGGAGGATGAAACCAAAAGAAAATCTGTGGCATTCAAGACTACCACCTCTAAACACATAGAAAAGGAAAAATTGCAAGTCTCTATAGAAAGTTCTAGTAGTGAACAATCATCACCTAATAGTGATGAGGAGATGGCTCAATTATCTAGAAGGTTTATTAAATTTTACAAAATGAAGAAATTTTTCAGAAAGCCTAACTTCAAAGGAAGATATGATCAAAAGAGAAGTTGGAAGAAAGATTGGAAGAGAAATGACAATTCTAATGAGATAGTATGTTATGAACATAAGAAAAAGGGACATGTAAAGTATGACTTTCCCAAGGTCATGTATAAAAATAAATATGAGGACAAATATAGAAATTATGAAAAGGAAATGAAAGTAACTTGGAGTGATTCTGAGGACAGTTCAAGTGACTTAGATTCTTCACATGATGAACAGACTAACAAATCCAATATGTATTTTATGACAAACACATTTGAGGTAACACTGGAATCTACTGTACAAAATTCCTATTATTCTGGAGATGAAAGGGATTCTAAAAATATGTTTAAAGAAGAAATTTTTGAGTACTGCAATATTCTTGAAGAGACGTGTAATGAACTGAAAGATAAATATAAGACTTTAAAGAAATATCATGCTCTTACCTCAACTATTAAATCTAAACTTACTATAGAAAGATAGAAAAATTTTCAATTACTCAAAGAAAATAATGAACTAAATCTATATAATGTGCAATTAAAAAAGGACCTTGAAAGGTTTACAAATGGTAAAGATACTTTGGTAAAAATTCTAGGTAAACAGATTTCCCCTAAATACACAACTGTTATTGGCTATCAACTTGGTAAAATAAATTTTGGAAAAACCAATTTTTTTTTTCAATCTAGAACATACAGCTTTACTCATAGTTCAGGAAAACATTATACTAGTTCAAATTATGATACACTCTCTACTGTTTCAAGTTTTTCTGGAACAAATATAGTTTAATTTTCAAATACATATATAATTATTATAGGAAACCTATGAGGAAGATGTGGGTTCTTAAAGCACTAGTTACTAATATTACTGGACACAAATAAATATGGGTACCAAAGTCTGTTTTTATTTGACTATTTTGTAGGAAAAATATTTAAATATCTACTATAAAATATTGTGGTACTTGGATAGTGGATGTTCAAGACACATGATAGGAGACTATTCATGCTTCAAGAACTTAATAAAAATTAATGGTGGACATGTCACCTTTGGTGACAATGCCAAAGTAAAAAATCATTGGTCTTAGACAAATCGGTAACTCTAACACAGTTTTAATTTCCAAATTAATTTTTTTTATGGACTAAAATATAATCTAATTATTATTTCACAATTATGTGATGATGGACTTCATTTTAATTTTAAAAATAATGCTTGTAATGTTTTTAATTCTAAAAATGAATTAGTGTTTTCTGCATTAAGAAATGAAAATTTATACTCTGTTAACTTAGATTCTTTAGTTTCTCAAAATGATTCATGTTTAAGTATATTTCACAAAGAGTCTTGGATTTGGAATAGAAAACAAGGAAACTGCAATATTCACTCCCTTATAAATCTAACTAGAAAATGTTTATTCAAATACATACCCAAACATGAGTTTCCAAATGATAAAGTGTGAAATCCTTGTCAAAAGGGAATGCAACACAAAATTTATTTCAAACCAAAGAAATAAGTGTCAACTTCTCAACCTCTCAAGTTGGTTCACATGGATTTGTTTGTAAAATATAGAGTTTCTAGTTTAAATGGGAAGCATAATGTGTATGTTTTTGTAGATGAATTTTCTAGATATACTTGGACCATCTTTTTGAATCATAAAAGTGAATTCTTCTCTCATTTCACCAAATATACTAAAACTGTAGAAAAACTTAGTGGATTTATAATTAAATCCTTAAGAAGTGATCATGGCTGTGAGTTTTAAAGTCAAGAGTTTGAATCCTTTGGCTCACAAAATGGATATAGTCATAATTTCTTTTCCCCTAGAACACCTCAACAAAATTGAGTTGTGTAAAGAAGAAATAGAACCTTGTAAGACATTGCTAGAACCATGCTTAGTGAATATGACTTACCTATTTATTTTTGGGTTGAAACTATAAATACAGCATGCTATATCATTAATAGAGTGTTGATTAGACCTATTCTTAAAATAAATTCATATGAGTTATAGAACAATAGAAACCCCAAAGTAAGATACTTCAATGTTTTTTGCAAAAAAGTCTATATCCTTAATACTATGGACAATCTTGATAATTTTTCATCCATGAGTGATGAAGGAATTTTTCTAGGATATTTGATCTCTAGTAAATCCTATAGAGTGTTTAACAAAAGAATTAAATGTGTGGAGGAATCTGTCTATGTCAAGTTTGATGTGATAGATCCACATGATCCTAAGACCTCTCTAGAGAACCTGGAGGATGATATGTTAAATCTAGACATCAATTCTAAACCCTCAAATTATCCTGTAAAGGAATCGGTGAAAACTTCTAGTTTTGGAAATTCTCCAGATTCAAGTCATAATGAACCTGAACCTGTTGAAGAATCTGAAATCACTAGCCCCTCTTTTTCTATAACTATTAGAACCCTTAAGAAACATCCTTTAGATCCTATTGTATGAGATTTAGATAAAGGAACTCAAACTAGAGATTCTCTTAGAAATCAGATTCAACGTCAAGTCTTCTTGTCCCAACTTGAACCTAAAAACATTAATGATGCTATCAATGATGAATTTTTTTGATGGCTATGAAATAAGAACTTAATCAGTTTGAAAGAAAAAAAAATTGGAAAATTTTTGACAGACCCAAAGACTTATTTACTATATGCACTAAGTGGGTGTTTATAAATAAGGTAGATGAAGATGGTAATATATTTAGAAACAAGGCTAGATTGGTTGTACAAGGCTATAGTCAAGAATAAGGAATTGAATATGAGGAGACCTTTGCACCTTTTTCAAGACTTGAATCTATTAGAATCCTTCTTGATTATACTTCACATTTAAATTTCAAACTATATCAAATGGATGTCAATATTTCATTTATAAATGGGTATATATCTAAGGATGTATTTGTTGAAAAACCCCCTAATTTCACAAATCCTCACTTTAAAAATCATGTTTTCAAATTATCAAAAGCTTTATACGGTTTAAAATAATCTCCAAGAGCTTGGTATGATAGATTAAGTACTTCTCTTATTTCCAAAGGTTTTAAAAAAGGCATAGTTGATCCTACTCTTTTTATAAAATGAATTTCCAATGATGTTTTAGTAGTCTAAATTTATGTAGATGATATTATTTTTGGATCTTCAAAAAATTATTTATGTATTGAATTTTCTAAAATGATGAAAATGAATTTGAAATGAGATTAATGGGTGAACTAAAATTCTTTCTTGGATTTCAAATATTTTAAAATTAAAATGGTATTATTTTAAATCAAAGAAAATATACTAAAGATCTTCTAAAACATTTTGGCTTGGATAGCACTAAAAGTAGTGATACTCCAATGAGTACAATTTGTAAGTTGGATCTTGATGAATATGGAAAATCTTTTGATCAAACCACTTAAAGAGGTATGATTGGAAGATTACTCTACTTAACTGCTATCTGACCTAACATTATGTTTAGTGTATGTATGTGTGCTCGTTTTCAAGCAAACCATAAGGAATCTCATTTAAATATTGTTAAAAGGATTTTCAAATACCTAAAACATACACCCAATCTAGGATTCTTCTATCCCAGAGGACAATCATTCGAGTTAGTTAGTTATTCTGATGCCGATTTAGGTGGTTGTAAGTTAGATAGAAAAATCACCTTTGGAACATGTCAAGAAACAAAACTTTGTTACATTATCTACTGCCGAAGATGAATATATAGCTACTGGTAGTTGTTGTGCACAAAATTTGTGGATGAAACACATGTTACTTGATTATGGATATCAATTCAAGCATGTACCTATAAATTGTGATAATAAAAGTGCTATTAACATCTCAAAAAATCTTGTTTCACACTCTAGGAAAAAACATATTGATTTAAGACATCACATTTTGAGACATCATTATCAAAAAGGTGATATCATTTTAGAATTAATTGGAACTTAATATCAGCTTGCTGATATATTCACCAAACCATTAAATTCTTAAAATATAGATTACATCATACATGAATTAGGAATGATAAATCTTATGTAGAAAATATACTATTTTTAAAAACTTATTGACTCACAGCTTACTATTTCACAGTTTATGGTTTCATGAGTCACTATATTGAAGTTGTTGTTTCATGTTTATGGTCTCACAGTTACTATCTATCAGTTACTATTTTTCAATTAATATTTCAAATAATATGGTCACACCATTTTGGAGTCACACAATAGAGATGACACCGTGAAAATTTGTTCTGGTCTCACTGTGAAAGTCTATTCTGGTCTCACCATAATAACACTTTTCGGTTTATTTATATTTTATTACCCACATCACTATATTAATTATTTTATTACATTCATCCTACACTTTTGAATTTGTGACACTTGAAATCCCTAGATGATAAAAACCAAATTTCTTTCACTATTTTATTCACTCGAGCTCTCTTCTCTCAAACTCGAAACCTTTCTCTCTCAAACCATAGGACCTCCTTCAATACTTCATCTCTCTCTCTCTTGAACCCCTCATTAAATGTCCAAAATGAATCACCCATATTCATCAACCCCTGAGAGGTGTAGATCTCATAAAAAAGTAAAAAGAGCACCGAAGGTAGCACCCAAAGGACCATTAAACATGATTCTTGTTGATATAATAGTAGTTTTAGAAAAGGAAATATGTCTTAAGTGGTTGCTGACAAGTATGTCTTTAGTTTTCAAAGTACTAAAAGAACCGGGATGGTTGGACTGGTTCACAAAATATAAATGGTTGATTTATCCAAAACTTGTTGCTCGGTTTTATCAGTTTGTTCAGTTCTATTTTGATAAAGAATATGGTTTTGTTGTGATAATCTAGATTAATGGCCAATGATGCACCTTTTCCTTGAGGTTATGGGATGCTTTCCTAGGGATACACCATGAGGGAATTTTTGAGGTCTACTAGAGAGTTCCTCCTCCTCCTAGTGATGTTTTTGTTTTAGAAGAGGCCTTGGGAAGCTTGACTAGAAATAAAAAGAAGAGAAGAGCTATTGCTGCTGAATTGGATGGTGAATCAAGGTTACTATTTAAGTTTATTCAGAATCTGATTAGTCCAAGAAAATGAGATTTTTCTACCCTCAGGTATCAAGATATATTTTTGATACATATTATTAAGAATATAAATAAGATTAACCTAGGAAATTATGTTATACTTCATATGTGTGAGTTGATTAAGACAACCTCAAAGTCTACCTTCTTTTTCTACTCAAGGATAGTCTATGCTATTTTGTGTGCTAAAGGAATGGTTGGACCGAATGAAGAATTCATTAAGGGTTGTGAATTTTGTATCTCAAATATTACAGTTAAAAGGATGAAGATTAGTTGGAATCCATGGAAAAAGGATTGGGTGGAGGATAATGAAAGGTTATATGAAAAGTTTAATTCGATGGAACATCATTAAATACCTAATAACATATCTGATCCTGGTTTGGAACCAGATGAAATTGTGTACTATCCTATTGAAGAGGAAGAAGAGGGAGTTGTTTCACCTCTGGAAGAAACTATCTCAGATAAGGAAGACAGTGGACCTATTCTAAAAAAACATAGTTGAGAAAGAATTATATGTTCCTAAAAGAAGTATTGATTTGGAAGAATAACCTGCTTCTAGAAAAGAATATATTGTTAAGGTAAGATAAGAGGCGGTTCTAGAAGAGCATATAGAATAAGAAATTTCTCTTTATTAAGAAGTTGTGGTTTAAGAACATTTGGAAGAACAAGCTAATCCTAATGTTATCCTATCTGCTGAGGAAAGAATGGAACAATCCTTCCATCTGTCTAGAAAAGAAATTGGTAAGAGTATTGGAGATGACTTTTAGAAACAAATCAAGGAACTAAACCTCTTAATCATGTGAGAGATCCACTTGTTGAGGGGGAGCATCACCCTAGTCTAGAAAGTGTTTAATTTTCCAATCCTTTTGATCAATGAACTATGGATGGTACCTAGGAAGCCTTGGTTAAAGGAATAGACCTATCTACTATGTTTAAATTAAAACTGGTCTCTACTCAAGAGATAATATCTACCAAGGAACCTAATCCTATCTCAGCTCCCATTCCTGAACCTTCACAAGAACCTCCTGTTTTCGTGAGTCATAGTGATTTGAAATCATTTGGAGCTACTTTATTGGCTGGAGTTGAAAAACCCATGAACACCCAACCAGCTCCTATAACAAACCTAATTGAAAGAGATGTTTCCTTGTTGTTAGAGAAGATCATATGGTAGATTCATCCAAAAGTGATTCATGAAATTCAAGACGTTATAATTGAGAACAAATAGTTGAGTGATGAAGTGAATTCTCTCAGATCTATGGTTGGAGATTTGCAAAAATTCTTACAATCAGGACAACCTCCCATTGCTCATCATGTTGAGGATGTTAGTGGTCAGATTCCACAAGAAGTTGCCTCTCTGATTCAACCAAACTTGAATTCATTAGATGACAAGGTGGATGAGAGAAACAAGTAGATAGTTCAAGAGATTTGTGAGCTTTTTATTGGTATCAACAAGATAAATGATGATTACAAGGGATGTCTACAGAAATTTCTCAATCAGCTCAAGTCCCTCACTTCAGCTGTTATAGCCTCCAGTGCCTCTGGAAAGTGATCTCGACCTTTTGACAGTGTTCTGCTTAGAACGATTGTTAAGAGGATCTTCATTCAGTGTTATGTGGATTTGACAAGGAGAGTCTATCTATAATTTTCAAGAATAGTGAAAGAGTACTTGATTTGGTAAGGATTCATTAAAATATCTCAAATGATGCTTAGGAAGAAATTAATAAGAAAGTGGATTTCTACTTTAATAGGATTTTCTCTAAGCATGATGTGACCAATCATTTCAAGTATCTTGTAGATAATTTGAAAATTCCTCCTATCACTCAAGCCTCTAAGACTGAAGTTCAAAAGATAAAATATTTCACTCCTCTATTGGACATGTTAATGGAAAACAAAGATGATTTTGAGAAAGAAATGAAATATGGTGGTGAGATTGTTACTGACATTATTTAGTTGTTGAATCATTATCTTCATGTGTAGAACACTGCTATTGGGGCTCCTGCATCTATACCCTTGTGTCCTGGTTTACTACCTTCCTCATCCACTACCTTTGCCTCTACCTCAATGTTTGTATCTCAGGCTCTGAGCCATATCAGTCCTGTTATCCTTGACCAAAACTTTCCTTAGTCTTCCACTAAACCTACTTTGAAACCCTCTATTTTTGAAGGCCCACCTCTTCCTTCTCTGACTGTTGGCCCACTCCCTTATTCAACTTATCCTTCTGCTCTTTTGGCTCCTTCTGATGTTGCTTCCAAGGGAAAAGTAAAGATAGCGAGTGCTGAATAAAAGTGAAAATTGTATCTTGATAGGGATATTTTGTACTTTTTCTCAATGCTTATAATGACACATATTTTTCCATCTAATGCAATGTGAACTGCTATTGTCTATTATCTTCTTTACTTTCTTTATTTTTTCTTTTACTATTTTTGATAATCCCAAAAGGAGGAGAAAAGTTCCCTAAGGGAGAGACAGCACACTAAGAACATATATCTAATTCCTATGATTTGTGATCATAAAAAAAGGGGGATATTGTTGGAATTATCATGTTTTAATAATGTTTTAATGATCACAAATCATGTTACTCATGTTTAATCTATCTCAAATCATGTGTAGAGATGGTTGGTTTCCATATGATTTAAATAAAATTTTCCAAGATCTTAATTCCTATAAATCATGTTTTATTATTGTAAACTATATTCAATTTGTTCTATAATGAATTATTTTATGAATAATTAAGTCTAATTAATTCTATGAATATTACCACTTAGGTATATATACTGATATCTATATAAGTATGAGAATCCATGAGTCTACCACTGGTTCTGGGTTTCTGGAAAAGGACCCAGACACTGTGACCTAGACACCATGACCCAAACACCGTGACCCAGACACTGTGACCCAGACACCGTGACCTAGACACCGTGACCCAGACACCATGACCACACATCGTGACCCAGACATTGTGACCCAGACATCGTGACCCAGACATTGTGATCCAGACACCATACCCAATTTTAGATCTCATGAATTATGTGAAACTGGTTCCTTGCTACCATCACAAAGACATCATTCAATGTTTGGAAAAGGACCAGACACCGTGATCCTAACACCGCATCTGTTCTAATGGTTCCTGATATCAATACAACTATACCATCATGACTATCTCACTACTCAAAGGAAAAGAAGAAGAAATCATTTCTTGGTAACACTGTTTCCAAGTGTTACCATTTCTAGACAGACTGTGACACCGTTCTTTAATTTGTTTTGTCGTTCTCAATTTAATTTATAATAGTCATATTTGAGTCTTTTAAATTCTCTGACATAATTAATGTTTCTTTGTGACATGTCACCTGAAAGTATAAGGTACGAGGTGTAGAATACATGCATCTTGTGGGATCCAACATGTGCACTTCAAAATAAAAAGAAAAATGTGGAATTGGAAAAAATAGATGAGCAGTAGTGTGTAGAAGAAGGGAGAGCATTTTTGACCGATATATGTAATAAGAAACAACTGAAGAACACTCAAAGCACTCTCGATTCCAACGTTTGTACTACCGTAGATCATAGACAAAACTCTTTACAGTACCAATAATAACATGATCTAGATATCTTATACCTTTTATTTGGAAAACTTGTGATACTCTGTTTTTCACAAGAGGGAAAGATACTTGCATCTGCTTCATCCTATAAGTCCAAAGTTTCCTAGAATAACACTCAGAGCACTACTAACCCTTTCTCATCATCTTTGCTCTGTTGTGTATTGTTTTTAGATTTCGAGTAGTGTGTGTATGTCTGTATTAAAACACACATAGTATCCTGCACTAAACTGAAGGATAAAATATATCCTTCCTCTCGTATCTTTTTACATTTGTTTACTCCCACGGATAAGTGTGTAAGAGGTCCTTGTGTGACCTGGTAGTTTATACCCAAAAAGAATAGTGGAATAGGTTGTGTGACTTGTACAATCTTGGGCACTGTTCTTTACCCTAATCCAGTGTTTGGATCAAGTTTATTAATATAAATTTCTTAGTGGAAGGTGATCATCAAGTGGAGTGGATTCAGTCTCGGATTGAGACAGAACCACTTGTTTAATCCTCTATGTTTTTTAATTTATTTTTTCTATATTTTACTGCATATTTCAAAAAACACTAGATTGTACTTTTATAGTTAGTCTTGGATAGAAGTTATAATTGTTTTTCATTATTAGAATAGCTTCAAAAGTAGTATCAATAACTCATATTGATATTACTGAGAATTAATCAATCTGCTAAAAGGTTATTTGAATAGTCAAACTTTTATAACTATATTAACTTGATTGACTAGGTTGTATTCATTTTTATTGGGGAACCTTTTTAAGAAATATTTTCAACAAAAAAATTTATAGATACTCAGTTGCCGCCACCCCCCCCCTCTTGAGTACTCTACTCTGAACAATAGTTTGGAACCTGTGCATTTAATATTTATGAATTCCATCGGGAGTGGGGAATTGTTGTGGAATTAGTGAAAACCACCAGTTCCATAATGCCTGAGCTAGTGAGGCTTTGAGTAGTGGATCCGGTTCAAGTGTGGTGTTGACATGACCAAGACCATTAGGAGATGTAGAATTTGGTTCGTTCATCGGTCTTCGATGATAAAAACGGTTGATGGAGGATGCCTGAGGAGACTTCTCAAAGATGAGAAGTGTTATTATTGGGAGGTTATAATGAACCGCATTATTATGGGTTATTGAAAATTAGGTGAAATTCGAATTTTTTTCTCAAGGGAAGGGATGATGTGATTGGGACTCAGATTGGTATTTTAAGTGTTGTAATGCCTATTTAAAATGTTTTTAGATGTGATCCATGACCTGGGAGGTACCTCGAGTGCTTGAGTAAACATTAGATTTAGATTGGGGTGGCCTTACTAAAATTTTAAGATTGGAGAAAACTTTTCAGGCCATGATGATTGAGGGTCACATCCTGAAAAGTGGATAGTCAAGAGATCAAGTCATGGTTAGAGAGGCACCACGGCATGGAGGTAGCATAGTGGTTTTGTGTGAGGGTTTTTAATAAGGAAAACTATATACGTATTAAATTTAGATGAGGTAAAATCCTTACACATGAGGGTCACACTGTGGTTGGGATTTTCATGTTGTTATGAACCTTATATAAGGGATTTTTAACAAAATAAAATATGTTATGTATGGTAATCACACCATGGTTGATGATTCCACATCATGATAGTTATCCTTACATAAGTTGTGATACCTTTAAGTATGTTATAGGGAATTCAATGATCGTGTTGTGACCAAGGGTGTCACACCATGATGGTTTCCCTTGCATAATACTTTGTAAAATCATACATGTGATGGAAAATATTATGAATTTCCTTGAAATTTTCTCATGATTAAGGTGGAACGCCATTACCCATAGTCCATGCCATGAAGGATGATCTATGTAAAGGTGTCACATTACTAAGTGTGGAGTTAGAGTCTATGAAGGGTAGGCCATGTTGTGGAGGAAGGAGGTCATTTCATGAAGGCTCTAGGTTGTAGATTTTTTACTCTTCTTAGAGTCAGGTGCCATACTATGACCAAAGGGGCCAATCCATGAGGGGTTCCAAGGTTTTTTTATTCTTATTTAGTGGATTTGTGTATGTCATGATCCAATGGTCCATTCTATTATAGGTGATCAAGCAAGGTCCCAATTCCATGTCACTTAAGGGCCACACCATTGGGATTCCATTTATAGTTTTTTACAGGGGTATGATTTTTTTATAGTCACCCCCCTTAATTTGAAGTTGAGCATGGTATCATGAGATCCATTTTCATTTCACTCATCCCCCTCTCTTCCCATATTATATTCCCCTTGAGGATGGGATATTATTATATGATTCTATAGTGTATTTAAGGTAATAATTTCTCATCCTTCCCTCTGTTCTTATTCATATTTATTATCCACTGACTTTAGAGTCCTTGACTAGGGTTTTAGTGAAAATTCCAGAATATCATGGTGGAAATCATTCTAAATTATAATTGTTTTGTGTGAGATTTATGGAGGACATATTGAGGAGATGATCTCACATCATTTCTATTATTTTATTTTGAGGTAGTATAATTCCCTAAATTATTTTAAAATTTTCATAAAATTGGAAATTAATTAGTTGAGGGATCAACATAGGTTGTTAGGGAATTTTTTAGATGTGAGATTGTGGGTGTGTTAGGAGTGATATACACCTCATTGATTGAGTCTTATACATCATTACACCACCTGATAAGTTATTATTTATTTAATACCTCGATGTTAATTATGTAATTAATATGGGTTTAATGAATAATTAATTATATTTGGTTTATAATTAATTTGGATGGTTTTAAAAAGTGCTAGGGCCTTCCATTGGTGTGTGGTTGCTGATCAAGCATGGGTGATCTTAAGTTATGGTATCCAAGCTTTGATTAAAGGGAATAACTCTAAATCGGGTTGGTGGTCCTTGAACATCTCCTTAATGTTTATGCATTTTTTTATGTTCTTGTGATGTGTGGTCTTTTCACTAATTTGTGGTAAACCTTTAATTAAATAAATTTATTTATTGAAATATTTACAAATAGAATGGAAGTTTCAAGGGCCAAGATGGACCCTTGAACACTATTTTGATTCCTCATCCACTGATGGTTGAGGGTAAAACCATAAAAATGTGTTATAAGATGTAACAGACCTTTGAGGGGTGTGAATGAGAGAAAAGAAATGTAGTAGACCTTGGGATATCTTCCCATATCTCTTCCATAATAGAGGAGAGTGATAGATAAGGAATGATTGGATTAAGGATAATCCATATTGAGCCATGGTATGCTTAAGAGCCTCCCATGTATATGATTGGGTGTGAGGAGAGTGCTTATACCACACTATTGTGTGTTTTCATCTTGGTAATGATTCCTTGGATAGGATTATATGTAGGTTTGGCGAGAGGACCTACCTAGTTGGTTTGGGAAAAGATATGGACATTGTACCACTCCCTTATGTTCAATTTTTATGGTATGTCATATGAGGACGATTAGGACATAACATGATCATGGATAGGTTGAGGGATGTTATTACTTCTAAGTGATGGGCTTTTATCCTAGAGTTGGGAATGAAAGGAAGGAACCCTTGTGGGGTGTTTGGACTAGGATGTGGCTTAAGGGACTGTAGTGGGTCCCCAATCTCATTTTAACCCCAGATAGGGTTTGTAAAGGGAGTCTAACATTGTGATAGATGAATATGCATGTGTTTTTAAGATTAGGTTTTCTTCTTGAGAGGTCAACCTAGGAAATATAAGTTGGGTTTAGGAGATTAGTCAACCCCTTTGATCGCAATATATGTATATATTGGTATTATGGGTGGGGCACCTTTCCCCCAATGTGTTATAGGATTCCAGGGTGAGGTTCCATTCCCCCTAATGATATTATGGTGAGATAGACTAGGGTATTATCATGAGCTAGAGCAGGGTGGGGTATAATTCCCTCCTGATGGTATTATAGTGAGATAGAGTAGGGTGGGGTTTCATTCCGCTCTAATGATATTATGGTGATCTTGAAAAGGGTGGGGAGTTATTCCCCTTGATGGTATTATGAGTGAAATTTCATTCCCTCCAATATGTTATATGATTCCATGGTGGGGCACATTTCCCCTTAATAGTATTATGGGTGGCGTTTCATTCCCCATGATGTGTTATATGATTCCAGGGTGGGGCGTATTAGACCCAAACCTATGTTTGGTATTGGATTTGTTGTCAATCATAGTATCAAGAAGCATGGTTGGTGTATTGGTATAAATTTAAGAATTGGGAACAAGAGCTTCACATGAAAAATATCAGTATGGAATCCAGATGTTAAGGGGGGAGTTCTAGATTCCCCATGTCTAGAAGAGGTTTATTTGAGAAGGTTATCACATTTGTTGAATATTTGGAAGTTGTAGGGTGAAAATTGGTAAATTGTTTCTTCTAAAATCCTGAGGAAATACACAAGCATGAATGATGTTTTCTAGAGATGTGAAACTAATAAAATCTATAAAATGAGGATTAAAATATTGAAGGTTTCATTATTTTATTGTATCTTCCAAATATTTAGTCTTGAAAATCCAAGAAGATGATGATCCCAATCCATCTTAAGAAAAATTATAAAAGGAAATATTTTTCACATGAAGTGAAAAAGTTTCAAAAAAGGTAATAATTGTTTTGAGAAGTTGGGTAAAATTAAAATTCAAAGTTTCCTCATCAAAATATAGAAAAGTAAAGTGATTCTTGAATGATTTTAATGAAGAGTTAAAGTTGTGTGAACGTGTAAAAAGTTTCAAAAAATAGTGTTTTGAAGATTTTTTGTTAATATTTGATAAAGGAAAGGATTTTGGAAAAGTATATAGAGTTTTCGAAATCATATTTACACAAGCCTGTGAAATATATAAGGGAGTTTTGCAATGGTAGTGTGTTTCACGTTAAAGGTGACATCAAATAATTGATGATCAATGAACCCAGAAAGTTGTGTGCAAGTTCAGTGGCATGAAAGGACATTTTGTGAAGGTTTGGAAACATAAATAAATAGGTGGATACCCCCCCCCCCCTCAATTGGTTATATATCTAGACTTAACAAATATCCATATGCTCTAAATTCATGAAATAATTATGCGAAGGTATTTCTTGTATAAAGCAGTAATGTTAACATCAGTTGTATGAAAGAACTTCTTACATGAAGTAGTAATGTTAACATCAGTTTTATAAAGAAAAAAACTATGTATATAAGACCAAGGGAGATTTTAAATAGTTTGAAAGTCTCATTAATTTTGGTATTTTTGTGACATAATGAAAGTTGTGTGAAATTGTGGAGTTTTGAGACCCAATGAATGTTGTGCAAAAAATTGAGGAGTTTCACAAAAAGTGAAAGAGTTTCACACAAATTTGAAGAGTTATGTGAAAAAAATTTGTTTTTAAAGGTTTATCTTATGGTATAAAAAAATTATGGACTCATATGGACGCACTTATGTGAATAAAATCTTTGTGAAGTGACAGTTGTGTAAAAGTTAAGAGTTTTTTGAAAGTGTAAGTTACACAAACAATGGGTATTGAACATTTATTTTAAGTGAACTGTGAATTGAAAGTAGCATCAAATTGGGACTATTATGTAAGAAGAGTCATGTTCTAATTAGGTATAAATTCTTATGATTCCTTTCTATTTAAGGAGGCCTAAAAGTCTATAAATTGTGGAAGTTCCTTCACTGAAGTAGTGTGTGAGAGTGAAGAAGAGGTAGTGTGCCTTGGGTGAGGAGTGACCAAACCCTAAAACTTATAAAGTCGGTGTTCCTGGTGCAAAGTTACCACAACTAAATCATTTTTAATCCACAAAACTATCAAATCTCAGTGGATTCTAGTATGACTGACACAACATCAGCATATGCTCCTTATACTTTCCCTTTGTGGTGAACCAAGTAAAAATCATGATGTCCCATGGATGTTTTACTTTATTGAATATTTTTTATCACTATATGAGGTCAAGAAGAAGGATTAATCAAGTGATAGGTTAAACACATTCCCTACCAACATGGGAACAAGATCCAAAAATAAAGTTTACTGGACTATAAAATTTCATATTTATTCATCACTCAGATTCACCCCTGGATGTATCAGGTCCTAACAAGTGGTATATGAAGATAAATTTTCAGACTTAGTGTTCAACCTTAGAAGAAGTTATTGGATTTTTTTACATGAATTCTATGATGACGCCTCTATTTTTTTATGGAACTGACTTTGATGGATAGTAGAAAAGAATGTTCATGGTCTTGTATACTTATGTTGAACAAGTTTTGGAGTATATCCAAAGAGATTCTAACATGACAAAGAATAGTGAATGAATAAGAAATATAGAGATATAGAATACAATGAATATATATTTTTCTGATAAAGTTTGTAATAAAACCATTTATTGAGCTACTGCTTTTGAAATGTGGAAGACATTGGAAACTATTTATGAAAAAATGAAAAAGTAAAAGAAGGTTATGAAGTCTACCTCAAAATAATATTATAAAATTATCCAAGTATAATTCCTTATGAAAAAATGAAATAAGAATAAAAATAACAAGAAGATGGTCCTTGTGAGATAAGATACATAAATCAAGCTAAATGATTCAGGTTCAGTTATTTCATTTGATTATAACCTTTCTGAATTAGTTTCTTATAAATATAAATGTATATATTCCTCCCTTTAAAATATAAAACCCAAGGGTTTAGTTGACCAATAATTATAACTAGAAGGTTATCTTAAAGAACTAGACATTCAAAGAGTGAAAATTCAAAATGTTGATGGGATGTTAAAAGAATCAACTAAATATTTGGATGAGATTGAAGAAAGGATGGATCAATTTTAGAAATAATTAATTGATCAATATGTTAGTTAGGTGAAATCTAAAGAAGTATAAAATCTTAAGAAGAATAATTAATTTTTAGAAAAGGTGATTGAAAACTTGAAATCTTCTACTAAAGAATAAGAGAAAAAGATTGAGTCACTTAAGGATAAACTTTAAGGATGCATTTTAATATTTTGAGTTTGAGAATAAAAATTTGGTGGATTTATTAGTAAATATTAACCACTCTTTTATAATGATAAATCTAAAAATCATGATGAGTCTATGTTTTATGGTCATCAATTAAAAAATAGAGTGTTCTGTGATCAAGAAGAGATTCAATCCTTTAAAGAGAAGGTTAACTAGTGGGGGATCATAATGGATGTAGACTATGAAATCATAGAAGATAATTGAATAGAGAGAAAGAGGTTTAAATGAGCATAGGTTTCTATAAATGTTAATATATAGAATATAGGGTCCAAGATGAAAGAACAAAGTGATCTATTTGAAGAAATGTTAGAATATATAAAACCAAAAATAGTCACAAAAAAAGAGTTAAAATAAATTTTCATTCCTTTCAATACACTTATTAAATAGAGGAGAAAATATAGAAATTATGTTACTTCCATATTAATATAAATATAATCTCAACTAAAGGATAAATTCCAAAAGATTAAAGAGATTGATTCAAATCTTAATTTGACTAAGGGAAATGAGAAGTTTGAGTTTCTATCTAAATAAGAATCTATGAGTGAAGTATACAAGGTTAAAAATATAAAATTCACATATTATAGGAAGAATATTGCTGGATCATAGAATAAGGTAACCATGAGATGCTACTACTCTATAAAAATGGGACATACTATGAGTGTGTGTCAAGAAGCCTAAAGGATTAGTAATGTAAGAAGAATGATTTAACCAACATATAAATTGAGACATGATAATACAAGGTATGTGTTCAATGGAAGATGTTTTATTTTTTTCTCACCTCATTCATATAGAAAGTAAATTTGGATGGAAGAATACATGGAAGGAAAAAATACCATATGGAGGTCCATTACCCCTATGTCATAAAAATAAAGAGACTATAATGAAAAAAATGCATGTTAAGCTAGAAAATAGGTTCACTATTCTAGAAGAAAAATATGGATCATAATTAAGGGTTTAAAAACCACCCGCTATGTTACACTTATAGAAGAATTCATGAAGATAAAGAAATAAAATATGGAAGAGAAAACTGGAAGCTTCTCTATTTATGAGTAAGAAGAATGTGCACTCAATGAAAGACTCACATAAAATGAAAAAATGTGAGGTTTCTTACATGCATGTTAAAGATAAAAAATAAATAGAGAGACTTGGTGAACTTATAAGAAATATATCAAGATTAGAAATAAAGTCTAGAAAAAGAGGTCTCTAGTGGAGGAAGAAGCAAGTGAAGAAGGCCAGTGGTAAGATTCCTACTCTGATAAAGAATCATGGAAAATGGTGTGTAGGTGGTGTGTCAAATAAATAAATCTATGTGATTGGGTTTAAACCCACAACTATAAAAAAGGAAAAGCCTATAGAACCTATTTATAGAAATAATACTATACATGTGGGTAAATAATTCCTCATTATATGTCTAGATCGGTTGTAATTAGCTATGAAGTTGGAAAAAACATAGAAAGAGTATAACACATTATAAGAAAATATCAAAGGGTTGGTCTATCAATATCAACCAAAATACTCTTCTTAAGGATGTTTTAGGTACCCCTATCCCCATGAATTTAACTATTTATAATATATGTTTGAAGTGATACATTCTTAAGGGGGGATTCGATCCATGGGGTGTGTATGTACTAAAAGGGAATGAGTGAATAATAAAAATAGAGATTATTGTAAAAATAAATAATTAGAACACTAGTATTCTGATATAGTATCAGATTCAACAATTGGTGTAACAAAACCAATATTTTTTCCAATACAACATCTATAAATTGTGTCTTGTGTAAAAGAAAGATCATGTGATGAAGTTCTTAATGTGAAACTGAAAATTTTTCAAATCTATATGTGAATGATCCAATGGTTCCAAGTAATATTGAATATTTAACCATTGGTGTCAGGCCTTAGTTCAAGTGGTATTATACCACCAAGAAAATATAGATTTTTGGAGAAGTATTAATATCCATGTATTTCATATTTATCTATTTTCTACTAATAATGTGGTATCAACTGACTATTTTCATGATACCAAGAATCTACTGGAAAATAAATTTCATTCCAAAAAAGTGGTCTTCTTATCCTAACATGGAATTCAAAATTTGGTGGAACCTCAATGATTTGTATTAATAAGTGGTATCAATCTAAATATAGATATATTTAGAGAGAGTTGGTGATAAGCACTCTAGTATATTTATAATTATACGACAAAGGATTCTTATGATGAATTCAAGATCATGAATCCTAAGTAGTGTCATGAGGTTATCTTTAAATAGTGGTGTCAGTTGGTTTAACATGTGGTATGTCTCACTCATTTGATCTTAATTTCTTATTCACTGACTATTTGGTGTTATTATGACATAGATCATAGTATGTTCTTTAAAATAAAAAAATTTATGTTTCTAGCATATATTGAAGTAAGTGAGTAACATGGATAACATTAGTTTTGTTAGATTGAACTCTTGTTTACTACAATGAGTTCTACTTTAGTAGGCTTAGAGGATCTTTTGATGACTCAATTCCAAGTAGTAATTTCACTCGCTGAAAATATGTCAGTTGTATGAAAAAAAATGAAAATAAATGGATTCAAGATTAAAAGGTGATAAAAGGAGTACATTTGCAATCATGAATTGATTAGTGGATATGGAGGTGATAGTTTGGGCCTAATGTTCACATATGTGGTTTTAAAAATGATTGACATTGTCTTTAGATGTCAATTGTAGTATCACATGGGTTGAGAAGAACTACATAACAATGGGGGGAGAATAATCTCATTATATCAGGATTTCATGAGTTGAAAGAGGACTATATGCCCCCACTAGTTTATGGAGCTCATTGGAAATCTATTGAATGGATATTTTTGATCTAGGGGGAGTAGAAATTTAGATGAATGAATCCTCTATAAATATTACAATGATAAGGGGAGATGAAATAAAATGAATATCTAATGAGACCATAAGGGGGAGATAATCTGAAGACTTAATCTGGTTTCATAAAAACCTTCACATTTTGAATTCAAAGGGGATATAAAAGTCATTGGGATTAAAATGAGGAATTATAAATCTCTTTCTATGAAATATTTAGAGTATCTGATAGAGGTTGTATTAATGATATTATAGAAAAAAAAAATCTAAAGGGGAAGAATATTATACCCAAACCTATGGTTTGTGTTGGTTTTATTTTAAATCATTGTATAAAGTATCATGGATATAGTTTTGGTACACATTGAATACTTGGGATGAATATCCACACATGAAAAAGCTCAGTGAGGTAGCTAAAGTTTATGAGGGTTTTGGATTCACCATGTCTAACAGTGGTTTATGCGAGAAGTTTGTCGTATTCAATGAAGATTCAAAAGTTGAAGGGTGAACAATGGTGAAGTTTTATACTAAAATTATGATGAGGAGATACTCAAGAATAAACAAATTTATCTAGATATGTGAAACTGATTCAATCCATGAAGTATTATTCTAGTGTTTAATATTGCATTGTTTCCTAGTGTTTTCCAAATATTTACTCCTGAAAATCTGGGAAGACGACGATTCTATGCCATCTCAAGGAAAATTGGAAAAAGAAATATTTTCATGTAAATTAAATAAGTTGTGTAAAAGATATCAATTATTTTGTTAATTTTTTAAAAAGTGAAGATCCAAATCTATCACATAGAAATATATAAAAGGAAAGTGATTCATGAAAGATTTGTGTGAAGAGGTAAAATTATGCGAACATGCACAAAGTTTCACAAAAATAGTGTTTTTAATGGGTCTAGTTGATATTTGGAAAATAAAAGGATTTTATAAAAGTATGGAGAGTTCATGAAATCATAGTTTTATGATCCCATGAAATAAATATGTTATGTGATAGTAGTGAGTTGGGCAATAAGGGTGACATCAAATCATTAATGTTCAGAAAACCTAGAAAGTTTTTTGCAAGGTCAGTGGTATGAAAGGAAATTTCCAAAAGGGTTGGTTGTGTCTATAAATAGGTGGATACCCCCCCCCCCCCTCATTTGGGTGAGATCTAGACTTAACAAATATCTATAGGCTCTGAATTCATGAAATAGTTTCCTAGTGGTATTTATTGTGTGAAGTAGTAATGTTTACATCAGTTACACAAAATAACTTTGTGCACAAAGCAGTAATGTTAACATTAGTTGCATAAAGAAATAACTTGGTTCTATAAGACCAATGGGTATTATAAAAAGTTTAAAAGTCTCATGTAAGGTAATAATTTCATTAAATGGAAAAAACTTCAGGAAAATGTGAAGTTTCACAAAACAAAAAAATTTGTGTGAAAATTGAGGAGTTGTGAAAAAGTTAAAGAGTTGCACAAAAAATTGAAGAGTTGTGTGTAAAAGTGAATAGTTTAAAAAGACTTTGTTTTTTGTAAAGGTTAACATTGTGGTTGGAAAAAAATTAAGGACTCAAAATGGAAAACTTACACAAACACAAGATTTGTGAAGTGATAGTTGTGTGAAAGTTAAGTGTTTCATGAATGTGGAAGTTATGTGAATAATAGGTATTAAACATTCGTTTTAAGTGAACAATGTATTAAAAGGAGAATTAAATTAGGACTATGATGTAAGAAGAGTCATTTTATAATCAGGTAAAAATTATTATGATTCCAATCTATTTAATTATACCTATAAGTCTATAAACTATGGAAGTTCTTTCACTGAAGTAGTGTGGGGGAGTGAATAAGAGGCCGTGTTCCTTGGGTGCAGAGTGAAAAAACCCTAAACCTTGTAAAGTAAATTCTCTTGGAGTGGAGTGACAATATAAAAATCATTTTTAATCCACAAAACTAGTGAATCATGGTGGATTATAGTACAACTGACACAACATCTATATATTCTCCTTAGACTATCCCTTTGTGGTGAAACCAGTAAAACCCCCTATGTCCCATGGATGTTTCACTTTCCTATATATTTGTTTATTTATCTATGAGGTAGATAAGAAGGATTAATAAAGTAAAAAATTTGAGCAAATTCATTCCAACATAGGAACAAGATCCTAAAATAAATTTAACCAGACTACGTAGAAAATTTTAAATCTATCAGTCACCCCAATTCACCCCCTCCTCACTGGGTGTGTCTAGTCCCAGAAGATTTTTATTCTCCCGTGATTGTATTATTTCTAGGGAATTATTCACAATTATATGTTGTATTATTCCAAGGATGTGTTCCTTTACCACATGTGTAAAATAAATTTTGATGGTATTATGGGTGGGAATTACGCAACCCTTTAGAACTATTATGTGACATGTTCAGAGACATTTGGAAATGGATGAATCATGTATGGTTGATCCTTAGTGTTCTCTTAGAAATAAGAGATCAAATATTTTTATTTATTGTTCTTCCTCACTTTATTTTATTATAATGATAATATAACATCATACATACACTACATTTATTGGTTATGTTAGGCACACTGTTGGTGGTGGTCTACTAAGTTGTATTCACGCTTTGCTTGGGTGGCCCTGGAACTTTGGTACCCAATCAGACCTCATGATCACATATATGAATATTGTAGAATCCTAGTATTTATTGGTCAAGATAGATATCATTTATGGATTTAGGATATGGGATCGGGCTAGGACTTGGGACTAGGTAGTGGTGTTTATTTTGTTTTGTTTATTTTATTTTGGGATGTATATGATCTACACATGGGATATCTCATTGATGTCTCTCTGAAACTTGTGACATTTAAATAGATCATTTTTTATAGAATGGGTTTGTTATTTATTTCTATTGGTTTGTATTATGTTTATTTATTTATTTCTATAAATATTATGATGGGTGATTATATGATATTTATTATGTTGTGTTACTCTGATATGTGGGTATAGTCTCCCCATGGTTTCACCTTAGACCCTATCTGCTAGTCATTAACCTCATTTGAAAAATTATAAACTATAACCCCATGGGACTTTTTAGTATTGAAACCAATTATTAATTACCTAATTTATAATTATAGGAAATGATTGTCCTCTTGAAAATTTTCAATGCTACTCAAGTTGTAAAGAGATTTGGAGTTATATTTATCAAAAAGATCTATCTACATACCTCTAATGGATCAGCCTAGTTCAACCTACCATGTCACCCAAACTAATCCTCTACAAGGCCCAAAGAACATTCCCAACCTCCTCATAATGGGTAAAAGTGTAAATGGTATCATAAAAACCCATTAAAAACAATTTCACCCTCAAAGTCACATAAAAAATATAAAAAACACCAATAAATATGGAATAATGTATCTATACATTGGAATTTATTTCACATAAATAAGTAATTGAAAATAATATTCATCAACCAAACATAATATAATAAGATGAAAATAACCAAAAATATCATATACCACATAACATTATAAACCAAAAATATAGTGATGCATAAAAAAGTATACAAAAATCCCAAAGGCTTAGATCTCTTGTCCTACATGTCATGGATTATTTTCATTAGGGTCCATTACCCTTATCCTTTCCCTGAAGGTAGGTATGAATCATTTCCTACTCTTATAACTATGATACCTTCAGCGGTACTCCTTGGATAGAGTCGTTGGAATACCTTTGAGAGGCTCGGAGTGAGATCCTATATTCATCTATATTCCCTAGGTGGACTTCTTGGAATCATTATGACCAACACTACCTGGGTATCGATCCTATACTTAGTAGGGATAATTCAGGTTGAGTTGTTGGTATCATCCCATGGCCCTGGATGTGATCCTAATCTATGTATTATATTCTCCTCAGATCTTTCAACATGTATTCTCTCTCATAATGAGACCTGACAAGCAGTACCTCTCAAACAGACATCATCAGTGCTATTGGACTCAGGAGTGTGTTCTCCTAGATGAGTACTTTGTGGAATCTTCAAGCTAGAATCCTAGGCCGGTATACTATTGTTGTGACTTACCTCTATATTGTGTGTCTTATTGAGTATATCTTTTTATTCCTGTTATATGTTTTGTAGACATAAACCTATGAAGAGTTGACTGTACTTTCCTTTATTGTATGCTTTGTGGTTTCAGGGTGTCCTATTGAGTATTGTTATACTCACCCTCCTCCTCCAATGGCCCTAAGGACTTCATTTTTTATTGATTTTGATAATCCACCTTTCAAGGGGTGAGGTGGAACCCTTACAAACCCGTAGGCGTAATTATTACATGGCCCGTTGGCCTTAGAGTAATTCATTTCCCATAGGCTTAAAACATTACATACAACCCAGACTAACTACTTGGAACTGCTCCTCCCCACCACCTTCATCATGAAATCAGCTCTCCACCTTCGCATGGTTGTTCGGATAGGCATTCTCGTGCATGCACAGGCTTGTCCTGATGGCAGGTGACATACCCTCTCATTCTTGCAATCCATTTAGCTTCTGCTATGGTGAAAGATCCTTGCTCATCCTCCTTGTAGAGCTTGTTCCTTGTAGGTTGTCTGGTTTGCATCTGCACTAAAGGTGGCCCAAAGGCCTTGAGGTGGCCCTAAGGCCTTACTGACCTGAAGGCCTGGGTGGCTCGAAGGCCTTAAAGGACTCAGGGACCAAATCGGTGGCCCGAAGGCCCAAACAGGGGCATATTCCCAACTGCTACAGTGCCAAACAGTGCCTGCTACAGTACTGCACAGTTCCTGCTATAGGACCTACTACAGTACTTCTACAGTACTACTACAGTACTCGGGAATTCTGCCTCCGCCTAGTTTTGATCCCTGGTCGCTTGGATGCACTTATGGAGTCCTTACCAACTGGGCTAAGGCTCATGTGCTTATGCTCACCCCTACATGGTATTTTCCCACATGTGTTGTGTCTTGTGAATATGATTGACCTTTTGAAGGATTCTTAGGTGGACCAGGACCAGAATGTTCTTTATGATACCAGACAGAATGAGGTGTGTTCCTACGGATTCCAGATAGTGGTCCCAGTACCTTTACTTTCAGGTTAGACTTGTGTTATATACTTCTTTATGGTGGGATTTTATTTGGCCCTATTTACTTTCTTTACTTCATATCATACTTTGGTTGTGGGATATATATGTATGGATGAATTTTTTGTTTGGTTGGTTTTACATTTCAACATTTTGTGGGCATAGAGATGTGTGTGTGTGTGTAGGTTCTTAGGAAATGACTCTCATGTTAGTGATATGACTACTCAGTGCTACTCACTAGCCCTAGTCCTATTAGAGGCAGCCTTAGGGAGTCACAGCATAGGCCCCACTAGGATGGGTTATGATAGAGTGGTATTAGAGGTGGTTGGTTCTACTTTATTACCAAGATTCTGTGAGATTAATTTGGGGCAATAGTGCTAAGTGTTTTGAGTTTGGATTTCAGGCCAGGGACTCTGGTGTTGGTGTGGCGGCCGACGTATCCATAAACTAGGACTCTGATAACCTTCATTTTGACTCGGTATATAAGAACACTAATTGTAGGTAAAAAAATGTTATGTGCATCATATAGGAATGGGTTGTGGTTCTATGTCCTTCTTGATTCAACTCTCTATATATACTCATTGACTTTGGCACACCTTATTTGTTTTAGGATACCCCTATGATGTATGCTATCTTGGATTTAGCAGCACAATCATAAGGATGATCCCATCAGTGATAAGGCTTCTATATAGGGACCAATTCCTAAGATGTTAACTCTAGGTGGTGCACTATCCATACCACCACCTGTAGAGCAGCACGTGGTACCCGTAGTACAAGAAGATGAGGAGCGAAGGCTGAGTGTGCTTCATGAGTTTCAGTGGAAGAGACCCATCAGGTTTCAAGGTGAGCCTGACCCACAGGTAACTGAGGACTGGATTGAGGTTATGACCTAAGTTTTCTATCTAGTCAAGACACTAGCAGATCATATGGGGGTCCTAACAACGAGCCTTCTTCATGGCTCAACAGGGCGATGGTGGGGTTTAGTTACCTTTTCTTATGATGAGGTGACTCTTTCATGGATAAAGTGTAATTGTATCTTCATAGAGGAGTTCTAACTAGCTATGCTGAGGGCTATACGTATCCAGGAGCTTCTACTGGGCCAGAATAGCATCATGAAAGTAGCTGAGTATTCATTGAGTTTTACCAACCTCTACAGGTACTCGGTGGATATGGTTAGAGATCAGTTCTTCAGGGATTGGAACTTAGAGTGAGGTATTCATAGATATATCCAATCCATCATTATCCCTCTATGAATTCCTACCTATTATAGGGTTATATAGAAAGATTTGGCAGTTGAGAGTTTCTTGGATGAGCAGATACAGCTGGTGGTTGTCAACAGTGTGAAGCAGGAGCAGAGACCTCAGAAGTAGGGAGCTGATGTCAGTCTCAAAGATCTAGATGTGGGAGATGATTCAGGAGGAGATATTAGGGAAAATGATATGTTGTTCAAGGATCATAGGGTTGGTCCAATCATACTACAGAGAGATGGTGCTACTCGTGTAATGGTAGGGGACATCACACCTAAGATTGTCTGACCCGTCGTATAGCTGATAGAGAAACTATGGATGGGCCATCGAGGTAGAGACAATGGAAGGAGTAGGTAGGTTCATAGGGTGTAGGATGTGGAAGAGGATACGGGAGAGCATCATGAGTTATTCAACATTTTGACTTGTTACCACAACCACCCTCAGGTGGTCCACACCAGGCTCAAGGAGATGGAGGATAGGGGTGGGGATAGCTGTAGGTGGTCAAGGTTTATAAATAAGGGGCTCTATGAATGATTTGAGGTATGATCTATATCTTTTTTACCTTAACTACAGTATTTGTAGAAATAGGTTCTATTCATTCCTTTCTCTCCACATATCTTGTTCAAGACTTAGATATTCTGGTTAAACTATTGACTCGACCCTTATGCTTGGAGACTCATACTGGAGAAGACGTTGTGACCACACACTTATGACGACAGTGTGACCAGACCCTTGTAGGTGATAATTTCAATTGGAATCTCTTCGTAACAGTTTCTAGTCCTTATGATGTCATTATTGGTATGGATTGGTTATCTACAGTTCATACATAGATTAAATATTTTAGGCAAAGGGTGCGGTGTGTCCATAGTGACGAAACCAGGTTTTCTTTTGTTAGTGACAAGGAAACCCAGGCAGTGCAAAATGGACTTGTGCATAGGAGGGTGCAGCTGATTACTCATCAGTTGGCTATATTGGTCCTTATTGAAGTGGATTTAATGAGTTTATAGTTTTCTGTAGTGGTGGTGGAGTCCAAGGACATCTTCCCTGAATATGTTCCAGGTTTACCTCCCCACCGAGAGATAGACTTATGCATTGATCTATACCATGGGATAACTCTGATATCTTTACTAGCATTTCATATGTCTCTCGCAAAGATTCATGATCTGAGGTTTTAGTTAAAGGACTTATAAAGGAAGGGATTTGTTAGACCCAATGTTTCACCTTGGGCAGCCACAGTTTTATTATCCAAAATGGAAGATGGGAGCTCGAGGTTGTGTGTGGACTATCGATGCTTAAACCAAGTGACTGTGAAGAAAAAGTATCCGCTACTGATGATCAATTACCTCTTTGATCAGTTGAGAGGGGGTTGATGGTTCTTGAAGGTTTACCTCAGATTAGGATATCACCAGTTACGAGTACGGGATGAGGATATACCAAAGGTGTCATTTAGATGACATTATAGTCATTATGAGTACTTGGTGATAACCTTTGGCATGATGAACGCCCCAATAGTTTTCATGAGACTCATGAACTAGATCTTCAAACCTTTCTTAGACTAGTTCGTGGTAGTCTTCATTGATGATATACTTGTGTACTCGACGTCTGAGGAGGAGCACGTGAGACACTTAATGATGGTTCTAGACATACTCTGGGAGCACTAGATTTACATAAATCTCTCAAAGTGTCAGGTCTATATTCAGGCATTCCACTTTCTGGGACATGTTATCTTAGTGGATGGAGTGGTAATGGACCTATCCAAGGTTGAGGAAGTGTTAGCATGGGAGACACCTAATAATTTGATGGAGGTGCAGAGGTTCCTTGGGTTAACAGACTATTGTCTAAGATTCATTTATAATTTTTGCAGGATATCAACACACTTGACAGCCTTGAATCAAAATGGGAAGCCTTTAATGTGGATATAAAAGTAACAGTATTCTTTCCAGTAGTTGAGGCAGAGTTTAACAAGTGCTCCCATATTGAGATTTCTGGAGGAGGGTGTCGAGTACGTAGTGTTCTTCAATCCATCTAGAAACAAACTTGGTTGTGTTATGATATATAGGCAATTTTTGATTTCATATGGTTCACACCAATTGAGACCAAATTAGTAGAACTACGTGACCTGTGATCTTGAGTTAGTAGTAGTAGTATTCGCTTTGAAGATGTGGTGACACTACTTGATGGGTGAGCAGTTTACCATCTACTCCAATCACAAGAGTCTCAGGTATATATTCTCTCAGAAGGATCTTAATTTGAGATATAGTAAATGGAGAGATTTCCTCCAGGATTATGATTTTAAAATTTGTCTATACTTTTGAGAAGGGGAACGTGGTAGAAAATTCTCTTAGCAGGAGATCTTATTCGCAGTTACTGAACGAGGTGTCTGAGTAGTTCACCTCACTGCATTTATCCATTTATGGATCGATATGGAGAAACTTACCTCCATTAAATGGTTGTTACCCCTCCAATTCTGTGGTGAGTTCGGGAGGCACATCTTGGGGATGTCGACTACGAGACCCTACGTGCTCGGACATCCACTATGCATTCTATTTATGGATTTTCTAAAGGTGGGGATCATGTTGTTCTTTTAAGAGGATGCACGATGGTATCAATGATATTAAGGGGGGGTTTCTAAGATAGTTTTATATGTCTCCTTTTGAGGTATATTTTGGTGTGGAAAAGATGTACTAGGACTTTCAACATCAATTTTAGTGGCCAGGGATGAAGAATGGAGCTAAAAAGTTTATCTCTTAGTGCCTTACTTTTCATCAGGTGAAGGTTGAGCACCAAGTTCCAGTGGGTTTAGCTCAACCCATTAAGGTTCCAGAATGGAAGTAGTATATGATATCTATAGACTTCATTATGGAATTACCATGTATGTCCAAGGTAAATTATGTCATATGAGTGATCGTAGACTGACTCACCAAGTCGGCCCACTTCCTAGCTATATGAGAGAAGGGTTTAGTAGAGAGATTGGGGAACCTCTATATACAGCATATAGTTTGACTCCATGGATTTCCATCAATGATTTTTTCTGATAATGATGCTCTCTTTACATCTTGGTTTTTGAAGGGATTATAGCAGGTGTTTGGAACTCAGTTATACTTGAGATCATTATTTCACCCCAAACTGATAGCCAAACTTAGTGGAATATTTAAGTTCTATTGGACATGCTATGATCTTGCATGTTGGACTTTTCCCATATTTGTGAGGATCACCTAACACTGGTGGAGTTTTCATACAATAATAAATATCATTTCACCATCAGTATGGAACCATTTGAGGCCTTCTATGGGAGACCCTACAGGTCACCACTATGTTGGACTGACCCAAGAGAGTCAGCACTCATGGGATCAAATTTGGTGCGAGCTACCATAGAGAAGGTTCAAATCATCCAGGAGTAGATGAATATTGCACAAAGCCATCAAAATTTTTATGCAGATAGGCATCATAGGCCTTTGGAGTTTTAAGAAGGAGGTCATCTGTTGTTACGTGTTTCACCTCGATGTGTATTATAAATATTTTTCCAGGACGACAAGCTATCTCTGAGGTTCATTAGTATTTTCCAAATACTATATAGAGTTGGAGAGGTAAAGTACCACTTGTTTCTACCTCCACAATTAGACCGGGTACACAATGTCTTCCATATGTCGCATCTGAGGAGGTACATACATGACCTATCACACATTATCGACTGGGGTGAGTTGTATATTGAGTTTGGAGAAACTTTTACAAAGTACGTGATAGAGATTGAGGATCGGTATGAGATTATTCTTCACGGGTGATCGATTATTTAAATACGTGTATGGTGGAAGCACAAGAATCTTTAGAAGAGAACATGGGAGTGGGAGGCTTATATTCTTGCTCAATACCCACATCTTTTTTAGTAGCCCTTATTTTGGATTTTTAGGGATGTAAATCCCTAAGGTGGGTAGAATTTAATGTCATGTATTTTCCATGTATTATTTTTTCATATTATATGGATTATTTTTGAAACCATTCACTGAGACATCATGCAATTCTAAGGCCCAATGTGACCGAAATAAATGTTGGAAATATATTAAATATATTAAATAGCACATGCAAATAGTTTTCCTAAAAAAGTGGAATAACTTATAAACGGGAGCCTATATCAGAAATCTTAGGGCACTATTGAGTTCAGAATGTGGGTTTCACCCTTGGTGAAACTTAATATTATTCGTCATGGGACATTTGTAGAAAAAAATTATGGTTTGGAAATGAATAAAATTATTTTATTTCAAATTTTTGATGAAACAACTGGTTATTCCTTAAAATGGATATTATGTTAGAAATCTAGGGTTAGCCACATAACCCGAGAACCTCTAGAGAGCCGTTGGAGAGAGTGAGCTTTGAGGATTCTCTCTTAGGTGAATGACGATGAATCATGGATCAACGATCAACATGCATCAATTTTGAAGGATATCACCAACAAACGCAACAAAACTTCATTATTCATCAGTGATCGATCCAAATCGAGGTAGGGTATGTGTTTTATTTGGATTTCATTCTTGTTCTTTATTTCTATGATGAACATGAATCAATTGATGAATGGAATGATTCATGGATCATGCATATTTTGGGATGGGTTTATTTGTAGGTTTTTATCGAGTTGGGTTGTAGGTAACCCCTAGAGGCTCGATCTAGTGGTTTTCAGGCAAATTGGGGGGTTTCAAGGCATTCAAAGGGATTTTTGTTCAAGAAATCTGGATCACAAGACATGTGGTTTGACGAACACATGTCATGTGTTATTTATATTCAGGGAAGATAAAGTTTTTATAATTACACATCATTTAATTTATGTACATGTCGTGTAGTATTACTTAGTCATGTGGTTGTGTACATGGGAAGACATAGTTTGGGAAGTACATGTCGTATACTCTAGCTACACCCCATAGAGTAGGAAATGGACATTTGGCCATGTACTTTGGTATACACATTGTGTTAGGGGTACATGGTTGTGTAGTAATACACAGCTAGACCCCAAGTCTACTTTGGCCTTTTAGAAGTACATATCCAATAGAAACTTTGAGAGTACACACCGTGTACTCAAAATTACATGTCATGTACTTTTCCATCAAAGGGTTTTTGGGTGTATTTATACCCCATAGTCAGAATTGGACTTGTGAGTAGTCCATTCTGACTTTTTTCTGCATAGATTACAATAGTGGAGTCCTTTTGGCATTTAAAGGAAATCGTGATGGTGTTTTGGACTAGTAGAGTTTTTTTGGAGGATTCCTTTTTTATTGTGGTTATATAATCCTTTTAGGGTTTGGTTTGTGAGTTTTGAGGCTCATGTGAGGGTGTTTTCTTGTTGATCACCTTGGATTGAGGATTCCATGTGAGTCTGATTGGGGTTCTTTTGATATATTCTAAGAGGCAGAATTGAGTGTCTTTCTTGTTGGGATTGTTAGTTTGGTTTCTTGAGGTTTAGGTTTGTTCACTTAAGTTTGGGACAGATAGGAGACTTTTGGGTGGTTTTACAACATTAGATGTTAGGTATAGTTGGGTTTTGAGTAGATTTTGAGATAGGTATAAAGAACTTGTTAGGTGAAATTCCCTTTAATTGAGGTGTTTCTTGAGGTTTCCCTCTTGAGTGGGTGTTTTGTAGGTTTGATTTGGGATACCGTCCATTTTTCCTTTGAGAGGGATTGGCCTAAGATTTGATTTTACTGGAGTATCCCCTTGTATAGTGTCCTACATGAGTTGTGGTTTATTGGAGGATCCCCTTGGTAGGGTGTCTTGTTGTGCTGGGGTTTTGGGAAATATGGTGGCTACCCTATGTTTGGTTGGCCATGAGATGGACGGTTCTAGTTTCAGTGGTTTTGGTTGGAGGTTATAAGAGTTATCCAACCCTAGTTTTTGATCTATGGCTTAGAGGTTTGATTTTGTTCTTGTTCAGGACTGATGAGAGAGGATACCTTTGGGATATTATTGGATTGGGCATTTTCCCTGAGATTTTTTCTGTTGCACTTCTCCACAAGTTGTTTAGTTTATTACTGTGAGTCAGGGCTAGGGAGCTAATAGATGATTTTGATGAGTGAAACCACCTTATCTTAGCTATCAGGGATAGGTTTAGTAGAACATGGAGGATAAGGTACTTCTGAGGCCTGGTTTATATGTTTGGGGCCTGCTTAGGTAGCCCAGAAATGCACTGATGGGTTCGTTCACCCATCATATTTTGCAGGACTTTTGGGATTGGTAGTGTACCCCAAGGTTGACAAGGATTCCCTACCACTAGTAGAAATCATACCATTATATTCCTAGTGCTTGATAGTTTCACTTAGTGTTTTGACACCTAGGATGAGATCCTAGGGTCTGACATGTGTGTTTGTCCTTATGTTCGACTTTGGAGCTCCTTCTTGATTAGGTGGACACACTTAATGTTGTGGTTGCATGGGCTATATTTTTCAATTACTCTAGTTGTGGCTAGATTTAGGGTAAATTACCTATAGGTTTCTGGTTAGAACCCAAGGTTTGTCGTTTTCCTTTTTTTATCCCTTTTTGTTTATTTTCTATATTTTTTTATCTTTTTTACTACTAATTGCATTCAGATAGTTTGGACATGATGTGTATCACATGAACATGTTATGGAAAGATATGTTAGGACCACTATTTGGGGTGGCCTACTGAGATGTGTTTTTCACCCCCATACGTACACCTCGATGTATGTGTAGACCTTATGTATGATTTCAAGTTGAGCATGGTATAGTGGATTGGGTGAAGGTTTGGCATTGCATGATCAAGCAGGATATCTCGTGTAGAGTCTGAGGTTCATGCTGGAGTTGTTTAGTAGTTTTGTGGACTAGGTATGTGGTTTTTATTAGAATAGTAGTAGATCCTTTTATATTTATTTTCTTTTATTTTATTATGTATGTTGTCAGACTAGTGGGTTCCCCATGTTTGTATGTTTTAATTTGTTGAGTCTATATGTAGTATTCCATTATTTAAAATTATTTCATTTATTTATTTATGTGAACTCTGATGTTCATATATATATATATATATCCTCTATTCGTGCACTTTAATCTGAGGTCATAGTCTCCCCACTATATCCTTTTAGGCCCTCACTGGTAGTTGTCATCCTTTAGCATACAGGGAGGCGCACTTGAGTCCTTTTGTGGGCCAGATTGGGTGATGTTCTAGGTAGACCCAGGCTGGTTCATGAAAAAATGGTGTTATTGGAGTCTTTTTGTAGGTTTTGGGTGCAACAGAAGCGTGCGATGGGCAGTTCCCAACTTTTAATTTTTCTATAATCAATGATCAATCTGAGATATCATGACGATGAATGTCGTGATCCACAAAATTGAGTTATAGAAATAGAAAAAGAAGAATTGTGTCAGAACCAAGAGATAAAATATCAACACAAATTATTTATAATTAATTTAATTGGATAAAAAATTGCATCAAAGGAATTCTTTCTTCATTGATGAGTCTGACGACATATATGTGGTTCATCATAGTTGTGTTGTATAAATCAAGTATAGATTTCCTCTAGTGGTGATCCACATGTGTTCCAGGAATCTCTAGACATTGTTAAAGGATTCTCTAGGTTCTAATGTGGAATATTTTTATGCTTTCATCGTCCGCCTTAATCACCTTGATAATCACTTCCAAAACGTTATCCTTGATCCAGTAGAGGAGAATTACTCACCGTTCTTGGGAGTGTTCTTAGAGAAGGGATCTCACTAGGATTGAGAAGATTCTACTTGAATCATTGTGCACTACTGAATATGCTCTTGAGAAAATAATATAATTGGGTATTTATATTGTTAGGGTTAAAATAAAATAATTTTACAAGTGACCTTATTATTATTGAATCCTATAAAACCCCCATGTCAAATAATAATAGTAATATTATTATTTCTTGACATGTTCCTAACTTGTGAATTATAATTAAATAATATTTAATTAAATAATATTCAATATTATCATTTATCACTAGACTATTAAACTCTCTCCTCTATTCCTCCATAATATTTATCAGGCCTTGAATAATATATATTTATTTATTAAATAAATATCATTGTATTATTTACCAATAAATAAATAAATATTATATTTACTAAACAACAAATAAATATTTACATGCAATCAAGAATACATGAATAATTATTAAACCTTGAATGGGAATAATATTTATTCAGCTTTTTAAATAATAAATAATAATATATTATTTAACTAGGATTCTGGATACACTTAGTGTGTGACCCTCTAGGACTCTTTCTCAGTGGCATTAGGCAAAACAGCCTAAATTCCAAGGTTGGAATCTAGCAACATGCCATGGAACCCATATAGAAATAAGTTAATGTCATAATATGTCACATCATACATACAGTTACCGTGTTATATAATCTCTTTACCACAATATCACAAATTGAGCAGGTTGCATGCGAGTGCCATCAACCTATATGCTCGATATATCTTTCTCTGTCTTTTCAGAATATAACTTTCCTATAGATCACCATGGACATGGATTTATTTAGGATATATCATTTACATCAAAGGTGTTGATATATTAACTTCCATTAAAGAACAAAATGGGTCAATCCATTCTCACATTATTCATTAATTAAATATTATTCATGACGCACCCAACATATCCTACCTCATCACGAACATCTGTAGTCACAATTTTCACCAATACATCTAAGTGTGTGACTCATAATACTAATTAATAATATTATTAAAATCTAAGGACCAATACACACATCTGTATATAGGAACATCCAATGACACACAAAAATGTGGATTTCCTACTGGTGGGTCTCGTTCTCATAATATCCTACTAGATATTACCAAGGGCGTACACCATGAGAAGGTACCTCAAAGTCCTATGAGTCTCCATACCTAATATCCTATATCATTTATGTCCCTCAAATTATATCATCTGGATATAGAACATATATTTATAAATATTGTCATAGCAGTTATGGGTTCTCATCATAACGGGTAACTGTTGTGACCTTTTAGTCTGACAACCACTCTTAGGACATTATCACAAACTACGTAACATAGAAGAGAAATCATGATGTGATAAGTAGTTTAATAATATTCAAACAATGAATACATTTTTATCATAAAGTAAAAATAAGTTGGTTCTAGGGAACCGACTCCAATAGACTCCCACTTTCACTAGAGAAAACACCTAACAACTTTTAATCTTCTAGATCTCACATGATATTTATACTTCTACTGAGATAGGACTTTCGTTTTGGGGTTTTCTATATTATCTTATGTGGGTACTCTGCTCACTACAACTTCACCCCTCTAATAGAAATCCCTCAAGAGGTGATACTTCCAGAGTATATTATTTATTCATTGGTGTGACCTTGGCTCTTTTTCAAGAGCCACTAATGTGGTATTATCACAATACAATGTGATAGGGTATTTACTACTTGGTACTACATCAAGCTCTTAGACAAATCTCGGAATCCAAACAGCTTCATTAGCTACCTTAAAAGCCGTTATATAATCAGACTTCGCTGTAGAATTAGCAACAACTGACTGCTTTGAACTCTTCCATCTCAAAGCACCTATGTTGGGACAAAAAACATATACTGATTGTGAATTCAAGTCATTTTGATCTATATGAAAACCAGCATTAGTATAAACCTTAATTATTAGATCCTTGTCCCCTCCACACACCATGAGCATATCCTTAGTTCTTCTCAGATACTTAAGGATATCTTTAATAGCAGTCCAATGTTGTTCTCTTGGATCTTCTTGATATCTTTCTACCATGCTCAATGCATAAGAAACATCAAGTTTAGTAAATAACATGGAAAACATGATTGATCCCATCACTGAAGCGTATGGGGTCTTACTAATTATATCTTTCTCATGTTGTGTCTGGGGACTCATTTTCTTAGAAAGATGTAAATCATGTGACACTAGAACCAATACCCTCTTAGATTATTTCATAATAAATCTCTTTAGTATCTGGTCAATATTTGTACTTTGACTTAGATCAGGTAGCCTCTTGGATCTATAATGAATGATCTTTATCCCTAGAATATAGGCTACTTCACATTAAGTCTTTCATGGAGAAACACTTGTTTAACCAGTCCTTAATATATTGTAATACTGGTATGTCGTTTCCAATAAGTAATATGTCATCAATATATACTACTAAGATAATGACCGCATCCCCATTAAATCTCTTGTAAACACATAGCTCATATTCATTCTTACTAGAACAAAATTATTTTATGGATTCATCTAATCAAATTTTCTATGATCTGGATTCTTACTTCAATCCATAAATGGATCTCTGCAACTTGCAAATCCTTTTGGAATCACCTAGAGTTACAAAACCTTCTAGTTGTGTTATATAGACATCTTCATGAAGGTTTCCATTAAGGAATGTTGTTTTTACATCCATCTTCCAAATCTCATAGTTATTGTAAGTCGTTATAGCAAGTATGGTTCTAATGGATTTAAACATGGCAATTGGAAAAAAGGTTTCATTGTGGTCAATTCCTTGATGCTATTTAAACCCTTTAACCACTATCCTTGCATTATAGGTACTTACTTTACCTTTCGTGTCTAGTTTTATCTTGAATAACCATTTGCATCCAACAATATTTACATCAACTAGCACATTGATCAAAACCCATACTTGGTTCTGATATAGGGAATTCATTTCAGAATTCATAGCTTCTAGCCATCTTTTTCACTAACGCTTTACATGGAAGATAATAAAGATAAAGTTAATGAATATATGTGATATAAATGACATGATTATGATATTAATTATATATTTATAATTTCTAAAAGATGCCATATTATTTTCTTTCTTACATTTTCACTCATTGAAAGATGATATTATCGTTCGTGTACATGTGGAGTGTCGCCTTCACGAAGCGATGTGACACTGTTTTCATCACCACACCACATGGATTATATATATAAGTAAATTTAAAGAAATAAAATGGTATTTATGATATTATTATCATTATATAATGATAAAATATTAATTATCTTATTTCTATAATGATCACTAAGAAATGAAAATGTTACTCATGCATACGTACAACCAACCTTCTCCATGATTGTTACATACTTCATTTCTCAAAACCAACTTTCATGATCGGTCTTAAAATTATAATTGATGTATAAATATAATAATTGTGTCATGATTATTTTTTTGCAGATGATGGAACTATATAATATACACAAGAATCAAACTTTCATGACAAAGCATGAATGAGAAAATAAAGCAATTAACACCCGAAACAATGAAAATAATGAAATATTATTAACTAAAGGGTGATAAGATGTTATAAAAGAATCATATATGATATTATAAATATTTTTATTTTTATTTTATAATTTAATAAAAAGTTTAAAACCACTATAAAGGTGGTTAAATAACATTCATCCAAAATGAAGTGTTATGTAAGGGACTTCGTCTCAATTACTCTTCATTAAGGCATATTGTAATGTTATATACCTAATTTATTTTATACGGTTTATATAATACCCTTAAACATGTAATATCATGATTACTTTATAATTCATTGTATTTTAAGTTTTAATTTGAATTATTTCATCCAAGGGGACTTGAAATGAAAGTCACCAAGTGGTAAATAATTTAATAACTCAATTTCCTTTCATTGAGTTTTATTACTTCTTCATTTGCCTTTGATGTTCTAAGACTATGTGTATAATTAATTTTGATTATCTTATATTATATTTCCACTTATTATGTTTTTATTTACATTTTATAAACATAATCTATTCATTTATTAATTCTCACTTCAACATTATGATCATTGTAAGGGACTTCATCTCAATTTCCCTTCATTAGGGCATATTGTAATGTTATGCACCTAATTTATTTTGTATGGGGTATATACATACCCTTTGAAATATAATGTAATGATTAATTAATAATTTATGGTGTTTTAAGTTTCAATTTGAATTATTTCATCCAAGGGTATTTGACTTAAGATTTACCTAATGGTAAATAATTTCATAACTCATTTCATTTTCATTGGATTATATTACTTCTTCATCATCTTTAATATTCTAAAATTATGTTTGAAATGACTTTTTATTATATTATGTTTTATTTTCACTTGTTTTGTGTGTATTTATAGTTGATACACATAATTTATTAATTGATTAATTATCACTTCAACATTATGATCATTTTAAGAGTTTATTTCACAATCTCATTCTAATCAATATTGTTTATTATTGAATTTCAATTGAAGGAAATTATTTGAATATTTCCTTATAAAAACATTTAATTTTATTATAATTTGGGCATTCATTATATTTTCAAGTAATAATACCATTTTTCTACTCTTTGGTACTTAAAATAATTGAGAATATTTTTTAAGAAAATACAACTTTATTTTTCACTTAAGTAGGAAATCCATTTTCTTACAAAACCATGTTTTCTAAAAATGTTTTTAAACTTTTAAAAATGATTTATTAAATACATTTTTACCGATTTTTAATTTTTAATTTTTTTTTAAAGGAATCTTTATGTTAATTTCAAAATAAGGAACGTTTGTCTTTTACTGAAAATGTGAAAGGAATCTTTGTTTTAATGTACTCAGTATGTATGGAATGTTTTATTATCATGACCCCTCAATTTTCTAAAACTTATTTTATAATTTTCAAAGGTTATTTTCAAATTAAATTTTTTAAATTTTTTTGTGAACTTTTAGTTTTAAAAGGAAATTTCTAAAATGAAAAGGTTATTTTCCTCAAGAATGTTTTTAAATAACATTTTATGGAATTTATATTCATCATCAGCAATAGAACTTTATTTTACATATACCCCACTAGGTATATGTTGTATTGATACCATTATTATTCTTCCTCTGAATGGTTTATGGTTATTTTGGCCAAGGAAAGTATTGAAATTCACTATCTTGATTCATTTGTGTAGTCATTAACTTTCCCTTAAAAATATTCATTTTCCTATGATCATTGGATATTAAATTTCCCATAAATATCCATATTATTTATCATGTATATACTTATTGATTAAATCATATATCATTTATATGTACGGTGTTCTACATTGTAAGTTATTTTTTTATCTATAAAAATATTGATAAATTTATATTATTTACTCAATACAAATATTTAATGATAAGGCGCATTGTTCATGAATTAAATCAATTATTCAATATATGAGGAATTCTTTAGACATTAAATGATGGGTAGGGCTTGAAATTATATAGTCTCTCAATACATCGATGGTCTCATGAGGTGAATTAGTAAGCTAACATTAAACGGGTTTCTACCTGTAGTTTTAAATCGTCTTATGAACGGTCTTGATAATAGAAGTATTATACTATCTGATATCATGACATCCAATAATTAATAATTTCCTTCATTAAGAATTTAATTATTATTATCCATGATATTTTCACAATGATATTATCTCTAGATTCATTTCATTCTCATTTTATTGATTAAATTTCATGTATTTTTAGTTATTTACATTGTCATGTTGATTATGCTTTATCTTGTCATGATAGTCAAGTTATTTAAATGACATGTCTATTCAGTTATTTACCTTTTCATATTGATTATTTCTTATCTAATTATGATAAACAAGTTACTAATTAAATGACATGTGTGTTCAGTTATTTACCATGTCATATTGACTATTATTTATTGATTCATGATAGCTTCCATTGTACTTAACCCTTACTGAGTATTTGAGCTCAACCTTAATTTTTTTCCTTTACCTAGGATTCCATGAAGTGTACTATGATTTATGTGGAAGGATATGCTAGAGGGAATAATGTTATTCTTGAGAAAAAAACATTTTTTAATTTGTGTTTTCAAATGTAATTTGGGATCTGATTCCTTATATCTTATGTCAATGTAATAAAGCAGTAATCGACTCTAGGTTATTGAGGTTGAGGTCACTACAGTTGGGAAGTAGCCTAGCAAGCTGTTTGGGATCACCAATAAACAAATGGTCTTCCCAAAAACCCAAGCATTCTGCCTAGAATCACTAGGCAGCAGGTGGAGTCAAGTTCCTAGCCGGTGGGGCTACATGGGAATTTTAAGTGGGGGAAAACCTTGTGTTTTCCCTCAGACCCCCCTTATTTCCCCTCCTCTCTTCTCCACCAACCTCACTCTAATAAAGTGATGAAGTGGGATCCCTACTTTGTGATATTAGCTCCCTCTTCCTCAATTCTTGGGTATTTCAAGTTTCGTTCATTACGGTTGGTTCCTACGGGTAAGTCTAATGTCATCCCGCCCTTAAATCTAATTTTCTTCTTATTTTCTTATTCCAGAACCCTAACTTGATGATTTTAGGGTTGGTTTTCTAGGATTAGTGTGTCGAGCTTGATTCAAGCTGTGATTCTTAGCAAATTGGATCTATCATGCTTGAGGTAGGAAGTCCTTACCATTTTACAACATTTGAATAAAATTGTATGCCTTGAATTTCATATAGGTGTGTGTATAGCCCTATCAAACACCTTATTTTGATGTTAGCATGGGTGGGTGAGGTCCATATCGATGTAGGAGGTTCCTTATAAGGGTAATACAGTTTTTGTTTCTTGAAAATGGTAAAAACGAGCCTTGTACCAAGAATGCATGTAGGGTTATCTGCATAGGATTTTGGGATTAGAATGAGACATTATAGCTTGGTTAAGGATAGGGTAGATGGGATATATGGCATAGGGGTTCAATTAGTGAATCCTATTGAGCATTGACTTTGGAAATGATAGACAAGGGTTATGTTCTAGCGATAATGGTAGGGTTATCCTCTTTAGTAAATGAACCTGGAAGGTGTGATTTTGGTTCATTAAGGGTTAGGATGACTTGGATTTTTGGCATAAGGGTTCAAGTAGTGAATTACCTTGGATTTCCACCTTGAATTTGTGAGTGAGAGGCTTGTGTCAGGGTATATGGTTAGGGTAGTCTACTAAGGTAAACGAGATTGGAAATTGTTGTTTGGGCTTGGGACTGGCTAGACTAACTTGGGTAAATGACATAAGGGCTTGGGTGAAGTTTTTCCTTGCTTGAAGTGCGATTTGAGAATTACCACGAGAGAGGTGGTTCGATTTGGTTATGACAATGGCCTTCGTATGTGAGACGTTGGGTTGGGGTTATGGTGGGGTGTTTCCCCCTACTTGGGTATGTTGATGCTTGTGTTTGTGCATGTGTGTGGCCTCCATTGATTGTGTGGGGATGGGTCAATGTGAATGATTAACCTCTCAAAAATCCTTGAGATGGGTTGGTGTGTATGTTGGGCCTCATAATAAGCCTCAAGATGAGCTGGTGTAATGATTGGGCCTCCCAAGAATCCTCGGGATGAGACGACATGTATGTTGGGCCTTCCAAGAACCCTCGAGATGGGCTAGTGTGATGATCGGCCCTCCCAATAACCATTTGGGATGGGTCAAAGTGATTGATTAGCCTCCCCAAAACCTGTGAGGATGAGTCGATGTGCATGATTGAGCTCCATAGAGTCTTCAGGGATGGTTTGGGGTACTTGATGAGGTTGTGACCTATGATCAGACACAGGTCATGGGTTACATGTGCTTATGGATTCTAACAGACATCCCTTCTGGTTATGAGTCGAAGCAGGTAGGTCTAGGGTTTGTGGCAGTTAGGTTTGCGCGTGATCATATGAAAGGTTGTATGTTTATTTATGTATTTATTTCTCATCATTGAATACACTTTTATATGACCAACTTCATTTATTCTAAGACGTATTAGTGGTGTATTACTGGGTTATACTCACACCCTGCACAGACATCTCAATGTGTGTGCATACTCTTTTGGTCAAAGACTTCATATGGGGACAATGACCTAGATCGAGGTGATTGTACAAGATTAAGTAGGATGAGGCGATGTCAAGAAATACTCTAGGATCAGTTGAGGATATGCCTCGGGTTTTTCCTTTAATTATCTTGCATGGATATATTGTATGTGGGGATCTCCCTTGACTTTTATATCGAGTATTGTATGATATCTATTATCGCATGAGTTGTTAGTATTATTGATTCCGTGTTTATTTTTCTGTTTACTCTAATTAATGGTTCCATTTTTGTGTTTTCTGATTCGACTATATGTTACCCACGTACCTACTTAAGCTCTCATTGCTAATCGGTATCCTATTGCATACAGGAAAACGATCATGAAGTCATGTGATGCTCATTTGGCTTGGATGTGTTGATCTGGGCTGAGATATAACCAATATTTATCATACCATTTGATTGACCAAATTAATCCCAAATTATGACAAAAAAAACATAAAAATGTGATTGGACAACCTTCTTTATTCACTAGTGAGATGAAACTAATTCCCCCTCAAAATTGTATGACTACCACTCACTCCCAAAAAACATACAATTGTAACCTTATCCTGTCATTTACCCCTTTCTAGCCAACTGCATCCCATGAATTACATCCCATTGTCACCTTCCTTCGGGTCTCCCTCCTCCCATTTCCTTTCTCGCATCGTCGCCCTCCTTCATGTCACCCTCATCCCATCGTTGCCTCCCTCCCAACTGATACCCTTGCTTGCAGTCTCCCCCTAATCGAGATATTTCCTTCCCATGAACAGTGAAGGCATGTCCCACAGATTCATCTTATCAAAGTGAGAGATACCATCGTCACAGGACTCTGTAGAAGGTGTGACTCGACGAAATTATTCCCGCTGCTTTGCACTGGCACCTGAAAAGATACATCTCATGGAATTCTTCAACTGTCCATGGGAATAATGCTATTCCATAACCACAGGTAAATGTTTTGTAGTGATTAATCCCATGATTGTCCTTATTCTATTTGTGGACATTTTATTTGTAATTATTTTTCCCCATTACTTATTTATTTATTTATTTAGTTTGTTATTTTTTATTGCGATTTTTTTTTGAAAAAATATTATGAAAGAGAGGAAGGTCAGCATATACAATGGAGAGGAAATACACTTCTCAGTTGAGAAAATTCATGTATGTTTTTATTTGATGCACAAAAGAATGATATATTTAACTGTGAATTAATTGTATTCTCTATGAAACATGCATGCTGGATTTTAATACCATCATATTAAATTCTTGGTCAAAGTTCTCCAATTCTAAAAAGAACAAATTTAAAGAGATGAAAGATCAAAATAATTAGTAATAAAAATGGGATTTGGGTGCATTGTTGGATTTTAAATACCAATGCTTTCTGAGGTAGATTTATGAGGTACTTTTCAATTCCTTTGACCCTCCTACTTTTTGTATAAATATTAGTGGGAAGGAAATTAATATCATTACATGGGATTTTAATGTGATACTTGGAGTTCCTCTTAGAGGGAAAAATGTCTCTTTTGAAATATAGAGTGATGAGTATTAGGAAATGAATAATATTTACATGGTAAATAAATTGACTACTCTCTAGAAGATAATTGTTGTGTGGAGGGTGAGGTTTTTGTCATGACATTTTTGTTTCTTACCTTGGGGATGTTATTGAGTCCCAACTCAAGTTCATCTATGTAAGTAAGAAACATTGTGACACAGTTTGGTTGTCAAGATGAAGTCAGGGGATTTGATTGGTCAAAATGTGATTTGTATGATCTTGTATGTGAGGTGGCCTTGTATAAAAGTTCATGTAAAGAGGATAATGTAAGAATAATGTCGATGGATTTTTGGTTGTACAAATGGTATGTTTAAAGATGTAAACATTTATTTGATGTAGTTTTTTAGTTAATAAATTTTGTAGGTGAGATTAATATAAATATCCTTCTTTGAAGCTATTTTTCTTCCATTACTTCTCCATTGGGAAGCTTTGTGGTTATGGAGCCTAATATATTTTGCAATTTTGGGTTGAGGGAAATGTGCTGAGAAGGGTCAAGCTATAAAAGACCTTAAAAAAGAAATTTTATATGCACATATGACCTCAACATGAATAATTTTTCCAAATGAATCAACTTTTACCCATCTGATAATGTCTTAATATTGATATTATATTATTAATTTTATATTAATACTCCCTATAATAGGTATATGGGTGATAATAATTTGGGGTGGGGAAAATATTTAAATTCCCTGTTAGTTTGTTAATCTGTTAGTTTGTTAGTTTGTTAGTCTGTTAGTCTGTTAGTCTGTTAGTCTGTTAGTCTGTTAGTTTGTTAGTTTTTTAGTTTGTTAGTTTGTTATCTTGTTTTCTTGTTAGCTTGTTAGATTGTTAGATTGTTAGCTTGTTAGTTTGTTTGTAAGTTTTTGGGGATAGGTAATAAATAGGGAGGCAAGGGATAGATAGAGGGGGGAACAGACTATTTAGCTGGCTAATGCTTGGCAGAATCAAAGGGTTGGGCCTCTAGACTTGGGGATTATTCTCCTTCTCTACTTCTCATTATTCTCTATTTCTTCTTCTCTTCCATCCTCTTCTACCGGATACCTATAATTATGGTATTCTTTATTTGTTGGAAAATAATGAATTATTTAGTTATTATATCTAGCACCTATCAATTGGTGCTTTTATTGAATGTTTCTAGAGAGTGATAAATGAGATAGGGAATCTTGCAAGAAATTGATGGAAATTTCTGGACGTAGCGACATAGAGGACAACAGGACCTTAGTCACTTGGAAATTCTTGGTTTCATGCAAGGAATTCCAGTAGAGAGAGAAAGGGAAAAAATCAACAACAGTTTATTTGAAATATAGGAAATGCAACAGCAGCAAGGAGAGAGAGAGTTTGGTAGAATATTTGGTTTATAGACCAAAAGAAACAGACACTATAGTTGCACCTGAGGCGGGTGATCTTGGTTCATGTGGGGAAACAGATGTGAACTTCTCACTAGTTGGACTTGAAAAAATCGCAGCAGTAGATGACCACGAGAATACAGAAAAAAATTTCCAAATTGGAGTCCACAGTAGAGGACAAACAGTTTGGAATCCAGCGTCATGAGGCAGGACAACAGTGTTATAATGCAGTGCTTCAAGGATGGGAAATCCAAATACGAGACGTGTTGACAACACTATCACGGCTTGAAACAAATTTTTCATCACGTAAGGAACGAGTAAATGAAAAGGGTAAATCTGTGATTATCGAGGAAGGTGAGAGTAGTTTGAGGATAGGGATAGAGGAAACAAAGCAGCTTTTAGGGTACGAAGTGAATGATAAAGGTATGCGCGAAACAGAATTGGCAGCACTACGTTCGTTTTCCAAACTAGTAGTGATGAAAGAAAATTAGTGTGTGGATCCAGTGTCGTGGATCATACGAGAAGAAACTTACTTCTCAATCCAGCATATCCGAGAGGAGTTGAAGGTTTCTTTGGCGCAATTGAGTATGGAAGGGATGGTTCAATATTAGATTGTCTCTTTAAGGTTAATTAAACTAGAACTCACATAGACTCAACTTAAGGAGTTGTTAGGAAGATGTGGTAGTGTCGTGGAGGAAGATCCACTACTGTTTTTGAGGAATGTGTGGAAAACAAAATCTGTGGATGAATACATTGATGAATTTGAATGTGTGGACTTTCGATTTTCGGATTTAACTGAAAAATGGTATACAAGTTTGTTTATTGGAGGATTGAAGCCTGAAATTGGGAGTTCAGTGTTGAAATTCTAACCACGGAGCCAAACACAACTATTAACTTTGGCTAGGATAGTGGAGAGAGGATTGGTGATACCTAGGGAATAGTCAAGGAACTAGAGTTGTGGAATAAGAGGAATATTCCTACTAGCTTGGAAAGGAGTTGGTGATTGTAAATCAGTCTCATCCCACTTGTTGGTGGGAACGAAAGGGAGAAGACGCATGAAGTTTCACCCTGATATGAAGGAGTACATAATCTATCCAAAGATGAGTTTGAGGAAAGGAAGACCAAAGGATTGTGATATTCTTGTGGATAAAAATTCAGCACAGAATATAGGTTTCCAGAGAAGGGACTCAAACTGATGGTATGGGAGTGTTTTGAGAAGTGAAGTGAGGAGGAAGAGGAATCAGAAGGGAGACGAGAATTTTGGTCCTTTCGGCTGAGGAGACAAACCCATAAGACCTCCACCTTGTGGATAAGGTGGATTTTCAAGGGGTGGGTATTGATAGGTATATGGGTGATAATAATATGGGGAGGGGAAAATATGTAAATTCTTTGTTATTTTTTAGTTTGTTAGGAAGTTTTTAGGGATGACTGAGTAATAAATAGGGAGGAAAGGGATAGTTAGAGGGGGGAATAGACTATTTAGCTGGCTACTGCTTGGCATAATCAGAGGGTTAGGCCTCAGGCCCTAGGTGAAGTGCCTCTTAGGGATTCTTCTCCTTCTCCACTTCCCTTTCTTCTCCATTTCTTCTTCTCGTCCATTCTCTTCTGCCAGTTACCTATAATTCTAGTATGTTGTATTTGCTGGAAAATAAATAATTCCCGAGTTATTCCCTCTAGCACCTATCACCCTCAATAATTTTTGGGATTTTATTATTCTCATGCTTAAACTTCAGTATCAATAGTTAAGAACTACTCCTTGTTCATGTTGTTTTTTAGATTTTTTTATTCAACTACTTCTTGTTCATGTTGTTTTTTGGAAGTTAATGTGAAACTCTAGAAGTTGAGTGTTCAAATTTATAAATTTGGTACAATTCTCGTGCTCCCATTATGTTATTATCCAATTTATTAAATTTAATATAATTTTATTGTTATTGTCCAATGATTTATTTTTAATCCATTTTATTGTTGTCATTTTTAGATTTTTATCATAGTTATTAAATTTAGGAAGCTCCATTTCTAGAATTTGAGCATTAAAATCTTGAAATGTGGTATTAAATAACTGAAAATTAAAAAAAATGGTATGGTTCAGGTGATCTCAATATATATTTCAATGTTATAATTTAAAACCACATTTCAGACCATTCACCTAAGTTTTATTTTTAATTCCTTGTTCATGATAGTTTTTGGACATTGTTCTTTAACTATGAAATTCTATAAGGTCGGTGTCAAAAGTTGGAAGATGGGTGTTAAAATCTAGAAATTTGGTACAATCATCATGCTCCCAATTTTTAAAATTTAATACATCTTTCATATTATTTTTTGATGTTTTCTTTGAAATGAATTTTTGATGTTGTTGTTTGTGAATTTTTAGTATAGTTATTAAATTTAGGAAGCTTAGTGTTAAATTCTTGAAATTGATCTTTAAGATTTAGAAATTAGGTGTTAAATACTGTAACTGAAAATTTAGAAATTTGGTTGGGTCCTGGTACGGTGATGATATTTTCTAATATTATAATTTAAACCCATGTTTCTAACTATTCCCATTGAATTTTCTTTTCACTGATTTGTTCATGTTGGTTTTTAGGCCTTGTCATTCAACTGTAAAATTTTGGAAATCCAGTTTTCAAAGATGGAAGCCAACTATGGATAAGACTGGCTATGAAATATTCTTGGGAGACTCTTGGAAAGGTGAGATTGGTTCATATCATTTTCATAATTTTAAAAAAGGAAATTTACTCAAATATATGTTATACAAAAAATATATGATATGACATTTGGTTTTATATATAGATATATTGTTGGAATGTCTGATTACCATCTCATGGAGGTAAAGTGTAGGTTCTTGGGCTCTAGAGAATGGATCAACAATAAGGTATTTATAAAACTAATTGTTGTCATTTTAATCAATATTTTTTTATAAAAAGAATCAATAGTATATTTATTATAATCTTGGAATAATGAAGGGTGTCTATAGTTGCAATAACACTTGTAAATGAGAATTAAGTGTTACATGTGTGTCATGAAACTCCAAACGTTGCTCTTGATATTTCAGATGCTAGGGTGGGGGAATTAAGTGTTACACTTTGTTCTCTCAAAAATCACTTTCTCTCTCTATAAACTTTTGAAATGAGGGAGAATTCTCACTAATTCTCTCTCTAGGTATTGAGAGAAGAATTGTACTTAATGGACCTACATGCCAAAAAAATAACATAATTTAGTTTTTATACTTGGGGAAAAATTTAAAAAAAATTATATTTAAGATATTTATTTTTATTTGACTTAAATAAAACCCCATGTCACATTTCTTAAAATAATAATAAAACTATTATTATTTTAGATGAAATGTATTATTCTAACATTATTTCTTAAATAAATAAATACTTATTTATTTAAATGATATTAAAATATTTATTTGTTGGATCATTAACTCGATATGAATCCTCCAATAAAATTATCAAATCTTAAAAAATAATAAAATATTCATTTGATAAAATAAAAAATTACATTCACTTAACTTATGAATAAATATTTATTTTATCCACCTAACTTATAAATAAGTAAATATCACATTCACTTTTATCATGAATAAATAAATATTATATTTATTTATCTTATGAATAAATAAGAGTTAAAATTCAAATAACTTATTCTTGTTATGAATAATCATGTGATGAATTTACAATAAATATAACTTGAATAAATAATACTCTTCTATTTTAGAATAAATTTATTGTGGAACTTTATATTCAAGTGAATCTAATGAGCTTCTAGATACACTTAATGTGTGATCCTCTAGAATCTTTTCTGAATAGTAGCAGGTCCAACCCAAAAATTAAGAATAATATCCAGAAACAAATCATGAATCCCATAAAGAAAAAGACGAGTCAAATTAATGACAAACTTCTACAAATTATACTATGTGATCCTTTTCCAAATGATATCTCATCAAGTATGATGCATAAATGTGTCATCATCATTTATACTTGATTTATTTTTCTATGAAATTATATAAACATTTTTTCTATAAACTAATGTGGTTGTGGATTTAACTCAAACATTTTTATCTCAATCAAATGGTCTTAGATATCTTTTTTCTTAACATAGAAAGGAAAAATTCTATCTTGATTATTTAATTAATACCACACAATTCATGATGCACCTGGTGCAAGCTATTTCACAATGAGTACATCATGGTTTTTATTATGCATCAAAGTATGTGAATCAGGATACACATTAATAATGATTGCAATGTCCTGACCTGACTCACCCAAACGATGGATGAAACGAGGGCAATGCATGACCTCAAACGTGCCTCTCCATAAGTAGAGGCTACCAACTAATGATGCGAGTCTATAAGGAACATGAAGAGACTATACCCTCTAGATAAGATAACCATAAATACCAGCAGAAGAAACATTAATAAATCATTACCCCAATAAACAATATAATATGGACATTATAGTTATTATCCAACCATAAATAAATATATCATATTCTACAACAAAATGAGGACAATTATAATGTCATACGAGTCATACATTAGTAATCTGGATTTCCATATAAGTCGATCATATACAATACAGTCCAAAAGAACAAAAGAATGGAGGCAACATAAAAAACTATGTCCAAGTCTCTGCTCAGTCCCATCTCCTACTCTAACCATTCATCCAACTCATCCATCAACTGTAGGGAAATTTCCTTTACCTATATCCCTAATCATTAAATATGCACAAGCACCGAGATGCCCGTGCAAGGAGTGATTACAGATCATTAGGCCACCTCTAACAATGTCCTTGACCAAATCCATATTATATAAGTGATTGCATGATATGACATGGTAATAATACATCAATAAGATATACCCATGGCATCCTCGAGTTCTACACAAGCCACTTGGAATCAACCATACCTACTTCAGCTAATGCCGATGTTGATTATAAACATGCCATATAAAGTTACCAAGGGCCAATATACCATATGCACATAAAAAAAATCAATAAGATCAAGGATATATATTATAAATAAACCTAACTTGGATGACCAAGGGTGCCCAAGTTTTCATTACGCCCAACTCCCATAACCATACTCATGAAGTTGGTATTTCACCCAACCATTTTTCATGAATTACAAAGGTTGAAATTACACCCAACCTATATCTCAAGAACAACCAAGGTTGGCATTACACCCAATGATATATCACAAGAATGGAAAAGGTTACCATTATACCCACCGTATAATATAAATAGAAATGGTTATCATTACACCCAAACAATAGTTGTAGAATGACCAAGGATACCGTTAGACCCAACCACATATCACAATAATGGTCAAGGTTGGCATTACACCCAACCACATAACATGAATATAAAAGGTTGGCATTACACCAAACCAATATCTTAAGAACAACATATTGGGAATCTAAACACATCTTATTCTGATCAAACCACTGAAAGATACCTACTTCACCGAATAGAATTTCACTATTAAAAGAAGATCACTGGAAGATACGCAGCAGAACCTTTATCGTTCAAAAGGACTCCCTCAACTGATTGTACCAAAACTAAGTAGTCAAAGAACTATACCCACTGCACAAATCTGAAAACAAAAACATGATCAAACATGCATAAAATCTAATATAAAAACAATAAGGAACAAGGACACAAGTGATTTTATGTGCTTTAGACAATGAGTCCTACATGCATGGGAGAAACACTATAGTAGTTTTTTCCATTATAATTGGAAATGAAAAGTATTTACAAACATATTTCTAAACCCAAGAAACCACATCAATAAATCCTACAAATCCAATAATTATTAGTGCACTGAGGTATCACTGCTTATATAAAAACATCGTTTGGTCAGCCTGTAATACCTTCTCCCTTGAAATCCTAGATGATCTAGGCTGATCACCACAACTGACAAACCAAACCAATAGCCTTGTGTTGATAGATTCCATTCATCGATCTTCTGATCCTCCAAACTTACATACCTTCATCTGTGCTTTCTATTTTTGGTAGACTAAACAAATGCATCACCTCCTTCTAGTGAATTTGAACATCAGTCTTAACAGGACCGTTATAAGATATAGACTTATGATGATCCTATTGCCCTTGGAGAAGTCTTGTTGCCACTATCTGCACATGTCATCTAGCCATCATCTGATGTATAAAGTTCTGGTAAATTTAATTCTGATGAATAAACTTCCGGTGAACTAAAAAAACTCACACCCTAATAATATCCCACTTGAATAATTGTTATAGGAAATCTCATCAACTATATAAACACTTAGGAAAAATTCCCCTTCATCCTTAGCACGTGAAAATTTCCCCCTTCCTTCTTTCATTCTTCAAAGTCCCATTGAATCATGATTCTACCTTAGAATTTCTTGAACTATTTCCTTGAACATACCTGCCAAATTTTGGCTTCCCACTATCTTCCATAGCTCCAACTCTTTATCCTCTAGAAAATTATGAATGAAATGATATTTGAGGATGATATGCTTTGTCCTTTCATGGAACACAAAATTTTTAGCCAAGTGGGCTTCACTTTGACTATCACAGAATAAGATCCCTTCCATTTGATTCCTTATAATCTCCTTCAACAATCTCATAAACCAAATTATTTCTTTCCCACCTTTCATTTCCACTACATACTCTACTTATTTTGAACTTAGAGTAACAATCTTTTGCAACTTTGATGATCAAATAATATATGTTCCTCTGAAAGTAAATGCAAAACCAATTATATTATTCTTTGTATCTTCATTACCAACAAAGTCAAAATCCATGAAACCTTGCAATAGATCATCCATTTCAAAGCACAGAGTTATACCTTCCATTCCTTTCAAATTCTAAAGGATCCACTTAACAACCTCCTAATGCACTTTTCCTAGATTATCCATGAAGTGAATTATAACTCCAACTGCGTAGGAAATGTTCAGTTGGGTGAAAATCATCACATACATGGGACTTCCTACCACTGAAGTTAATGTAACATTATCCATCTGCTTGGCCTCATCTTCTATTACTGGTTCCTGTGTCATGGGAAACTTAAAGAATCCGACAAGAGGAGTTGAAACAGGGTTACATTCAGTTATCCAAAATCTTCTAATGACCTTTTAGATGCAATATCTTTGAGATAAAACTAAGGTTTCAACCTTCCCATATCTTTCAATCTTCATACCTAATATTTTATTTGCACATCCCAAATATTTCATCTAAAATCTTCTAGACAAATCATTCTTCAGCTTCTGAATTTTTTTATCATCTGGTCTAGCTATCAAAATATCTTCTACATAGAATAGAAGTATGACGAAGCTCACATCATCCCTCTCCTTCGAATAATAGAAGTGATCCACATTGCACCTTCCAAATAATTATTTCGACATAAATGAATTGAATTTCCAAATTACATTTTCTTGGAGCTTGCTTCAATCTATATAGGATTTTCTTTAATTTACAAACCAAATTTCGGTCCACATCTTCCAAGAAACCCATTTTTTGTTTCATGTAAATCAATTCCTTCAAATTTCCATGAAGGAAAGGCGTCTTTACATATATCTGTTTTAAATGTAGGTATTTTGACAAAACCATACTCAACATTGTATAGATAGTTGAATATTTAACCACTAGTTAGAATATTTTCAAGAAACTTCAATTGAAAACTCTTTGCCACTAACCGCGCTTTGTAACATTTTTTCTAGATTCTTCTTTCATTCAGAATACCCACTTGTTCTCAAGTGCATTCTTTGCATCTGGTAGGTTAGTCAATTACTAAGTTCTATTGGTTTTCAATGAAATCAATTTCTTCATCCATTATTTATATCCATCTTTCAGAATAACTAAACATTGATACTTCCTCCAGACTTCCAGGATCTCATGTCTGCCCCAAAACTTTGAACTAAATCTATAACTCTAGTTGATATCTTCAAGTGATTTAGTTATTCTAAACTACCTAGATTTTCCCTAACTTTTAAAGTCCTAACTCCCAGTGCTCCCACTTGATCTCCAGTCTCCCTTTAACTTTCTAGAACATCTTTCGCTGGTCTCATCAATGGACTTACGGTGCTTTCATATCAGTTATCCAAAACTTTTCTCCTTCCAATACTCCCAATCAGGTCAACTTGGACTTAAATACTTTATTATTTCCATTCAACTTCTTTCTCTTCCAAGTTTTGGTCCTTCTATAGAACTCCTTCATTGAAGTGAACATCCTGACTTCTAATGAATTTTATCTTGTCTTCATCTTACAACTAGTAGTCAAAATTCTCATCATCATATTCAATGAAGAAACAAACCTTGGACTTAGCCTCAAGCTTTTCCTTTCCTTAGCATTAAAATGCATATATTTTGTTCCTCTAAAGACTCTAAGGTGGCCAACTTCCAAATTTTCATCAGACTATAACTCCTATAGAAGTTCCTACCTAACCGTTAATACTAGACTTCTATTGACTGGATATTCCACTATGTTGAGTGATTCCACCCAAATTCCTTTAGAAGTTCCATAGTGTAACCTGATTATTTAGGACTTCTCAGTTAACATTAAGTTAATCCGTTCAGTCACTCCATTCCATTGTGAAGTTCTAGGCACTGACTTCTCATGCCTTTTCTCCTTCCACTGGAAGAAATTCCAGAAGTTTTATTTGGTGTACTCACCACCATTGACAGTGAAAAGACACTTCAACTTATTTTCACTCTCATTTTCCACCATAGATTTCCATTGAATAAACACCTAAAAATAATTAGTATTATGCTTCAAAAATAAAACATATACCTTTCTCATAGCATTATCAATGAAACTAACAAAGTAAAGTGCACCTCCAAAGGATCGAATGGGGGGAGGTCCCTAAACATTTGAATGAATTGGATCTAACTTTTGGAACCTTAGATTCCATCCATTCATGTTGAAGGACACCCTTTTCTATTTCCTTGGTATATAGCTCTCACAAATTCCTATATCCATGTTTCCAAGCTTCAATATGCCTTTTCGAGTAATAACTTTAAGGTTCTTCTCATTGAGGTGACCCATCTTGCAATGTCAAACTTCAAAATCTTCTAAAGTTGTGATTCCATCCATTTCACTTATATCTGAATTTCCATTCAAGTAATGATTCTCATCTTTAACTCCTCATGAAACCACCATGGATCCTCTTCTCACTTTCTATACTCCTTCCATAAAGCTGGTCCCATTACTCACTTTATCAAATTAAAGGAAATTATGTTTTTTGAATTCTGAGGATATATCTGTCTTCTTTCATCTTTAAGAAACTTTTATACTTCATCCAGAAACCTACATCACCTTTTCCCACAATCCCCAAAGCTTCACCATCCTCCAAATATACTTTACTAAACTTTACAGATATATAATTCTCCATGAATATTTCCTCTCCCATTGAATGGAATGATCCACCTGATTCAACCACTCACAACTCCACCAATTTATTAACACTTCATAGAAAAGTGTCACTTTTTTTATCATACTACTAGATTTTGAACTTCCAAAAGTTAATCCCCTTTTGGAGTTTTCCTTTAAACTCTTGCACTCATTTTTAATGCTTCCCCTTTTTTCATTCATCCAATATGTGGGTCCTGGGCCAGTTGACTTTCAATGATTTTTTCCTTATTCTTGAGTCTTATCTTATTATGGTTTCTTCTGGTATACCTTCTATTTGGGTGACCATCCTCATCCTTATGAATTAAGATAATTTTCGGATAGTGTTTGGACTTCCCTTTTCCTGAGCTCCTCATTCATGATTAGGTTCCATATATCATCAAACACCAGATCTCTATTTCCAAAATAATTACTCATTATAGTGACCATTGAATCCCAACTCTCTAAAAGTGAAGATAATAGGAGTGGCTCCCATAAATCATCTGGGAAAGTCACCTTATCCAATTTGGGCTTCACTTGGATCATTTTTAAGTCATTCATGTTAACCATTTTCATTCATTCTTCTGATATTCTTAAGTTGAACAACCAATGCATCATGAAAATTTTATTTAGTGTTATTGGTTTTTCATACATATCGGACAATGCTTTCATTACTTAGACTGTGGTTTTCTTTTATCAAATGTTGAAGGTAACATTTTTTTCCAAAGTCATTCTCACCAAGGCTAGTGCCTTGATGTCAAACATTTCCCATTCTATTTTTTCCATTTTCTCTAGACATTTACCAGTTATAGGAATATCTAGGTCCTTCTAAATGAGATGATCCTCTATCTGAATTCTTCAGAAGCCAAAATATGTTCCATAAAAGCTGTAGATTTGAACCTCACCATTTTTAATTCCATATCATTTATTGACAGTAACTCCCACTAAAAAAGAAGATAAAATAAAGGAAATAGAGAACCAACCTACTCGGAACTGTGTTCTCTGATACCACTTTTTGGGAATCCAAACACATCAACTTCTAATCAAACCACCAGAAGATGCCCACTTCACCGAACAAAAGTTCCCCTTATGAAGAAGATCACCAAACAATGCACAACGGAACTCTAGTCATCCAGAAGGACTCCCTTGACTGGGTGTACCAGAACTAGGTAGTCAAAGCACCCTAGCCATCGCACAAAGTCGACAACACAAACACAAAAAATAACATACAATGTAATGGAAAAACATTAAGGAACAAGGAAACAAGTGATTTTACATGCTTCGGATGATGAGTCGTACATGCATGGGAGAAACACTATAATAACCATTTCCATTATAGTTAGAAATACAAAATAGTTACAAACAAATTGTTTAACATAAGTAGTCACAACAATAAATGCTCCAACTCCACTCATCATAAATGCACTGAGGTCTCACTACTTATATATAAGCATTCCGGTAAACCTGTAACACTTTCTCCCTTGAAATCTTGGATGATCCAAAGAAACCACAACTGATAAAACAAACCAGTAGCCTTGCGCTGATAACTTTTTTCTATCGATCTTCCGATCCTTCGAACTTATGAACCTTCGTTAGTGCTTTCTACTTCAGATGGACTAAAAAATCATCATCTCCTTTTGGTGAATTTGAACATCAATATTCACTAGGCTATGGGAAGATACAGACTTCCAATGATCATTCTACCCCTATAGAAGTCTTGTTGTCGTTGCCTGAGACTATCATCTAGCTATCATCGGATACATGAAATTTGGGGAAATATAATTCCAATACATGAAATTTTAGTGAACCAAAATAGACTTCAACACCCAACTAAAATAGACTTAGCCACCCAACACAACCAAGGTTTCCATTACACACGACCACATATCACAACTATGTCTAAGGTTGACTTTCTTGAAATATTGGCAGGGTGAAAAAAATCTAATGAGGTTATTTTTTATTGTTTAGTAATGATTGTGGAATTCAATTTTTTTATATGTGGGGTGGCCTATCTATTATTTATATTTTTTATTAATTTTTTGAGTTTCTATGGTGGTCGTTCAATAATCAAATAAATCCCAGGAAATATTTTTGTTTGCGATGTAATCCAATTGAAGATAGGATTTGAAGAAATTTAGTGTTAGAGATTAAAATTGTATAAATTTATTAGGTGTATTTTTGTATGGAATTTTTGGGTGCAATAATGTGTTGATAAACTTTACTCAATATTTTTATTAATACAAGTGTGGGATTTATGAGTTTAGTGTGCCTTAATTTGGGATCCATTTCTTTTGAATTATTTATGGGGAAAGAACAAAGTGAAAGTATCATAATTTTAACAATTGTCTCCCATCATTTAATACTTATTACTGTAAATTTAACACTCTATGGAAAGTATTACAATTATCCTTTATAGTTAAAAATAACAGAATTCATTCACCTTGTTTTACAATTCCACAACTTTGACTAGTTTTATTCAATGATCAATGTTAAAATTTGGGGCTTCAGTGTTTAAACTTGGAAGATTGATGTTAAAATCTATAAGCGTAGTGTTAATACATGTAAATGAGATGTTAACACCAATTACATCAAATATGAACTTCCTCTGATCATGAATGTAGATGATGAAAATCACTGTGTCATTATACTAAAATTAAAGAAACAAAATTTTAGAAACTCCCTATATTTTAACATCGATTGCTCCAAATTTAATACTTGCTAGATGGTCTTTCAATTTTACATCAAACTTAAAACTCTCTTTTGAAATTAATGTCTTTGTCTAAATTTAACAATACTCAATAATTTCTCACATTTTAACACTCAATCACACTCACATTTTAACAATCAATCACATCGATTCAGAGGGGGGGTTGAATTACCAAGAAAAACATGAAGTACTCGATGATTCTTGAACTTGAAGCCTAGGGTTCTCATATTTTAACACTGATTATAGTAAATTCAACATTTTCAGGATAGTCTTCCCATTCTCTGTAATAGTGAACTCTTATGAAATTAATGACTGTAAAATTTTGATAATACTTAGAAACATATAATAATTTATCTATATATTCAGTAAATTAATAAAAGGTATTTAAGGAAAGCATATATTTAAAATTCAAAGTTACAATGTCTGTATTAATCATACCTTAATCTTTTAGCTTTACATGTCTATATATCATACATATTCTTAACTAAATTTATGAGCTTACCTTATCATTGTGCTTAATTTAAAGTAGCAGAATTTTGACTATAGTTTCCAACATTTTAACACAAATTATTGCCAATTTAATACTTTTTAGGAAGTCTTATAATTATCCATCATAGTTAATAATCTTTTATGAAATTAAGGTCTTTGAAAAATTTTGATAATACTTGGAAATATATAATTATTTATTTATATATTCAGTAATTCAATCAATGATATTTAGAAAAAACATATTTAAAATTTGAAGTCACAACGCCTCTGATACCACTAGTGTGAAGTCTTCGACGACGTCTCCGACCAGATGCCAATTTGAGAATCCAAAAAGGCTGCAAAAATCACAAACAACAGAAAAATATTATCCATGAATAGGATAAGGGGACTACCTGTTGTCGATGCTGCAGGAACGTTTTGGGAATCGCTCTGCATGAAGAACAAAAAGGCTTAGAGAGAAGGTAGAGAGAGTTTCTGAAATCATTCTGATTTATATTCAAAATCACCTCTCTGAAAAAATGGGTCGGAGGTCCCTTATATAGTCATTTGGGCTCATCTTTCCCGAGAAGCTAACTCGATAAAAGATGTGCAAAGACAAAAATAAAAGAAAAAATTGGGACACACTTCCACTACACAAGTCACAAAAAAATAATAAATACATAACAAATAAAAAATAGATAAATGACATGTTTGATTTGATATTCTCATCTATGCTAGATATGACACGTGTATGGATCAGCGTCTAAAATCCCTCCAAGTCGTATAGAGCATCAATCATCTCTCTAACTGATACTTCCTTCTCTGAATCCTTCATTTTTATCAATTATTTGATGGTGCATTGGATTTTATCTCTGATAATAAATATATCTTCTTTATGTCCCTTCCATGTCTTGAGTTCTTCAAGAATTGTGTCTGCCTCCACCGCGAAGTCTGTCAGATGTGCCATCTTTGCATGCTGCATGTCTCTAGAGTTGATAGAGACCAACACATTGTCTCTTAAAAAGAATATAAAATCTTTTCTTTTTGATTTTGATTCAATAAGATAAATTCTTCATGCTATTTGGATAGGTTTGTAGTGAATTTTTTTCAAACTAAATGCTAGCTAATCTTCATCGCTAAACTACGAGTCTTCGAATGCTTTTTGGACAGCTCCTTTAGTCCAGTTCCCTGGGTAAAAAATCCACAGCATGATCACTCTGTCTGCTAATCTAATAGGTTTGATATGTGTAACCCACTATAAAAAACTTATATATGCATTGTTCAGAATTTTTCTCACCATCTTGGGTACCCAATTGAATGTGGAATTTATTTTCTTAAATCCCAAGAATTGTACTGCTCCAATGATAAAAGCTTTTTTGGCATTCAATGAACTCTTCTGGTTATAATGATGTATCTAGTATGTGGATTTTTGGAATCCCTATTCTAGAAATTCTCCAAAACCTCTTCAAAACTGGATATTCTTCCATGCATGTTTTCTTGATTCTCCTAAATTTGTCAAGGAGACCAGAAACTTGGACCTTCGGCCTGATTTCTTCAGTGATGATCATACTGATCATATCTCAATCAATCTTTTTATAATCCTCCATAAGATATTCAGATTATTCAATAATATCCAAAACATGGTTTAGACCTCTTTTGAATATCTGATCATATTTACTTTTCTAGATCATATTATAAATGGCTATGGATTTATTTCTTGAAATATTTGTAATCATCTATAAATATTTCCATATCTCCTTTAATGGATTGGTCTATTAATATAGCTCATCATCGAGACTTTCTTGATCTTGTTCCTCTTTAACATTCTATCATTGAGGTTATTTATGATACCTTTGATGCTTTTCAAGTTATTATTCTACATGATCATCCCAAATCTTAATGGTTTTCTCTTTTCCTTTAGAGCTTCCATTCGTCTCATCCTTCTGGTTCTTACAAGCCTTTCTATTTCTTGTATTATCTACAGATTTAGTGTTTTAATGTCCTTTCTGACAACATGAAAATCATTCAATATGACTTTTATCCTTAGACTTTCTGTCTAGAGGTCTCTTTGAAGCATTTCTTGGTTTTCATCCTTTCTAGATGAGGAACCTGTGATTTTTGATCTTTCAACCTTACTAGATTCTGAAGGTGATTCTCTGCTAGAATCCCATTTTGATGATCAAGTCTATCAACCCCTTCATTCATTGATTTGATAATCATTAATTTTTCCATATAATGATTATCAATGAAAATGGGACATCTTCTTGATTTTCTACTTTCTTCTATTACACCTGAAAGAGTCAAAATAGCATGTTAGTGCATTTGGAATGACATTATGTTTTCCTTCAATATTTTATATATTAAAGTTAAAGTATTTAAATTCATTCCTCCACCGTACAATTCATGCATGGGTAAACATTTTTAATTTAATTCTCATCAAATTATTTATATAAGAACTATCAGATCTTATAGTAAAAGTTTTTACCAAGAAAATATCATTATCCCTAATTCCTTTAAGGATTTCAGGAAATTCTCTTTCATGGATAGGATAATTCTTCTCTGTCTTGTTAAAACATCCACTCCAGTATCTACTGATAATATCATTATTGTTTTTCCTTATCTTTAGGATACATCCTCATGCTGAGTCTGATGCATCTATTTCTAAGATAAGCTGATCTTTACTCCCATATGGATACTCCAATTTTAGGAGATTATGCACTTTATTCTTCAAAAATATGATTAATTTGGAATATTTTTTTGTCCAATCCCAATGTACCTTACTGTATATCTTTTATTGTATTGGAAATGAAATTTTTGCTAAATCTCTGATGTATGATCTATCATAACATAGTATACCAAGAAATACATATATCTTCTTACGATTTGTAAGATCATCGGGGAAAGTTTGTATCTTTTCTGTAATATGCGGTTGAAGCATTTCTCTACTTACTTGGATCTGCAATCCCAAGAATTCTATCATTGGTCGCATCTAAATGATCTTTCTTTATGAAAGTATCATCCCTTCTTCTCTGAACACTTCAGCAACCTACTGTTAATGTTTTAGACAATCTTCTATATTTTTACTAAATACGAGCACATCATCAATATATACTACCAAGAACTGTGCTAATCTATTGAATGTATTATCCATTCTTCTCTAGAATATTCCTAGTTCATTTTTGAGTCCGAATGGAAAAACTATCCATTCAAACAAGACAACTATAATTTTAAATTCTGTCAATGGTATAGCCTCTTCTTTGATCTTTATCTACAAATATCCTGACTTGAGATCAAACATAGAATATACCATTAGACTCTCATTCCTAATCCAGATTCTCAAAGATTCTTGGTTAGGAATATTATAGTCATCGTCCTTTGTATCACAATTAAGATCACGATAATCTATAACCATTTTGGCCTTACCATGCTGTTTTTCTACATGATTCATTACCATGAATGTCACACTCCTGTGAGGACTTTTTTTGTGCCTAATTAATCCAAGATTGATTAATTCTAGAATTTGTTTCTCAAATACCTTAACCATCTCATCTGGATAGGAAATTTCCTTACTTCTGATCACTATACTAGGATCTTTATGGGTTATTGTAGCCTCTAGAATTGCTTCTTCCATAATTTCAGAGGGTTTTCTAACCAATTTTCTGATAAGTAGTCTTTTATCTTAGTCAATGCCTCTTCTTCATTAATCCTCAAAACTTTCATTCCAACTATCTCTTTCCATTGATCAATCTTTTTGTGGTATTCTCTATCTTCATCTGGATATTTTTCCACTTTAACAGTAGATACCTACTTATTTGGAACCATTCTAGTTTTTTTAGAAGTGGTTGGAATCAAATAATTGTCAAGGATTGTTCCTTCTGAAAATATCGTTACAGGTTGATATCTTCTAAGGAACCTATTTCTGATCAAGAAGTCATCTGGAAATTGAGGGATAAAACAAATCATATACTCTATAAATATCCTTCCATTGAGTTCAATCTGAACATCCATGGCTACTCCTTGAATCAAAACTGTTGCATTATTACCAACTGTAACTTGAAACTCTGAAAATTCTCAGGTTACTCCTAAAAATCGAATTCTTTTACAAGAGAATATAAATCATGTATCAACTAGGGAAACACATGTGGTTTCATTAATACATAATTTTACTAATGTATCTCATTCCTCTATATTTTCACTGAGTGATGAAGATCCCATATATCCTACATGAATTTATTCATCCTCATAGATAGGTAGTCGAATAGTTTTTTGTCCAACTACTTTTCTGGAAATTGATGTTATAGGTGCTTCTACTGAAGTACCTTCATCCTTTTCAATTGAGATCCTTGGATCTTCCAAAGGGTTCTCTAGTATTTTTGATTTGAAGTCTTCTATCTTCAAATCAGATCCGCATGATCTTCATCCTTCTGATCTAATATCACCTTCTTCTTCTCTAACCTCAGAGATGACAAGTCTATTTCAAACTTGTTTAATAGAATCTAGAATAAGTATCTCATGCCTTCTTTCTTCCTCTGGATTTGGTGAAACCCATTCTTTAGGTTAGGCTATCCTTTTAGGGTTTATCACCCACAGTGTCATTTATCTAATTGATGTTCCTTTATCTTGAAAAGTATGTGTAAATCTTTCCACAACCTTCCTTAGAGTTGGTCTTCTAGTATTATAGAACTTCACATACAGGAGAGTAATTACTCTGAAACATCTCATGTCGGGTGGACATCCCAATGTTTTTTTCCAGTTCCTTGTATTGATCTTTACTTCTAGAGTTATACTAATACTTTTGTCCATAAGAAATACATGAAAGTCTGGTATCACCTTTACCCATGCTGCTCCTACATGCAGATTTTCTCGTGATCCTCCTTATAGTACATTGGAGAAATTGGATAAAATGTCATCCACAACTGCAATTAGGACTGGTAGATATTGTCCTTTTCTGAAAAGTGGATCTACTCCTATCTGGATTATTCCAAAATGCACATACTTAGAATTTTTCTATATTTCCTTGTTAACCCTTTCTGGGTTTAGTAAAGGCATTATAAATAATCTTCTATTTGTTTTATAGACTTAATATTCCTCTTCATCTTCAAATATCTTGGTCATTTCTCTATATGGTACCCATGAATTCTGGTATACCTCAGACCAATCAACTCTGGGAATCTTCCATTCTTGAAAATCTCTTCCTTCTAAATGGATTTCTATTTCTGAAGAATGAACTAGATCTCCTTCCATCTCAACTAGTCTTACTAGTTTTGGAGAGTCTTCAGATGCACTAGCTCATGTTCGAATCATTTCTATTCAAAGCTGGCTCAAAATAGGGTTATGTCCTTCCCCGTCTAAGATAGAATCTTCCTCTTTTGATTACTCTAAATATAAAGAATATAATCTTTCATCATCTTAGTCTATATATTCTCCCTATAAAGGCTCAAACAATATCTTTTATGAATCTTCCATCATTATTGTTTTGAGACTACCCAATCTTCTATCTGCATCTGGACAACTATCAGCTATGTGACCTTTCTTTCCACAGAACCAACAACAATCAAAACTGGATAGATATTTTCCTTTAGGGAATCTAGGATACTTCTAATATTTGGCCTTAAAATTTTCTCTCATATCCTTCTGAATTCTATTTGGTCTAAGAAATCGCTTAGATTTTTCTGGCTTTCTACCTGAAAATCTACTTGATGATTTTCTTTTTTCAAATTGTTTCCATAACTTCTTGAATGATTTATTTCGTTCACACTGGCCATCCTGGAACTTTGTTTTGAATGTTCTTTTTTGGGTTTTTTTCAAGCTCCTTTCTGATTAAACCACACCCATATCTTCCTGCAACACCCTCTACTTTTGGGCAGCAAGCATAACTCATGTATGGAATATTTCTTACATCCTGTAAGACATGCCTCTACATACAATAGAGTCTTATCACCTACCTTATTATTTTTGTTCGAACTCCTATAGTGTCTTTCAGATCTTCACTCTGGAAAAGAAGAGTCTTCAATGCTTATTGAACAATTTCAGGCCAACTACCTAGAAGCTTCTGGATAAAGACATCTAGAGCATATACTTGATATTTTGGTCCAAGAAGATAATACCAACGTTGAAACTCGCAAAGATATTCTTCAAAATAACACATGTCATAAATTTAGATCTTGGTTAAAGTTGTTCTAGCCTTTTCTACTAATTCTCCATCCTGTTCTACAAGTGAATTTCCTGCAAACTTATATTTAAGGAAATCAACTACTACTAGTATAACTTTAATTGGAAATGTAGCATATTCCTAGATAGTTTTTCTCACTTCTGAGTGTCTTAGTAGTATATCCCAAAATCTCCCAGCATTACCTCTCAAGGTAGATCCAGAAAAATTAAGTGCCCTATCTATGGTCCACGACTATAAACCAACTGATATCATATAATATCGAAGTTCTAGATCTCATTCATCTATGGCTGCTCCCATATCCTTTTCACAGTCTAGCTTTAGGATCATCCCATGTTGAGTAACCCCTTTTGGATGTGTTTTCTTTGGCCTAAATTCTTCTAGAATATAGTTGGGATATGAGGGAATGGATTCCCTATTGATCTTCTAAAACAAATCCTTGAATGATCCTTTTTGTCGTTACCAAGTAATTGGTTTCTATGTGATCATCTGCCATACTAGCTTTGCTTCCCAAGGTTTTACACAGAGTATTTCAGTGGGAGATAAATTATTCTCTTTATTTTTTATCCTCTATTTGAGTTTTCCTTGTAGGTCTTACACTTTATTGAGATTTTTATTTAGGTTTTTGGAGACACATTCTATATCCCCAAGTTTACATTTCTCCTGAGTAATAATATCATGGATCGGTTTCTGGTATTCTTAGATACTTTTAGGAATACTCAAAACTTATTCCTAATATTCTTGAGCTTCTTCTTCTAAAGGCTATGTGTAATATTTTGAAGCACATCATCCTGATAAACATTCTATTTCTTTATATATGTGTGGATTTGGATTCGTGTCCGAGACAGTTGCATCAGATTGATTGGAAGCTTCTCCTGAACCTTTCCCTTCAAGCCTCTTCCAAATGTCTCGAATATTTGGTCCAACACCAGATCCTCTTCTGGCCATATTTTACTGTTCAAAGAAAAATAATTCTCCTTCTGGATCCCCTAGTGTTCTTTATAGGTTTTGGACTAACCACTTGTCTTGTCGAAGCTGAGATTTTGTACGCCTGATTTCTACCTTTAATTTCTCAAGCTTATTGCGAGTTTCCTGGGCTTTCTGTCCTAACTCAATTACCTCAGGTTCATTTTCAAAATCCAATCAGGATTCTTCCATAATAATATTTTAACTTTAAATTTCTCGATACCATACATATTATTGATGAAAATTACCATATCATTATACTCAAATTAATCTATAAATTTTTTAACTATTCTAATATTTTAACGCTGATTGCTAAAAATTTAACACTTTTAGGGTCGTCTTCCAAATCTCCATGCCACCAAACTATCCCTTATGGAATTAATTAACTTATAAACAATACCAAAAAATTCCAATCAAATAAAAATACTGATAAAACTATATATAAAATTATGTACACAAATTTCTAAATTCCAATGAAAACGATTTAATCAAAACACACATTTGAATTAGTCTAAAGTTCCATCAGAAACTGTATTCCTTTAGAAATTATTTTCGTAGAAAAATTAGCTTGTCCCTTTTTAGAAAAAACAAAAAACAAAAAAATTAATTTCACGAACTAGATCAAGATGCCATCCAACTTGACACCTGACATGACATGTGGCATGGTCTGAAGGGCGTTTTCAATCCCTACGGGTTGACAACTAGTGTCTGGGTATCAACAATACACTTTGGGGAATAATTTCTCCCATGATAAACAACCATAAGCAATTCTCAAGAATAAAACATCACACTAAGATCAATATCCACAATAAAATAGATACATAAATTTCAAGCTAAACATTTTACAATTTTAACCAAAAGACAAAATATCAAAACAGGGAGGGGGTACCAACTATGTGACCCAAAACCTCCATGCTATAAGAGGGTCATCTCCCTTTGTATTCAATTTCCATTTCTTATATCACACAATTACCTTCTTCACATGCATATACATCCAATAATTAAAAAACACAAGGAAAACCAACATTTTTCATAAGAAAAACCTCTTTCAAATCCACACACACACCAAAGCCATTGGGAAACACACTTCACACCACTTACACAATTTATATAACACATTTAAGGAGCACAACAAGTACACATAAAACACAAACAATTTATTTTGGAAAACCATTTTCAACCCATACACACCACAAAGCCTTTCTAAAACACATTTTTCACCATAAACATAATCCATATAACACATTTAAGGAGAAAGGAAAGCATAAAAATCATCTAAAAATGTTAAATCTTGAATCACCTTCCTCAAGCATGGAAACTTTCAGAATCTGATGAAAACCCAAAACCGCGTCTCAAGAGGACCCTATAAAGGAAAGATCAAACCATAAACCCCAAGATTAAACCCAAGGAACCAGGGTTCAACCCATTTTAGGGCAACCAACCCACTAGAGAGATAAAAAACTCAAGAAAAAGGAAGAACCCTAGAAAAAGGAAGAAACCAAGAGAATAAAGGCTTACTTGATGATTCTTTAAATATCTCACACTAAATATACCAAAACAATTTATGTTTAAGGGGGCCAAGAGAGAGAGGAGGAGGTTACTAGGTCTTCAAATCCATAATGATTCAAATTAAGGGTGGTTTGTGGTTGAAATTGAGGAAGGGTAGAATAGGAAATTCCACATTTTTAATGACCTGGATAGGTCGTGCGGTTATCCTATACGGTTTTCCAAACCGTGCTGCAACCGTACGGTCTCCTCTGTCTAAGAAAAAACCATCCACACAATTTTCCTAGTGAGGGTGCATGCTCATATGGTAGGCCCTATGGCCTGGAAAGTGCCACTGTCTAGGGTGCACAGTCTCTTCTGGGCTGGTGCATTTTTCTTAATCGTGTGTTAATTGTGCGACATCTACTCTCAGGTCCAAAAACTCCATTTTTTGTGAAAACTTTTCGGAAATATAAGGAAAGAAAATAATACCAAAATAAACTAAAATAATACCTCAAAATAAAATCATGGATGTTCCAATTCTCCCCACCATGAGAACTTTCCACCCTCATAAAGTCATCCCAGAGTTTGATCAGAAAATAAAAATGGGTACTGCTCTTCAAACCCAAGTCATCCTCTCCCATGTCTCATGCTAATCATTTCAATGCTACCAAAGAACATGAACCAGTGGAATGAACTTCCCCCAAAGCACTTTCTCTCGATAATCCACGATCCACACTGGCCCAAACGAGTATCCACCTTTAAAAACACCTAATCACCCATAGAGAATTTCAAGGCTCGACACCTCTTATTGACATAAGATTTATGGTGACTATGTGCCATCAAAAAATGCTTCCTGGTCAACTTGATCTTCTCAAATGTCTCCTTATTGAGACTCAGTCCCAACAATGAGGTTTCACCCACCTCTTAACAACATAAAGGAGATCAACACGACCAACCATAAAGCACCTCAAAGGGAACCATTCATATTGAGGATTGGTAATTATTATTATAGGAAAACTTTACCAGCCCCAAATGGTTACCCCACAATCCTCTGAAATCTAATACACATGCCCAAATCATGTATTCCAAGATATGATTCACCTGCTTCATCTGACCATCTATTTGAGGATGGCATTTCATACTTAACTTTCTCTAGGATCTCATTGCCTTATGGATGCCTTCACAAAAATGAGAGGTGAAACGCGAGTCCCTATCTAAAACCATTGCCGACTATATACCATGAATCATCACTATCTTCTGAACATAAAATTGTACCAATTCATCCACTTTTTATGAATCCCTAATTGGAAGGAAATGGTCTGATTTAGTCAGAAGTTCAATCACTACCCATATGACATTCATCCCCCAAGGTTTATCAGGTAAGCCAATAATAAAATTTATGGTGACCTCGTCCCATTTCCATGTAGGAATAGGTAATGGTTGAAGCAACCTAGAGGATCTCTAGTGCTCTGCTTTAACCTTCTAACACATATAACACTTGGATACGAAGTCGACTATGTCCCATCTCATACCTGGCCACCAGAACTGATGATTCACATCATAAAATATCTTGGTGGACCCAGGATGGAAGACCCACTGAGACTGGTGTCGATGTTGTATCACTACTTGCCAGAATAACAACGACACCACGAAGTGACCTTGGAAATAGATAACTCCCTTATGAAACAAAGACCATTCATAGGTCACTTACTCACTATTTAGTAACTGCATAGAATGCTAGCACAACTCATCATTCGGATGCTCCTGTCGAAGCAACTCCATGAGGGAGGGTGTCAGCTAAACACTATCCAAGAACACACCTCCACTGTGCTCATTGGTCTCTAGGTGCATCTAGGAAAAAAGACCCATCAAAGTCCACTCATCACTAGACTCTTTTAATTCTTTTACTAACACTTTCCTACTCAAAGAATCTGCTACCATATTACCTTTTCCTAGGGTATAGACGATATCGAAATTGAACCCCTAAAGGTACTCCATCCAATGACGCTGCCTCAAATTCAGATCCTTCTATGAGAAAATAAAATCCAAGCTCTTATGATCCTACTAGACCACAAACTTATCCCTGAAGAGGTAATGATTCAATGTCTTCAAGTCATGCATCACTACCGCTAACTCTAGATCATGGGTTGGGTAATTCTTTTCATGTGGTCGGAGTTGGCGATAACTATACACCACCACATGCTCATTCTGCATTAGCACACACCTAATACCCATACCTAAGTCATCACAGTATACCATGTATCCCTTTCCATATTCTAGAAAGATCAAAACAGGGGTTGTGGTCTACTGCCTCTTGAGCTCCTCAAAAGATTCCTCACACCTTGGGCTCCACTATAACTTTACCCCTTTCCGATTAAGAGTCGCCATGGGAGAATAAAGTTGAAATAAATCCTAAACAAACCTCCTATAATACCCTATTAGGCCCAAAAGGATCCTGATCTCAAAAACATTCTTCGGTTGTTCCCATGACATCACTATACTAATCTTCTCAGGGTCCACTGAAACCCCTTTTTCTGAGATCACATGACCTAGAAACTTCACCTCCCTGATCCAGAAGGTGCACTTGGAAAACATAGCATAGAGGCTATGGCCTTGAAGAGTTCCCAGCATGATCCTTAAATGTTTCTTATGTTCCTCCTTGGTTTCATAGTACACTACTACAAAAATACACTTCAATAGAACTATAAAAGCAATGATAACTTGAGCGATGTTAAAAGCCCAGTACTTTTATCAGTGATGAAAAATCACTGATAAATGGTCCATTTATCAGCGCTAAAAAAACACTGATAAATAGGACATTTATCAGTACTTTAATTTAGCACCTCTAAAGGATTCATTTATCAGCGCTGATAAAGTCCTTTTATCAGTGCTGATTGAAGTGCTAATAAAGTAGACCTTTATCACTGCTTTTAGAAGCACTAGCAAATATCTCTTTTATCATTTCTTCTAAAAATTATGATAAATGAACATACTTCAGTGTGTTGTAACAACACACTACAACACACCACAACACCAAAAACACACCAAAAATACATATAATATCAACAAAAACAAGTCCCAATATAGAATTTAAATGAAATGAAATTTATAGAACAAATATCAGAAAAAAAAAACTATATTATAGACATTTCAAAGGGTTAAAGTTATAGTGGAGCCCAATATAGAATTTATAAGAAAACTATTCTTATGTTAGTAATAATATAAAAAAACTCTGCAAGGAATAATGAAAATGAAATCAGCATTCTATTATATAATTTTTTGATAAAATAGAGAAATTATATCATAACATTACCTTTACATCTTTCCAAAGGATTTCTTTCATGATAGTTTGTTCTTATAAGGGATTGGTAACATCATCATGTGTAGAATACATTGTTTATATGAGTAGTCAAACATTTAATTTTTATTGTGTTAACATAGTAGAGAACATATAATATTATGAGTAAAAACATAATATATTAAAAAACACTTACCTTCTCATTGAACTCTCTTTATTTTTTTTAAAGGTTTCAAGGATTTAGTTCCTCTTTCGAGAATCCAAATCCCCTCTTTTTGGTCCCCTCTAATGTACAAGACAATGTCTACATTGGGACCACCATTAACTGATTGTGATGTCCCAATGAAAGTGCCATCCTCAATTGAATTTTCATCAAAAAAAATTTAGTCTCTATCAAGACAATCAACCAATTCTTATTTTTTGGATTAGAAACATAAAATACTTGCACTGCTTGTGATTCCATTATGAATGACTCATTTTTTCCCCTTCTACATTGAAATTCACCTTCACAAATCTCATTTCATCAACTTTCACTCCATTGATATTGTCAACCCATTTGCAACAGAAAAGAGACACTTGAAATGTTGTATAATAAAAATCATATATCTGTTCGATAATGCTAAAATATGACATATTTACATAAATTGGATTTCTATCCTTAGAACCAGATATGTGCATTTCTTCAACCACAAGCGTAACACCACTATTTTTCATAGTATTAAAGTCATCTTGTTATTTGTATAGAACATATAACCATTTATTAAAAACCCACAGTAAGATATAACATTTTCATTTGGTCCTCTAGATAGCTATTGAAGTCATTTGACAATTGAATTTGGATTTTCAGATAACTCCTTATAAATTTGATCTCTGAACCATCCTATAAATTTTTGATTATGTGTATCTGATATCTATATTTCAACCCTTGATAAATTCAAATATCTAATAATTTCTTTGTGGGATTCAATGTATGGATCAACATATTCACTATTTTATAATATGTAAAGATGTGTTTGCTCGCATCCTGTCAAGGTAATTGTAACAACATCTCTTTCGAAAATCCCTTCACCCATAAGGCGTTCTTTGTGACGAGACTTTGGGAGACTAAAGCTTTCAAAATATGATAAGTAATCAATACATAATTCAATATCTTCTTCAAAAATATATCGTTCTGCAATACAACCTTATGGATGACTTTGATTCATGACATACCCTTTCAAAATCTTCATATATCGTTCAATGGTTGAATCCATCTATAATGGACATGACCACATAGTTGAACCTCTCTGACCAAGTGAACCATCAGGTGAACTATTATATCAAAGAATGATAGTGGGAAGAACATTTCTAATTCATATAATATGATTGAAACCTCCTTATTCATGATGGTAAACTTTTTCGGGTCTACAACTTTACTGCATATGGCTTTGAAAAAGAGGTAGAGTTTGGTTAATGTATGTTGGACATTTTGAGGTAGAATGCAATGGAAAGCAACAAACATTAAATCTTGAATCAAAAAATGACAATCATGTGATTTTAGTCCTTGTAACTTCAAATTAGTCATGGACATGACATTATTGATATTTTTTGAGTACCTCTATGGAATTTTTACACTTATAAAGAAAAGGTAAAATTGTAATTTTTCTTATCTGGATAGAGTGTAAGCTTCTAGAGGAAGAAAAGTATGCCTTTTACCCTTCATCAGTGACAATTATTCCCTTATCCTCATTTCAATAAAGTCCAACCTAGCCTTGATGCCATCTTTCATTTTTCTAGGAACATTTAGTAACGTGCCAATAACAGTATCAAATGCATTTTTTTCTACATGCATGACATCAAGAAAATGTCTGACATACATACATTTCCAATACGGTAATTCAATGAAAATTGATCTCTTATTCCAACCTAATTTTGTAAGGTTTTTCGAAAAGGGTTTACTGAAACCAGTGTCAATCTTTTTTACTTTTTTGTACAGTTGATCGCCCGTTGCTGGAGATGATGTTGTACCTTGTTCGATATTCCCATTAAAAGTTGTCATCCAGGATTGGTATTTATGTCGTTGAGGTAAAAAAAATTGATGTTCAAAAAACATAGACTTTGAGGAATGTTTCAACCGAAATGAGTATGTGCGTTTTTTACAAATGGTACACCCTAACATGCCTTTAATACTATAGCCAGATAAATTCCCATAAGCAGGGAAGTCATTTATCGTTCTGTACAACATGACCCTAAATGTGAATTCTTCACTTTTATGAGAATCATACATTATAACACCTATATCCCACATCAATCTCATATCTTTGATCAATGGATCCAAATAGACATCAATATCATTACTGGGTTGCTTTGGTCCATATATAAGAAGAGACAACATAATGTATTTGCGCTTCATGAATAACCATGGCGGCAAGTTATAATTTACCAACATGATGGGCCATGTACTATGATTACTACTCTGTACACCAAAAAGATTTATTCCATCTGTAGATAAAGCGTGATGAAAGTTTCTCGGCTCATCTCCAAATTCAAGAAACTCATAATCAATTTTCTTCCACTGAGGAGAATCTGGTGGATGACATAGCTTCCCATCTTTAATTATTGTATCTGTATGAAATGTTAATTGTCTTGTGGTTTCCTAACATCCATATAGTCTTCTAAACCATGGAATGATAGGAAAGTACCATACATATTTCAAAGTACTTGATTCATTTTTCTTGTATCGATCTGCGCCACACTTAGGGCATTTCATGAGTGATTCATGGTCCTTGCAAAAAAAATATACAATCATTTGGAAAAGCATGTATTTTTTAGAGATCATTTTCATTGAACGTAACATTCGTTTGACATCATATGTTCGGCATGATAATTCATTTTCTTTTGGTAGCATATATTTCATAAGACCAAGTAGTTCTACAAGGCTGGTGTCACTCCATCTGTTACCATCTTCACATTATATAACTTCAATACAGGTGAAAATGTTGTGTATTTAGTACAACCGATATACAATGGGTTCTTGGAAAAATTATTTAACTCAACAAACAACTTTGGACAATCATGAAGGTCATCTTCAATTGCCATTGTCATTTCTTCCATGTGATCTCTATCGTATTTTACAAAGGTATTCATATAAAATGATTTATAAACCATAGTATCATCCCAATAGATGTCCACATTCAGTTTTCCCCATGTTTAGTCCAAAATTTATAGCTTTGATCTATTCTATGACAAATAAAATGTTCTTCTAACTCTTCCGGACTAATTTTTTTGAATAAAAACAACGTAAACATGGACATTGGATTTTAGAAGGGTTATATACTTTATCTTTTGCAAACTTGATGAACTCTTTAACTCCATCTTCATATTCATTTGTCAAACGATTAGCATGCATCTATTTTCAGTTTATATACATCCTATTGGGTTCATAAATAGAGATTTGGAAGTTCTCAGTAAAATTTAGAATAGAGGATATGTTTTAAATACACTCAAGATGGCTCGTATGAAAAGTAAGGACAACTCGATGAGATATATAAAAAGGTAAAAATAACTATGATTTTATTTTGTGTTGTAGGGGTATTTTTCTAGTTTTCCCTTAATTATTTGGAATTTATTCACTATTGTGAAGTTAAAGTAATATTTATAAAATAAAGTTAGAAATTATACTAATGAATTTATGTATATTATTCAAATAATTATTTCCATGTTAACTATGTCTCTAGTGGATGTCTCAGGTGATATTTAACTAGAATAGAAGCAAGGAACCAACATGAACTCAATGAAAAATATATTCCTTTAAGAAATAGATTTCATGGGATGGTTAGAGAAGATCACTAGGCTGAAATAGGTTTCAATAAGAGGTCCAAAATATGAAAATTGCATCAAAAGATGAAAATTATTGTTAATACATACTATGAAGTTGTAAATGATGATTGAAAGTAGTGAATTTTTTTGAGAAAGATTGACCATTAGTTAGTTTCCAAACCCACACCCCCTAAAATTATTAAAGAATAATACAAAGAGGATGCATGAGGTGCAATTTTCTTACTTTGAAAATGAGTTTAAAGAAAAAACATGAGAATATCAAAAGTGCAAGAAGCATAAAAAGATGAGAACAAGTCATCATGCTTCAAAACAAAGTTGATGCAAAGCTTGATCCATACCTTCCTGCAGATGTACACGGAAGATTAGTAGTGGGTGCACATAGAAAAATCTCCCTGTATCTATCCTCCACCCAGATCAACAAATGAGTGGTATCATTGGATACAAGTGTTGTTGGAACAATTCCAATGAATAAAAGAACCAGCGGCCCACATGATATGGATAGATATATTAAACCCTCCATCTGATTTGCTGATAGGATCACACTAATTGCAAGTAGTTAATGAGATGTCTTGCTATATATAAAATTTCATGTGCATGAGTGCAACAAGAGACATCATAACAACAAAAAGTATTGTCATATTTTTCATCAAGATCCAATTGATGAGTTGTATAAACAACCAATCATACATTGATAGTTAATACAAAAAACATACCACAAATCGTTCCATAAACAGCAGATAAAAAAACAAAATCGTAAACAATGGATCATAAACAACATATCATAAAAAATCGTAGAAGAAGAAATCAAAAATGAAACAAAAAATGCACTAAGAAAATCGGAAGGCCTGCCTCACTAGGTTAAAGAAAACCGGAGACCCTCTTCGAATGTTAGATGATATATTTGAAGGCAGTCAAGTGGTGTGAGTCAACCTTCGATTCACCGAAAGTTGGTGGCTTCCATGGAAAGTTCTATATCGTGATGGTTTCACAAATGGTTAGATTTTTGAAGTAGATTGAGACACTTTTATCAGTGCTTATAAATAAGCGCTGATAAATAGCCCTTTTATTAGTGCTTTTTTAGTGCTGATAAAGACCTATCTTTGTTAGTGCTAAAAAATCGTCGATAAAACCAATATTTATCAACGCTAAAATTATAGTGCTGATAAATATTCATTTTATCAACACTTTATTTAGCGCTGATAAAGATTCTTTTATCAGCGCTTATTACTAAAGCGCTGTTAAAGGATTCATAATTATAAATATAAATAAAAAAATTGTAAAAACTTATAAATACTTAAAATTTATATATAAATATCAATATAGTAAATATATTCCTTTTTAAATATATTTATTACAATTTTATAATTATTTATTTTTAATTGTAGAAATATTTTTGAAAAATATTATTATATCATTATATATATACAATTATACATATATATATAATAAATATATATAAATATAAATATAGTAAATATATTCATTATTTAAGTAAAATTATTATAAATTTAATATTTATTTAAATATACACAATTATTTATTTAAAATTATATAAATACTTTTTAAAAAATATTTATTTATTTATAATTATAAATATATAATTGTCTAAATATAGTGATTGTACATTTATAAATATATTTATTTATAAATATTTTTTTACAAATATATTTTTAACATTATTAATGAATATCTAATTTTGAGTGCATGCATATATGTTAAAATTGAATGAAATTGAATAAATTAAGAATAACAAAGGTTGGAAGAACTACTGATATAAGTTAGTTTGAATTGGACTGATCATAGAAAGTACAGATCGAGTACAGGATGAAGTGGTGTCTGGATCAGTACTCTACTCTAATAGTATCGGCAAAAAAGGCATGAACCGCTACACAACTAGTATTGGAGGATCAAGGTGGTGGCTTTGGAAATCACATGGATCAACCCCCATTTCCACTTCAAGAGTTGGGGATCATGGTGGTCATCTTGGCAAGTGGCACCACCGCCTGTCGGTTTTAACAATAGTGAAAAAATGGATAAGTTCTGTGTATTTTCATATTGTATATAAAAATTCATTAATTACATATATGTGAAATCAATATAAAACACATTTGATCTATATTAAATTGAAAAATCAAACGTCATTCAATTATATGTCTAATACTATGAAATTAGTCAATATTTTTAATTCATATTAATTTTTAATTATATACCATTATTCAATAAATATATGTCTATTTAATGTAAAGCGCATAAATATTTTGTAATATATAAATCATATCTATATACATTAATATATATCTATATATTTAATATATAAAATTTAATAATATTAATTATCATAATGATCTAATTAATAAAATGTTTAATATTTAATAATTTATAATCAATCAATTCATTTTTATTAATAATTTAATTAATAAAATTTGTAATAAACAAATTTTTTATTTTTTATTTATTTAATTATTTCATTTTATCAGCGTTAAAAATGAATTGATGAAAGAAATATTTATCAACTCTAAGCATAAAGCGCTGATAAAAGGTTAAATATATCAATGCTTTTTTTAGCACTGATAAATATGTCATTTATCAGTTTTTTTTTCTAGAATTGATAAATAACAACGCTGTTAAAGTCTAGTTTTGTAATAGTGGTAAACCATGATGTTTTCCATGAATACCATGACAAATCAATCAAGATACTGAGGAAATTCCCAATTAATGAGCACCATAAAGACCGCTATAGTATTCTTCAACCCGAAAGTCATGACCAAATACCCAAAGTGGTCATTCCTACTTCAGAATGTTGTTTTTGGAACATCCAACTCTTTAAATATGACCTGATGATACCTGGAATGAAATTCAATCTTGGAGAACCACCTTGCCCCCTTAAACAGATCAAACTGGTCATCAATATGGGGAAAAGGGTATTTATTCTTGACTGTCACCTTATTAAGCTTCCAGTAATCGATGCACAAACAGAGAGATCCATCGGCCTTCTTGGAAAACATGATTGGGGAGGCCCAAGGTGGGACGATCGAGCAAATGAATATTTTTGGATTTCAAATCATCCAGTTGTATCTTTAATTACCTCAACACGGTGGGGTCCATATGGTAAGAGGGAAGAGATATCGGTTGTGTTATTGGTGCCAAATCAATAGTGAATTCCATGTCTTGCTCCAGAGGAAACCCTAAAAAGTAAAATGAAAATACCTATGGGAACTCATCCACAACATGAGGTAATACACTCTCAAAACCACTACCACTACCATCCTCCAACATGAGGGATGAGATCTGGGAAGCAAGACTACCCAACATCAAAATTGGAGGTCCAATACTTCCTGAATGAGGGTCCCATTCACCTTGAAAAACCTGAATACTCCTATCATGTGTCGCAAATCTTACTTTCCATAGATAACAATCAATGTGTGCCTGGAAGTGCACCATCCAATCTATACCGAAGATTACAACAAAGAGGCCCGTTTTTGGAATCAGGAAATCCCATTCCATCTCAAACCCTGAAATGGTGAGCACTCAAGATGGGAACCTAAAAACCTGCTCTTTCTTCTTACTAAATGGAATCACCAACTCCGTCTTATGTGACATAAACTCAGATGACAAACTCAAAAAACCCACAAGACAGACATAAATGAAAGAAATATAGTCACTAGTATCAAACAAAGAAACAATTATAGATGATGTAATAAGAACTATTCCTCGAACTATGGAAGATTATGCATCTGATTACACTGGCGCTCGATCCATTTCATGAAGACATCTCATCTCTTCCTGAGTCTAATAATGACCATTGACATGAAGCTCTACCTTGATATGACTGCCAAAAAGTGGATCTAACCCTACCGCCATGACCGCCAAACTGAGTGCCCGCTGTCCTGGATGGTTCTGACTGGTCTGACATCCTTCTCGAGGCTACAGATCCCACACCACCCTGATATGGGTGTGTCACCTTGAAAAGTCGATGCAAGTTCCCCATGTCTCCAAATCGATGGAAAAGTTTATGTGGAGCTGCACACATTGATCGCACATGCCCCGCCTTAACACATTGATGGCATAGAACTAATCCAGCATCTAAATCTGCATATGAAAATGGTTAGGAAGGATGACCTGAGCTACCACCTCCCCTCATTTCCTGATCATCATGATTATCTTGTTTTAAGATTAAATTCCACTACTCTAGACCACAGTTGGGACTACCCTGAAAAACTCAGACTTGCCCAAGTAGGAAATCTCCACCATCAAAGCACGGTCAACCACCTCAGTATATGTCTTCTGCTTGTACAAGAAGACCTAGGACTAGATATCTAGCCACAACCCCATCTCAAATTGTTGGTCCTTCAGCTACTCATTAGAGACTACCTTTGGTGTGAACTGAGCCAATTTAGAAAGTGGTTGGCATGCTCTATCGCAATCTGATCCCCCTAGTAGAGATCCAAAAACTATTGGGTCTTGGTGAGGGCCAAGGTCTCAGGGAAATACTGCTTGTTGAAGAAGATCTTGAAGTCCTTCCAACCCATCTGTTCGTTCTTTCCATCCTGAACCACTGAGTCCCATTACCCATAACTAGGACCTCCCAATAAGAACAAAACACATTTTACCTTCACTACCTTAGGAGTATCAATAAACCCAAACATCCTCTTGATTTTCTAAATCCACTCCTCTTCCTCCTTCAGATCTGTGCTACCCTAGAAGGAAGGAGACTCATTCTTGAGGAACTCATGATCTTTGTCCTTTCCATGACCTTGTTCAGCTTCCCAACATGAGCAGGACCAAAGCCTGCTCCCTGACCCAAATCTCATATAACTCAAACCATGACTTCCACTTGTCTCAGATCAACTGGTGAGGGATAATTCTCTCCAGCATCTTCTTGTAATTTCACAAGAAGTCTCCAGAGAGGAATCTTTCTACATCAAGCAACAACCATAAATAAAAACCATCAATACACCATTTTGAAAATTTTCAACAGCAATAATACATTTCAAACACTTCCATAGATAAAAAAACCATAACAAAATCAATAACAATACCAAACCACCTCACCCTTGCTCGGTGTCCATGCACAGTTTGCAGCTTGTATGTCTCACCTAGAAGAGAATTCAACCCAAATCCCAACATCCCATGGAGTCTTAAGGCCTGTTATGAGGTGTGTTGTCTAGACACCCCACTTGTAACCAAAACCTCAAACCCCGACAATCCTAGATCCTATCTATCTAGAATCTCCCAAATATCATGACTCAAAGAAAGGGTAAAACCTCCTTTGATAAAAAAATTTCACAAACCATCCCCGGATGCAATCCAACACGACACTTAAACCGACATGTGTCATGGATCGAAGGGCATTCCTGAACCCCATGGGCTGGAAAATAGTACCCGAGTATCAAAAATACACTTTTGAGAATGATTTCACCCATGATGAACAACCATAAACAATTCTCAAGAATAAAACATCACACTAAGATCAATATCCATAAAAAAGATATATATTAATTTCAAGATAAACATTTTACAATTTTAATCAAAATCCAAAGTACCAAAACAGGGGGTACCAACTACGCGACCAAAAATATCAATGATACAAGAGGGACATCACCCTCAAGCCACCTCCACCAACACCTACAAGAAAAGGCACTAGAGGTCAAACATAAGAAGGTCTACATACACCTGAGGGTGTATGTAGGGTGTGAGACAATGCTCAGTAGGATTCCACCCAAAGAAACATTTTATGCCATAAAATTATAAGATGAATTAACATGATAGTTGTAAAAAAGAAATTGGAAACATTTTTAGTAAAACATTTTAAGGAAAACATTTTCAAGAGAATCATGCTTTGAAATAAATAATAAAGAAAGGTCCACCATATGCTAACGGTAAGCATAACATCACAAGATAGAACCATAGGTAATCCCTAAAGGCTCTAACACTAGTGGGATCCTAGGAACCTTGTACCTTGGTGAGGCATGGTATAAGAACAATAACCCACAACATCCTCATGCACAAGACACTAGAGGGGAACACAACCCAAGGTCTAGTGGTCTCTAATCATCACCATAGTTTAGTTAGTGTTGTAGCTTCAATCCTACCAGAAGAAACCTAGCCTCAGCCCCACTGATCCAACTAGCATACTAGTCCCTATCTTCCCACCTAGATATCTAGGACTCCCTTAGTGCTCAATTTACAATTCTCATATACATAACCACTTTCTTCACATGCACACACATCCAAAAATCAAAACACACAAGGAAAACCGCCATTTTTTATAATAAAAACCTCTTTTAAATCCATACACACACACCAAATCCATTGGGAAACACATTTCACACCACTTAAACAATTTATAGAACACATTTAAGGAGAATAACAAGGAATTACACATGAAACAAAAAAAATTTATGTTAGAAAACCATTTTCAAACCATACGCACCACAAAGCCTTTAGAAAACACATTTAAAACCATGCACATAATCTATATAACACATTTAAGGAGCAAAGAAAGTATACCAAAATCATCTAAAATTTATAAAGCATGGAATCACCTACCTCAAGCTTAGAAATTTTAATAATCCGGTAGAAAACCACAACCACACCTCAAGAGGACCATATAAAGAAAAGATCAAACTATAAACACTGATATTAAACCCAAGGAACCATTTTCAACCCATTTTAGGGCAACCAACCCATTAGAGAGAGAATAAATCAAGAAGGAAGAAGGAATAACCCTATAATAAGGATGAAACTAAGAGAATAAAGGCTTACTTGATGATTCTTTGAAGATACCACACTGAATCCACCCAAAACATGAAGTTCAAGGGGGACAAGAGGGAGAGGAGGATGTTCCTAGGGCTGAAAATCCTGAATGGTTCAAATTAGGGGTGGTTTTTGGTTAAAATCATAGAAGGTTAGAATCACAAATTTCATATTTTTAATGACCTGGACATGCCACACGGTTAGCTCATACATTTTTTCAAACCATGTAGAAACTGTGTGGTATCCTTTGTATAAGAGGAAACCAGCCACATGGTTTTCCTAGGGAGGGTGCACAGTCTCTTTTGGGCTGGCGCATGGTTTCCCCTAACCATGCACCAACTATGAACCACCTACTGCCGGGTCCAAAAACTCTATTTTTCAGCATAACATCCTAAGAAATCTAAAGAACCAAGATAATAACAAAATAAACCATAAAATACCTCAAAATAAAACTACGAATGTGACATTTAAGCATAAAAACATTAATAAAACATCATCATCATAATAATCAACACAAATCCTCTAGAAACTGAAATTAATAGGATTTTTAAAGGTTCTAGGCACAATAAAAGTTACAAAGTGGGGTTCTTGTTAAAAAAATTCATCTAAACTTGAAGAAATTGTATTTAATCCTTTAATAGGATAATCACACATAATTTGTAATAAATTATTTAAATTAAATAGATACCTAGATTATTTTAATTTTTTGATTTTAAATTTCTTGTCATTTATATTTTCGACCTGATCACCAATCATCTTAACATTGTCATTGCTTTAAGAATCCAAAAGATAATTTTACAAGTGATATCCATATGTGTTCTATGAAACTCTAAACATTGTTCTTGATATTTAGGATGATATCATGAGATAATCAAGTGCTACACTTCATTATCTGTTAATCATATAAAGAAATTTCTTACTTTCTCTCTCTATAAACTCGAGAAAAGAGGGAGAATTCTCACCAATTTTCTCTCTAGGTATTGAGAGGAGAATTGTACAGAATAGACTTTCATGCTAAAAAACAAAAACATAATATAGTTTTTATACATAGAAAAAAATTTAAAAAATTTTCATTTAAGTAATTTTTTTTTATTCTAATAAAACCCCATGCTACATTTCTTAAAATAATAATTAAACTATTATTATTTTATATTAAATGTATTATTATAATATAATTTCTTAAATAAATAAATATTTATTTATTTAAATGATATTAAAATATTTATTTGTTGGATCATTAACTTAATTGAATCCTCCCATAAAATTATCAAATATTTAAAAATAATAAAATATTCACTTGATAAAATAAAAATTTACATTCACTTAACTTATGAATAAATATTTATTTTTTCACCTAACTTATAAATAAAGTATATATTATATTCAATTTTCTCATGAATAAATAAATATTATATTTGTTTATCTTGTGAATAAATTATAGTTAAAATTCAAATAACTTATTCTTGTAATAAATAATCATGTGATGAATTGGCAATAAATATTACTTGAATAAATATTATTCTCCAAATTTAGAATAAATTTATTCTTTATCTTTAGATTCAAGTGAATCTAATGAGCTTTTGTATGCACTTAGTGTGTAACCCTCTAGGATATTTTCTTAATGGTTTTTGGTCCAACCACATACTAATAAAAATATCTAGTTGCATGTCATGGTTCCCATAAAGAAAAAGATGACTCATCGTAATGAAAACTGCCTATGAATTCTATCATGTAATCATTTTTTCAACTAATATCTCATCAAGTAGGATGCATACATGTGTTATCATCCTTTATACTTTATTTTTCTTTCTTTGACATTATAAGATAAATTTTTCTATAAACTACCAACTCCACAGATTTAACTCAAACAATTTTATCTCAATCAAAGGGACCTAGATATCTTTTTACATAACTTGGAAAGAACAAATTCTATCTTGATCATTAAATTAATACCACACAAGTCATGATGCACCTGATGCAAGCTATTTCATAATGAGTAAATACATCATGATTTTTATCATGCAAACAAGTATGTAAATCATGATATGCATTAATAATGTTTGTAAAGACCCATCCTAGATCACCAAAATATTAAAAAAAACTAAGAGCACTACATGACCTCAAGAATGCCTCCCCATATACAGAGGCCACCAACTAACGATGACAGTTTATAAGGAACGTGAGGAGACTATACCCTCTAGATAAGATAACAATAAATACCAATGGAAGAAACATTAATAAATCATCATCCTAATAACAAGTATAATATGGACATTATAGTTTTGATCCAACTATAAAGAATTATACCATACTCTATAACAAAATGAGGATAATTCTAATTTCATAAAATCCATACACCAATAACTAGGATTTTTGTATAATATTATCATATACAATGTAGTAAAATGAAAAAAAATAATGGAGGCAACATAAAAAAACCATGTCCAAGTCTCTACCTGGTCCCATGTCCCACTCTAATCATCCATTCAACTCATCCATTGACAATAAGGAAACTTCCTTTACCTGCATCCCTGATCATTAAATATATAGAACCACCAATATACCAATGAAAGGAGTGATTACAAATCAATAGGCCACCCCTAACAATGTCATTAACCAAATCCAAAATTATAATTTCTTGTATGATGTGATATGGTAATAATATATTAATAAGATATACCCATCGCATATTTGGGTTCTACACAAGCCATCTAGAATTAACCATACCTGCTTCAACTAGTGCCAATGTCAATCCTGATCATGCCATGTAAAGATACCAAGGTTCAAGATAACATCTCCACATAAAACTATATTAACATACTGAAAGATATCTATCATAAATACACTTAACATGGATGACCAAAAATACCTAGGTTTTCATTACGCCAAACTCCCATAACTATACCCATGTAGTTGGTATTACACCCAACCATGTTGTATGAATAACAGATGTTGGAATTACACCCAACCTATCACATAGGAACTACCAAGTCTAGTATTACACCCAACCACATATCACAAAAATTTCCAAGGTTATAATTATACCCAACCTATATCTCAAGAACAACCAAGGTTGGCATTACACACAATTATATATCAAAAATATGGAAAAGGATATCATTATACCCACCATATAAAATAAATAGAAATGGTTATCATTACACCCAACCAATAGTTCAAGGAAAACCAAGGTTTTAATTACAACCAACCACATATCACAACATTGTACAAGGTTAGCATTAAACCCAACCACTGGCATTAAACCAAACCAATATCTCAAGAAAAACCTATTGGGAATCCCAACACCTCAAATTCCAATCAAATGATTGGAAGATAACTACTTCACTGAATAGAAGTTCCCCGATGGAATAATATCGCTAAAAGATACACAATATAACCCCATCCATTCAGTAAGAATCGATCAACTGATTGTACCCGAACTTGGTAGTCAAAGAACCCTAGACACCGCACAAAGATGGAAAAAAACACAAGAAAACTTACATACAAGGTAATAAAAAAATAAGTAACTATGACACAAGTGATTTTATGTGATTTAGAAAATGATTCCTACATGCATAGGAGAAACACTACAACAACCATTTCCATTGTAATTAGAAATAAAAAGGAGTTACAATTTTTTTTCTAAAAACAATAAATTATAGCAATAAATTATTCAAATCCAATCATCATTAGTGAAATAAGGTATCAATACTTATATATAAGAATCATATGGTCAACCTGTAATACCTTCTCCCCTTAAATCCTAGATTAGCCAGGGTGACCACCATAACTGACAAACCAAATCAGTAACCTTGCGCAGATATCTTCAGTTCATCGATCTAATGATCCTCTAAACTTATGAACCTTTGTGTATGATTTTAACTTTTGGTAGACTAAAAAAATTCATCACCTCATTTCGGTGAATCTGAATATTTGTATTCACTAGCCCATCAGAAGATATGAACTTTTGATGATCCTATTACTCCTATAGAAATACTGCTTCCACTGTCTGCACTTTTCATCTAGCCATTATGTGATGCACAAAGTTCTGGTAAACATAATTCCGATGAATAAAATTCTAGTGAACTAAAAAAATATCCCCTAATAATATCCTACTTGAATATTTTTTTAGGGAATCTCATCAACTCTATAAATACTTAGGAAAAATTACCCTTTATTCTTAACACGTAGAAAAATCCTCCACTTCATTCCTCCTTTCACATAAGTCGAACTGAAGCATGAAGTTTCCTTATATTTTATTGAACTATTTCCTTGGTAACATAACTTATAGATTTTGGCTTCCCACTATCTTCCATAGATTTAACTCTTTATCCTTGATCAAATTTTGAAATAAATGTTATTTCAAGATGATATGTTTTTTCCTTGCATGGAACACCAATTTTTTCAAAGTGGATTGAACTTTTAATATCATAGAATAAGACCCATTATATTTGATTCCTTTTAAGATCCTTTAATAATATAATGAACCAAATAATTTATTTCCCATATTTTATTACCACTACATACTCTAATTATATTGAACATAGAGTAACAATATACGTTAACTTTGATAATCATCTAATATATGTTCCTCTGAAAGTAAACAAAAAACAAATTGTACTTTTCCTTGTACCTTCATCACCAATTGTACTTTTCCTTGCAATAGATCATCCATTTCATAGCACAAATTTGTACCTTCCATTACTTTCAAATGTTGATGGATCCACTTAACATCCTTTCAAAACACTTTGCCTAGATTCACTATGAAGCAAATTATAACTCCATATATATAGGTAATGTTCGAATGAGTTAAAATCATCACATACATCAGACTTCCTACCACTGAAGTGAATGAAACTTTATCTATGTACTTGGCCTCATCTTTTGTTACTGATTCATGTTTCATGGATAACTTAAAGTGTCCAAAAATAGGAGTTTAAATGGGCTTACATCTGGTTATCGCAAATCTTATGATTACCTTTCAAATGTAGTCTCTTTGAGATAAAACTACGATTTCAACCTTCCTATCTCTTTAAATATTTATACCTAATATTTTATTAGCATGATCCAGATCCTTTATCTCAAATGTTCTAGAAAAATCATTCTTTATCTTTTGAATCTTTTTATCATTCAATACAGCTACCAGGATGACATCTACATAGAGTAAAAGTATGATGAACCTCACATCATCCCTATCCGCCTGAAAACAACAGCGATCCGCATTATACCTTCAAAAAATTTCTTTTGACACAAATGAATTTAATTTTTGATTCCATTATTTTAGATCTTGCTGCAATATATATAGGATTTTCTTTAATTTACAATCCAAATACCGTTCCACATCTTCTGTGAAACCCATTGGATGTTTCATGTAAATCTATTAATCCAAATCACTTTGAAGGAAAGATACCTTCATATCCATATATTATAAATATTGATATTATAACGAAACCATACTCAACATTATATATATTTTTTAATTTTTAACTACTGGTAAGAATATTTTCAAGAAATAAATACCATCCTTCAATCGACATCCCTTTTCCACCAACCATGCTTTGTAACACTTTTTGAAACTAGCTTATTCTTTCATCTAGAATACCCACTTCTTCTAAAGTTCATGCTTTCCTTTCTATATTTCAATAAAATACTAAGTTAAGTTTATTTTTAATGAACTCATTTATTCATAAATTGTTTAATTATATCTTCCAGAATCACTAAGCATCTCTACTTCCACCATACTTCTAGGCTCTCCTGCATCCTTTAGAAAATGAAATTTCATGTCATCCTCAAATATTTGAACCATATTTCTAACTCATATTGACGTCAATAAGTGATTTAGCTATTTTTAACTACTTGTCTATACTATAAATTTCAAAGACCTAACTTCAGGTTCCCCCACTTGAGCTCCAGTCACCCTTGAACTTTTTGGAACATTTTACACTAGAGTCGCCTCTAGACTTCCAGTGCTTTAATCTGAGTTCTCTAAAAAAATTATCCTTATGGTACTCCCACTCAAATAAACTTGGAATTAAATACTTGATTCTTTCATTAAACTTCTTTATCAACCATGTTTTAGTCCTTCTATATGACCTCTTCATTAAAGTGAAAATATTGGCTTCTAATGACTTTTCTCTTAATTTTATCCCACAACTAGTAGTTGAAATTATCATCATCATATCCAATTAAGAAACAAACTTTGTACATAGCCTCATGGTTTTCCCTATTGGGACCATTTTTTCATTTGTTTTCAATGATTTTTCAATATGTGTTTGGTGAGTTAAATATGAAGTAGTGATTCTAGGATAATTCTTACAGATGTATAGAATGGAAATGGATGTCATGCTCGATCAATTCTTATTGTCAAATGTGATGATTGAATGTGCTGATCTTGAAAGGAATCGTTATAAAAAAATTGAAGAAGACCTTGTAAATATTGTTTTTCAAGAGCATTTAAAGAAGTCCATGAAAAATTTCCTTACTGCATGAGGAGAAGGGAATGAAATATATATATTTTTGATGAAGAAGATTTGAGTATATGGATTGGAATTTGCTTTTGGATTATGAGAATATTGGATAATTATTTTAATAGTAGAATACTAAAAAATTGTCCAACCAAGTCAACTATCTAGACAAGCTCAACCAAGGCATTGTGGGAGATGGTCTCAACCACATGCATGAGATCCAGCTAGGCTAGCTCGCACATCGCCTGAGAGTAGACCAATGTATAGGCTCATAGGAGGGCGCTCAATGTGGGAAAACATGAGGATGGGCCAGGGTGCTGATCAGCCAGTGTAGGTGTGAAATGACACATGAGGCTAGTGTGTGGTGTTTTGAATCCAATTATAGTGTCCAAGAACCAGTTAAGTACCACTAAGAGGGGGTGAATTAGTAGTGCATTGTTTTTAAAAATTCATTTAATTTCGATTCAACCTATGTGACTAATTAAAGCCTAAATATCTCATATTTAATAATAAGCCTCACCATGAAATAAATGATAACAATGAAAATGTTTAACACAAGGATTTACAAGGTTTGGTACAAAGATCAACTCATTGTAATGTTGGTTAGACCCCTCAACATGGATTCTCTACTATAACAGAAGTTTATTGCAATAGTAACTAGATTGAACCCCAATTACAAACTGGTTATACCCCTCAGTTCCAATCATCCATCAATAGTTGGTTAGACCTCCCAACTACACCTTCTTTATAGTGACTGGTTAGAACCCCAATCAAAATCTTCAGGAACTAGTTAGACACCGCAGCTGCAGCCTTCAATTTCAGATGGCTTGATCCACTATAGAAAGATTAATTAAAGATCCTCCTCCATGGGATTGTTGGATCACATTGGATCATGTATAATTTCAAGTACCTTTTCACTATGCTGGTCTTTCTCAAATAATATCTGATTATAGTATATAATCAACTGCCTCAATATAACACTGCTCAGGCAATAATTATTTCTTCTGCTAAAGACCTGGCCTCACTAAAAAATGAAAACTCATATATAAATTCCTTCTAAAATATTGATTGAAATTCAGTCTCTAATTAGGTCTCAAATCACAACACACTGAATATGAAATGTATATTGGATGTGTGTTTCTTCAAACTACATGAAGGTATATAATACAATGCAAGGTATTCTCAATGAAATACAAACAACAATACAGATTCATAAACTTCAAACTTCCATGCATTCATTATTGCATGTGCATACATGTTTATATAATGCACAAACATTTAAATCCACTTCATATTTTATGTGTTCATGTGAGTATGCATGAATTCATTTAAGTGTTTTCACATGGAACCTTAACCACACACTATCCACTTTTCACACACATAGTTAGACACACTGCCTTCTCTCTTGTGCACTCTCCTTATGAAAACACTTGTATATTCACACACTAAAAACTTTTTGTTTATCCAAACCCTTCAATGCTCAAGCCATCACATGTTCATGGGCATTCATATGCACACACACTGTTCATCTTCTTCTTGTGCGCAAACTTGAATGGGTGTTATAAATTTATACATGAAAGATTTTATTCACAAGAAATAGTATATGTAAAACTTTTCTGGTGATTGTATCAAAATATTCACACAAGATAGGTAGGTGCGATTTCTTTGTGTTTTGCGCAAACTTGGAGATATGCATGTAGAGTATCACACTACCTCGTGTGGCTTCACAGAATATGTTCTTCACAGGGCTTCTTCGAGAGTGTAAAACATTTGTTGAAGGCCTGTGGATTACTCCTTCTAGTTTATGTAAAATAATATGCAGATCTTCTATCTTCTTCACATAACAATAGGGTGGATACAAACACATGTTTTCAAAAACTCACTGCACCATCCTACGATCAAAAACCCAGAAACTTAGAACAAAATCATGGAAACTCTTATGCGAATCAGAGTACTTTGAAGTCTCTACTTGTCTCACAAAACTTCTCTCAGATGTGTGAAAAACTCTTAATCCAAATGATATTTCTCTTATCTATTTATAGGAAATATTCCACTGACTCAGTGCACTAAAATTCACTGACAACCACTCATTGAAACATATCTTGCGCTCACTGCCTCGAAATTCATTTCATGAGATACCACCATCACTGAGAAATCTATTAGATCCACTTCAGTTTTCATTCAATTCAATCTTCTTTTTATCATGTAAACAAAGTTTCATGTGATTTTGATCATATTCATATCTTAATGATAATCAAACAAAGCCTAGAATCCTCGATTGGATTTTTTGTCGATGTTACATGGAGATCCTGATGAACTGAACTCCTCGGGTAGTTGAGGTTGAAGGTAAGCTCAGGGTAGAAGATGATCGCTAGAGTCGATCATACAGTCCACATAATCTAGATCATATGGATGAAGCTCTTTATGACATTTAAATTATGGATGAATAGTACCCAAAGAGCACTTATCCTGCATCAAAATGACACTGATTTAAATTCTCCCTTTTATTACAAGATGCTCCTACTGGTTTCCATAATTGGTTACCAAATTCTCCCATGATACCCCAGCACCACCTTGTGCTGACATTTGCCTCTTCCACCGTGCCTCCCCACACTATGGATCGCCACTTCTCCCATGCACCTTCACATGGTGCGTTATACATGTCCCTTGGCTCAACCCTATTAGCCAAATCATGCTAGGGTCGATCCTAGTTCCCACCCTAGCAGTGGTGTACCTGGATCCCTTGGCTGGTTGGCTAACAGGGAAATTTTTTTATCAAAGTTCTTCTTAAAATAAAAAATAAAAATATGCCAAATCCAACATACCAAACCAAAATTCTCCTTCTATTTGGAATTCAATCATAATTCCCTAAACTCTCTCATTCTTCCAATGTTGTAAACATTGTGCCAATTCAAACAACCAATGACACATGTATTTTGAACTATAGATCAGTTCCATAATGAATGCATTTTACACCTCAACACATATTTATTTATTCTCTCAAAAATTATTGGAAACAAATGAAATTCACTGGGAAATTCAATCTCCCCCTTTGTATTTGTTGTCAATACTTATATATGTCAATATGTTTTCTTTTCTTTCTCACCCTTATTGGAAATGAATACAAATGTGTATTTAGAAGTTCTAACTTGAACTAACTTCTCCTCCACTTTAGTTTCTTCTCAAAGAATGAAACCACACTCAACAAAATAAATGAGATTTCAGTTAATCAACTCTAAGCCTACATGGGAAAGACCAGTGTAGAAAATAAGAGTGATTTCACCTGAGCATAAAGGATATTCAAATTCTTTAATGTGATACCATTATCAAACTTGCTTCAACAACTTCATTATAGGGGGTATTTGAGCAAAATTGTTAAGAAATTTCATAAAAACATCTCAACAAACAAGTCAAAAAGTTCAAGTGAAAAAACATATAGCTCCCCCTTTTTAGCTGAATATCAACTCTCTTATGATAATAGTTTTTCAAAAATATTTAGATTATGAATATGAGAATGATCATCATTTTCAAAAAATTTGAATATTTGATAGCTTCAAATCATCTATACTCCCCCTCAAGGGATGAATCCATCTCCTTTAATTCCCTATATGTTAGTACTAAATAATTTATATAAGGGAATAAAGATGAACCTGTTTTTTCCTTAGAAATAACACTCAGGATGAGAGTTACCTCTCAACCTTGCTTTTCCATTCTTCCTTTTAAACTCATATTTGGATGAATTCTCCTTCATCTCTTGGGTTGTTAAGAGTTTCATATAATTTTTATTCCATGAGAAATTTTTTCACAACATTCAGACTTTAGAATTTTCAAGTAATCATTTGTAGATGACTCCTCATCATCTTTAAAGTCTCCAACTATCACCAATTGATTTACTTTTTCTTTGAAAAGCTTCTGATCTTTTTCAAAAAAAAATTATCTTCTCACACATTTCATTGGTGATTGTATCTTTCTTCAAATTATGACTTATTTTCTCATTTTTACTATGAGAAATATCACTTGATAAAAAAAAATTTGCATATCTCATCTTTGCAACCTTCTTGACCACATCTACCACAAACATCATTCATGCATTCATATAAGTTCTTCTTTGGTAATTTAGATGAATTCTTGATCACAAAATTCTCTTCTTGATAATATAATCTCATCTTCTTAGTATTTCCCCCCTTGATTCATGTCTTCTCCTTGGTAGTGACATGTTATACTTGCATGAATAATCTTTATGACCAAAAACACCACAAAACCAATAGTATCCTTTGAACATTGGTCTTACAAACTGATATTAGTTCTTCTACAAATATTTTAGTTGTTTCTTTTTCATAGATTTTGGATGTATATGATCTGGAGGAACTATTCTGATTGAATTAGTACACTCTTCCTTTGTGGAAGATATTTTATCATTTTTTCTTTTGATCCAATTGGATTCATTCTTGTCTTTAAAATCATCATTTTTAGAAATACCAAATGTACATTGAGATTCATTTGGTCTAGAATTATCCTTTTTCTATGGACCCTTTTTCTCAGCAGCTTTAGAAGATTCACCCTTAATCTCAATAGCTTTGGTGAAGTCTTATTTTATCATATTCAATTAAATTTGATATTAAAGACATATAGATTGTGTCTTAGATAATTCTTCCTCTTTCTCAAAAAGTCTTTCTTCAATATCATTCACCATATTCTCAAATTCAACTAATTTCAATTGGTTCTATTTACTCTCTTCAACAAGTTCTGATTATTGCTTATCAAGATATTACTTTCCAATAGTTTTTAGATTTCCTTCTAGATCATCTATATTCTTATTATTATCTCTTATTTCATTAAGATGAATCTCATCTTTCTTGATACGATATTTATTCTCAAAGGAGATCTGGTCAATTTCTTTCTTCAGTTTTTTCCTTTCCTTATTGAGTTTCATATTTTCCACAAGAGTAACTTCTATATTTTCTTTTAACATCCATTATAAATTAGTTATCTCATCACCTTTATCACCTTCAAACAAGTCTCTAGATTTCTTGGATTTTCCCATAAAGCACATATGATTCTTAGAATATATTTAATTTTATGGATCACTACTTGATGATGAAAATTCATCCATTTATATACTCATAATATTTCTCCTCTTGGAGGTAAACCTCTTTTTATGCTACTTACTCTTCCTTTTATGGGACTTCTTATCCTCTTAATCCAATTCAATGTCATCTGCCTTCTTCTTTGGACACTTACCAGTAAAATGGCCATTGTAGTGATAATTCCAGAACTTTGGTGGTTGTTTGATATTTCCTTTCTATCCACCCCTTTTGAAAATTATTATAAATAAGGAAATCATTTGAATGAAGTCTTCTTCAGCTTCTTCATCCTCAAAATTACTTGATTCTGATTCTTTTATTTTAGTTTTACTTTTTATCATGGCTTCAAAGGCCATATCATTTCTTGAATTTTTATTGAATGCTGAAACTTTTCTCATTTTATATGTTATGAGAATATTATGAAGTTCATCCAATGATATATATTATCTCTCTTCCATAGTTTAAATCATTGAGTCAAATATATCTAGGAAATTTCTCATAAGCTTCTTCACAATAGTAGAATCATCTAGCTTCTCACCAAAACCTCTGATATTACTGGAAATCTCATTTACTCTTGTAAAGTAGTCATCAATAGTTTCATCATAAACCATTTTATATATTAAAACTTTCTTATCCAAATTTACAACTTGGATTCTTTGACTTTAATATTTCCTTTATAACCATTTCTCAATTTATCCCAGATCTCATTGGCAGTTTGGAGACCCATCACTTTAGTATAAACCTTTTCTGATAAAGCCATCAAGATTTCATTTTGATCCTTTCTATAAAATTACACATTTCACTTATTATCTTGAGTAATAGAAACATCCTCATTAATATGTGGGAAACCCGCTGTTTCTACATCTCTCACTTCTAAGCCAAGAAATATAATGTAAGGAAGCATCCTATTCCTCCAGTTGTGATAGTTCATGCCATAAAAAGTAGGAATTTCTCAGCTCTTTACTGAATTAAAATTATCCATTTCTCAGAAATTTTTATGGATCTATTAAGGGGAGCTTTTTCTTTAATACCAATTATAGTGTCCAAGGATTGGTTAGGTACCACTGAGAGGGGGTGAATTAGTGATACCCTATTTTTAAAAATTCTTTTACTTTTGATTCAACCTCAATGATTGATTAAAGTCTCAATCCATCACCTTTTAATACTCATCCTCATAATGAAAGTAATAATAATAAATAAATAACAACACACAAGGATTTATAAGGTTCAATACAAATACATACTTCTTTATGTGTTGGTTAAACCCCCTAACACGAATTCTCCACTATAAAAAAAGGTGCTTAAAATATTAACTGGTTATCCACCCAATTACAAACTGGTTATAACCCTAGTTCCAATCATCCTTTAATAGTTGGTTAGACCCCCCAACTGCACCTTCTTCACAATTTCAAGGGAAAAATTTCTGAATGGGGGAAGATTATAATGATCTGAACTTTTTTAAATAAATTTCATTTGTGATTGAATTAAATGCCCTATTATGGTTATGGAAAACACATGAACTTCTTTGGTTTTATTATATCCTATCAAATTTAAAATATTGTTAAGAATATTAACCATTGATAATATATCCATTGAACAATGATCATATTATTGGTACAAATATAGGGCTATGATAAATCTAATTGACATAGATAAAGTGATGTCCTCGACCAGTAGGATTGTTCCATATGAAGCCCATTTATTAGATATTCCAAGGGATATTGCATCACTAGGATATTACCTTGACCATTCCCAAGCTGATATCCAATAACTAAATCACAATAAAAACCATTTATGAGGGAAGTTCAAGCTCATCGAGATTACGACCCAAACCATGTACGCTGAACCACCCTATGAAAACATCACCATCGCGAACCTTACCCTAAGGGAATTTTCTGGTGTAATAAAGGGATATGAATCAAGACCCTAATAATACAAATATGTATATTTTATTTTAAATCTAATAATGATCATATTTACTTCTTATTATTTTTACTTTATAAATGATTTTTATTTTGATACGATAAAACATAAATTGTATTTTTGTGTAATATGAAATTACAATTAAGACATTAATTTTTGATGAATTCATGAATTTTAAAAATAAATGGTAATTTAATAAAATAATAAAATAAATTAATTTTTATTAAATATATATGATAATATAATTTTTATGAAGTCAAATGTAATTTTTATAAGGGTTCAAAAACTGTTATTGACAAAAAACCCAACATTTCTCAATAAATGTTAATTCTTGTTTTCAAAGTAAAAAATTCTTATATTTAGAAAAATATTTGGATAAAATAAATATTATTTTTGGAATCAGCATGTCAAAATTAACCAACAGTTAATTTTTCATAATTTTTTAAGATAGTTGAATTTTCGAGTAAAAATTAAATAGGGTATAAATATATGGTGTGTATTATGACACCATAATGACCCAAAAGTGATGTAATAAATTATATAAATGGTATAAAAGACCAAATATATGTTTCCCATTTAAAATAATATGATGTTTATGTTATTTGAGAAATTTTATAAAGACTCTATTAATCCTAGAAAACCTATATTATATTTTAAGGTTTTAAAATAAATTCTTTATAAACATGACTCAATTACACATCACCAAGGGTAATATTTTTTAAATTTAAGAACCTGGAATTATAAAACAATGAAAACAAATCCACTTTGGTAGAAACAATGGGAAAAACCATGCTAAGGTTTGTGGTTTTGATTAGTTTATTATATAGAGTCCAAAACCTAAGTTTGGGAAATAATAAATAACTTCCATCTCTTTTCCTATATAAACCCACCCAATATATCATTCATCTTCCCTAAAAAACTTGGATCAAATTGTTACTTTACCCTCCCCTCTCTAGAGTCCCCCAAAGGTTCCCCCAAACTCTCAATAATCTTCTCCCAATCTTTTGGAATCACCCTCTCAAGGTAAGGGATCCTCCCCCTCTCCTCTTTATTTATGCATCTTCTTCATTATATGCATTTTATTTCAAATTATTAATACTAGTATATGTTTTTTCACATCCCTATTTCTATTAATTTTATTTCCAAATTATGATATACCCCTTTCTCTCTCATTAAACCATTTTATGAACCTTTATGTACTGTCATTATGTTGTCAAAATTTTACTATGATTTTTTCCTACCAAACCTTTGTGTTGTGAATATCATATCTATTTACACTCAAGGGTATTCACTAAGATATACCTACACCTATTTTATTGGTTAATCCCATTTATTTATTCCACACACCTTGATCATGGAATTAAATGTGATGAAATACATTCTTATATTATATGATCTATATGCCACACTTATGAATGTACATGATATGATAATGATGGGTGTGCCTAGATAGCGCTCCAATTAATTGGTTAATGTTTTATTCTCATGAGATTCCATATATAGTGAACAAGAGGTTATCCTAAGCACATTATGTTATTATGTCTTGGTCGTTAACCTTGACTTTTGCTTATTATGGCATATTTAAAGTTGTCACCACATTCCCATGTTGCCTTTATATTATCATGATATATCATACCTCATTATTCATGTTATGATTCTCACCCATTTTATGTCCCATTAAAATGCCTATTGACTAACATGTAATATCTTATTAATGTTATGATTTGTTTATTCCCATACTGGGATTTATATATCACCCCTTTCTTATGTAAACTCCCAGGTTATCTCATGTAGTTTTAAGTATGATGGAATATTATGACCATGTTAAGGAAGTTTTCAATAATTTCTATGTACCCCCCCCCCACCCCCATTTTAAGTTGTTATATAATGTACTTAATTACTTAAATACACTAATTCTTGATCTTCTAGGTTATATTATGTGTTTTATTATGTAATAAATCATGTATAAATGTGTAATAAAGACAAGGGTTGTCATACTTACTCTGGTGCCAAATGAACAAACTCAGAAAAATAGGTGGAATACTCCAGAATGGTATGATCCCATTTCTCTAAGGTTATAAACTCCTGGGTCTTTTATACTCATAATGTATCAGGATAAAATTTATGGTTGAAGATTTTATTGAAGGAAGCCTAGGTAAGATCCCTATGCAACTTTGCTAACATAATAAAGTCCCACTATCTCCTTCCCACCCCCTCAAGCATATACATAGAAAAAACCCACCTTAAAGTCATAAAGAGTCTTTATAAAGTTGAAGACCCTATAAATCCACTCAATCCACTCCTTTGATTCCTGGGGTCCTTTGTCACCATGGAAGATGGGTGGATTCTGCTTAATAAATTCTAAGTCATGGTCTGCCACTCATCCTAGGTTATCGATGCCTACTTGACCTAGAGTCTGAAATGTGTTGATTAAAGCATCTACCAAAGAAGGGTCCATTGGAGTTTTTTACTATGAAACTTACCTCACAACTTCCTCTCTCATATTTGGAAGAGCTCTTCTTGGCATAATTGTTTGTTAAACACAAGAAAAAAACCAACCATTTTAAGAGAAAGTTCCAAAATCACTGAACCATCTTCAGGTATCCAACCAATGCTTTTAAAATAAATTTAAATTAGTTATGGATTTTATGAATAAAATACTACCAAAAAATAAGGAACATGTCAATTTTAATAAACCCCATATCTGATTCATTCAAATAACCTCAACCACTAAGTCTTAAGCTTGGAAAAAAACCCATGACCACCTGTAGTAACTCAGATTCAGTCACAGGAGTGAGCTGGACAGACCCCTTTTCCACACTTACTATCCAAATTATGATGATCATAACTCTAGTATACCAAGACACTAAACCAAACCCATGTAGTGTCACAAAACTTAAATCTAGGTAACAGATTTGATACCAATTTGTAACGAACCAACCCAAGGAAACTGGACAAGTGACCCAAGGTGGTCCCCCACATGGTGAAGTACAACAAAACAGAAGTAACATGTCTCATGATAAACTAGAACAAGGAAAACCAATAGGGTGAAACATGGAAGAAAGATAAAATATCTATGATACATAAAAGTCTAATCCAAACAATCAAAACTAGAAATAGAAAACAAGACAATACTAAATAATTTCCTACATGACCATTTGTCACCATCAAACCATCCCTTCTACAAAGAGGATGACAACAAGAGAAGATGACATGATACAAAATGCCCTTCCCATTACTCGAGTCCGATAAAAAAATATCTAAAACCACCCAATGGTAAAATTAAGGTGTGATAAAAAAAATTGATAGGATACCACTAAAGAATCTATAAAATTTCTAATATTATGAATTCATCAATTATAGCTTTAAAACAAATCCTTATTAAAAATTATTTTATAAAAATAAAACCATTTTGTAAAACATTCATTTAGTTTTCATAAAGCATACCATATTATCCAAATCCAATAACATGTGAAGAGTGAAAAAAAATAAGTAGGGAACCATGGATACACTATAAGATAATTATGTTAGAAAATAACCATGAAATATATCTAAATGTGATAAACCAATCATAAATGAAAAGGCACAAAATTTGGGATCTCACCTATGAGTATACGTGCTATACATGAAATAAAATCCCCAATATAGTACTAAGGTGTATCCAACCAGTATAACTTATAGATTCATTATACATACTAAAGTGACATATAACCTCTCATGACATCACATACACAAAGAGTGACTAGTCTATTCCTAACACACCCAAGGTTACCCAATGTTCTATGTTTTTCAAAATCATTTTTAAAAACAATGATCATGTATAATAAACCATTTATCACATTAAATACTTTCTGCTTCTAGGCTTTAAGACCCATTTCAAAACCAAAACAACCATTTAAAGCATTTAATCCAGTACTTGGTGTGCACAAATCCATTTTAAATAAAACCCCTTTAAAAACAAGAATCTAATTAAAAAAATAAATTTCAATGTAAAATAATTCATTTTCATAAAATAACCCAAAGGAATTGTTAATGACGTACAATAATTCAAGAATTGACCCCTTTATATAGGGACACCTACCTCAAGAATGGAGGAAACCTAATTTCCTTTGGCAACAGAGATTGGAAACAAGTAAATCAGACTCCTAAATACAAGTCATAAGGGAAAACTAAAAAGGATTGACCAAGATCACATCCTGGTTATTATAACCTAAAAACCACAACATACACACTATTTACAAAATGATATTGGCAAAGATAAATAGGGAGAGTTGGATCAAGAATACCTAAAGTAATACAACCTACCACACTCACGATCAACTACACCAAGAAAAAAAATCCAGAGGGAATGAAACACTCCAAACATACTAGGGAGAGACCTAGGGATTGAGAGAGATGGTTTCACCATGAAATTAAAGGGAGTTATACAAGAAGAAAATAAAACCCATAGGGTATGGGGGATTTATGTCGTAAATCTAAGTCTTATACTATAAATTTCCCATAACTCGTGCATATTGAAAAGCACATTGCATCTAGTTAAATTATCTTGAGTGATGATTTTATGTCATAATTATGGGTATTACAATGTAAACTCATTTTATGGACAAAAAGGTTTTACTACCTAAAGAACATCCAAGGTTTGTTCCCAATTCTAAACTTACGCCACAATTTAGAAATTTATAGTCTAAATATCTCCTGTAGTCATTTCCAAATATAGACCCCTACAAAAATCTCCTTGAAACACCCCAACACCCTCCAAATCCTTTAAACACGTATATACCTAGATCCCATTAATTCAAATAGACATACATCCATAAAATTTAGGTAATTTTCCCTAACCGATGATCTCTATCCCCGAAAGGCCTAAAACACACCAAAACAAAAAGGTAAACAAAATAATAGTCAATAAGTACCTAAAATAAGGTGATGGGATGTTACAATTAAACAATATTAGAAAAATTATGAAAGAAAGGGATGAAAAAATCTCTATTTTCAATGAAATATATGTTGAATCTGTTGAATAATTGAAAATATATTTTTGTGAGAAATATTTCTATGAGATTGTATTTGTATAATCTTTCCATGCATTTGAAAAATTGAATAATTTTTCTATAGTTATAAAAGCTTCTCAATTGGAGTATAAATCTAATATTTAGAAGGAGCTTGAAATTTTTTTACAAGAGTCAAAAAACATTCATGAAGAAAAAATGAAGAAGATGAAGGAGGATTGGAAAGACAAACTAATAATAGTTGAGTATGAGAAGAATTCCCTCAACATGAAGTGTTTAGAGATTTAGGTGAGATTGAAAAATTAGGAATCACCAAAAGATAAAATTTACCATACTAAAGAAAAAATATATGCTTTTACACAAGTTATCATTAAGACTTATGGCTCCAAAAATATCATGAGATCATCCTAAAATAAAATTGAAACATCCTCTAAGAATAATGTCTCCTACAACCCAAAAACTATATTATGTACTAATGTTGTTTCAATTACTAGTACAAGTTTCAAGCCAAACTATGGGAAAGTATAGAGGATGAAAAAATATGATAAAACCACCACATCAAGGGTTGATGTAAAAATAATCATAAAGAGATATTCCCCAAGAACTATCCCAAAGAGTGGTTATTTAACTAAAAATTATAAAGGTTCACAACTTGTGAAATCTAAAAATACTACACCATAAAAGAATAAAAGAAGGATAATAGGATATTTTTGGTGTCTCTAGAAATATGGGCATAAGGCATTGGAATATTGGAATAAAATGAAAATTCATGAGGATAATAGATGGCTTATATTTAGAGGGAGAAAAGATAAAGAAAAGGGAAGACTTGTACTAGATAAAGGAAATCCATAGAAAATTAAATGTGACAAGTCATCCTTGGGGTGTAAAAAAAACAATAAGATTGTTAAACAAATTTTCACTAAGAAGAACAACGAGGAATATTATCCTATATCAAAAGGAAAGAGAAATATTTCAATAATATCATTTCACCTTGGAAAAAGAAGGCCCAGTTTAAAGAAGTACAACAATAAAATGTATCTAGAAAAAATGAATATCAAGGTGGAAGATTCAAGTTTAGTGATTTTTTCTAGTGTTGTGAAATGTATGGGAACAAATCCTAATCTTGTTAGTATAACATGTCATTTATATGAAATAAGCATGAATCAAGGGGAAGTAAAGGTTAATATATGAGAACAAGTTCTTAGAGAAAGAATTTTGTGACCATAAATTCACCCAAGATGATAAGGAGAAACAAATATGAAGGCTTAAAATAAGTTTGTGGGATATGTAATTAGAAGGGTCGCATAGGTGAGAAATTCATGACAAAAATTTTGGGAGATATTCCATATTTTTTGAAAGGGAATAGGCCCTAATAAAAAACAATTGAAATTCATTTGAAGAATCTTAGAAGACAAAGAATTTCAAGAAATAATTACTATTTATTTACTTTGGTTGGAGTGAGTATCTCAAGTGGGAGGTGGATTGAGTACCCAATAATAATTTTGTTAAAAAATATATTAAAATAAAATCCCCAAACTAATTTAAATATTGTTTAGTTTACCAAAATTGTAGTTTGATATAATTTTTAATCTTTTAAAATATTTCTCAAAATATTGATGAGGTTTCAGGTAAAAAAATATATGATATTATTTTATCCTTTGAAATAAATTTACATAATTAATATCTTATATAAAAACTAATTAAGATAAACTATCAAATTAGTGGTTTTTTAAGGTTTAAATGCAGATTTAGTTTAAAGGAGACAAATAAACAATACACACAGTGAAAATTAAATACAAGAGGTTCAGTCTCAAGATGAGACTTAGTCCTCTCCACTTGAAAATCACCCGCTTCCAAGAAGTTTATATAAAGTAAATTTTTGATCCAAAACTGGATTGGGTTTCACAAAAATATACCAACTTTCCAGACCACATAGGGCATCCTCCATAGTTTTCATGGGAGTACAAAATAAAAAAGGTCACACAAGACCTCTACCATAGTTATTGTGGGACGAATAGACAAAAAGATTATGAGAGGATATCAAGTATCTTAAAGTTTAAAGTAGGCGGAAATGTGGGCTAAAATAAAATAGATTAATCCAAACTAATCAAATGTAAAATAAAAATAAACAAACAGCGTAATAAGGGTGTATAAGAATTGATGTTTCTTTGTGTGTTAAGATCTATAGTTTGTGGCTCTTTGAAAATGAGTTAAACTAAGTCTCGAGTAAGATTTCAAAACATTTTTTTAGAATAGAGTATCATAGACTATTTTTCTTGGCTTTTGGAAGGCATTGGATATAATATTTTATTTGTATTCCTCATCTCATTATAGTTGTGTAATCTCTCTTTAAATTCTTACAATATGATCTAACTCAGAAGCATGTAATTTTTTTACTATTTGTGTTCTTCTCTTCACTTCACTTTATATTATAATATGCACAAGGGAGTATGATTTTACTCTTTAAGATCAACAACATGGATGCACACATAATTCAGATATCCTGCATCCTTGTACTCAGAGTTGACCCATCCTTTAATACAGCTCTATAATATTTTAATAAATAATCATTAAAATAACATTCATAATTAAATTCAATAATATATCCATTAGAGATAATTAATTCAAAAAGATAAGTAAATTAATATTGGTAGTGAGTCCTAGAAAGGTGAATCTCTAGCGGTGTTTAAGTTTCGTAGTCTGACACTGGTGGTGTGTCCTTAGAATGGTGACTCAGCTGGTGGTAGGTTATCCTTCTGATGGTGACTCCTCTGATGTAAGGTCAGTCTAGCGGTGACTCATACTTTATCAAATTTACAATTCAATGGTATGATATACCTGATGGTGAGTCATTCCATACTTTACCAAAATTATATTCTAATGGTGACTCATATATAGTGGTGATTCTTTCAACCCTTATCTAATTTTAGATCTCAGTAGTGATTCATCCTTGTTGGTGAATCAACCTGAATGGTGAGTCATTGAATTGGTGGTGACTCATCCTTGGGAAAATTTTACCACCTATCTCGTATTATAAAATTCTAATAGAACAACATGAAGATTATTAGTATCAATATAAATATGATTTTTTGATCATTAAAACAAGGGTTCTTGTCACCTTAATAGAGGTACCGATAATTCCCCCTTTTTTATGATCACAAATCATGGTAGTTTATATACATGGAATCAAAGGGAACTTCAAAGGTAAATCATGACCTAGTATTCAAAGGGTATCCAAGTAACATTAAATTTAAAAACCATAAAAACCAATCTCTACTATAGTATCCATTTATCATCCATTCTCTATCTTTTGGGATTATCAAAAAGGTTGAAGTAGACAAAAAAATGACAGAATATGAAGAAAATGAGATATTCATTAAAAAAATATAAAATGAATCAAAAGAAGTGAAAACCAAAAGGTGGTTACAAAAACATCATCCCTATCAAGGACATAGTCTAAGATCAACACTCTTTACTCTTGATTGAAATTTTCATAGGTGTTCTTCCCTTATCCTTGGCTAAGGTAGAAGAAATGGTGATAGAGGTTACAATAGGAACATCAGTTGGAGCTAATGGAGGTTGAGGCAGGGTTATAGGAAAATCAGGAAAATAATGAGACTCTCTAACAAATATGGGTTAGTGGTTTCGAACAACTTCACTAAGAGATAAGGAAAAGGGTTGGAATCGGGCTGGAAATGGTGCATGAGGGTCTCTAGTTACTCATGTACAAAGGACGTATTCTACAGAAGGTGTCAGGTTTTTTTTCACTGGAATGGCTTCATGAGCTACAATAATAGTACTATGCACATGAAGGTAGTGTTTCATAAGGTTAATGAAATCCATAATTATCTACCCTCCTCTCTCTATTTCACTAAAAAATTCTAACTTCTCTTCCATAAACCATTGAAGTTATCAAGTCATCTCTTTTAACTATCTGAATTGTTCTTTGAAGGCTAGTGAAAAAGGAGGATTTCTCATATTTTCAGCCAAAAACATGAAATATCTATTAAGCTCATTTTTGGTGAAAATCCTTGATAGATAAAACTTGATTTCCTTATAGATGGTATCTCTATTTTATTTCATATATTTTGAATATTATTTAATCATCATGTAATAATGATCAATATGGTGCTCAAACTTTCTCAAACTTTCCAGAGGCATAGAAGGTGCACTACCTGAAGTAAAATTAAAATACCACTGATTTCCTCTCTTATAACTGATCTAATCAGGTCCCTATCAATTAAGGGAGGTGGAGTATTATAGGTGGAAGGAGATAAAGTCAAACTTTCATATCATTATAACACAATAACTATATAGTCAACAAAATAAGATCTCATTTCTTCCATAACAAATCTCATTCCCTTCATCTCATTAGTTAAACTTCTATTTTCAATTTCAACCACTTGTATATAATGCATCATTCTTGAATGAATGTAATATATGACTAACTAAAAGAGATATCTAGCATCTTTCTCACTTAACTTTGCAGTCAAAGGAGGTTGGTTCTTTATCAACAAACCGATATCTAATAGAAGATCACTTTTTAAAGAACTTAAATCATCTCTAGTTATAATATATATTGTAAATATAGGAGAAGAGGGAGTAGGAATAGAAATAGCAGGAATACTAGATAATTTATTAGGATCAAAAGTATCTTGAAATGAAGATCCACTATACTTTGGTGGATTTTCATCCTCATCTCAGTTAGAATAGTCTAAACCCAGTTTGACATATCCAGGAAATTTCTCAAACTCCTCAACAATAAGTTCCATCCACATAGAATAAGACATAACATAAGTCCTAACAATGTATTTTTTTAGTTGGAGGAACATTCATAGTAGGTTCAACAAGATCAAGAACAACAGCTAACTTGTTATCATTTCTTTCCTTATCCTATGTCTCAACAGTGGTGGGACCAAAATCCAACTGCACATCAACTGAAGGTAGAACTATAGCAGGATAAATACTCAACTATACATCAGAAGGGGTCTTAATAGATCTTTAGATATCATTAAACTACTCTAAATGCTCAAATTTTATCTGATCAACCACACGATGCTCAATAGAAACAATAATTCTCATTTTCTCAACAATAAATTAATCTGACTCTATCTGATCACTAGCAATAGATACAACATCAACCGAAACTTTATGACTTGGGGATTTCTCCCCTTCAATTACACCTTCCTTATATTTTCTAGGATTTATATCAACAACCTCAACAGAACTAGGTAAATTTTTAGATACACCAGGAGAAGTATCAAGATCTTGAGGTGTCTCAACCTTCTTAGAAAGAACTTGTCCACTATGACCATTAGGTCCATCCAAAACATCATGGTAATCCTCTCAATCATCTCTATTGTCATCTTTATCATCATATACATATACAATAGTTTCATCTTCTATATCTTCTCTTTCTCTTCTTATTATTCATTTTCCTCTTCTTTATCATTCAATTTTTCTTCTTATTCTTCTTCCTCAAAATTTCAACCATTTTTATTCTCATTAGTAGACTTGAAAGAACTTTTAAATTGATCTTCTTCTTTAGTTTCTTCCTCGCTATCCTATTTCAATAGTTTTTCTATTTTTGGAAGTGTCCTTAAAAGACTCAGTTCACCATAGGTGATAGCCGGAGATCTCTCATGTAAGTCAGGGTCACTACCCTCATCTACTAAAAATTATTCCTTATCATCTCTAGAAATAACATCTTATTCTTCTTTATTAGAATATAAATATTCCACAACTTCATCTTTCTCCAAGACGGGATCAACAACATTTTTTAGTCTATTTGGATGTTCCATAGGGTTGAACTCATCATATAGCATCACATTATCAACTACCCAATTTCTCTTCATGGGTTCAAAATGATATTCATCCTTTTAAATATCACCCTAGTGATATAGAAACCACCACATTCTATGATATATTCTTCACTTTCATCAAAAATACCTTTTTATTTCAAAATATCTGAAATTAAATTCAGATATATTAAGGAATTTGATTTAGAATAAGGTTTAGTCATCTCCATCAAGTGATGCATAATATATCTACAAAGTTTGATCTTTTTTCCTATTTTCATAAGACTCAGTTTGTAAACATCTTGATATCTTAAAGAAAAAAAGTCAACTTTTCTCATACATAACATCAGTTGTATAAACTTAAATAGAAGACTGCACTACCCATTTAATTCTGAAGCAATCAGTCCTCTGTTAATGTCATCACCAGTCAGCTCTACTAATGTGTCTTCATAAATAAAGAGATCACTAATTTTAGGAATGGTGCCTTGATAATCCTTAAACACACCTTTATGTGGGACTTTCAAGCACCCATCCCACTGTTGTGAAGAAAAGGACATTGACCTTTAACATGGCTTCTTACCAAGTCAGTATCAACTTATTTAAAACCAAACTCAACATGCTAGTAAAACTCATAAAGTATCTTAGGATAAAATGGTATCTTATTCGAAGAAAACAACTCCTTCCATAATTGATCCTAAAGTACTTTGAGTACTAATGACTTAACTGAAACTAACCATTCTTATTGAACTTCTTTTTCTGGTACAACAACCCTTTTTTAAAGCTCAGGGTTAACTAGTGCAACTTCAATAGGACGACTCGACTCACCTTTCTTCTTCTTCAATGGACACAACTCGTCCAGTGAATATGTTGAGAAACACTTCACTCTAGCCATAGATATTTTCTTGGTTGGTTTAGGTGAAGGAGAAATATTTGCTGTGAGGGAAAGAAATGTGCATTGAAATTATACAATGGTCCAATTCATGTCATTTATGGATTTTGAAATTTGAAAATCAAAAAATAGAGTAAAAATTCAAATCGAGTTATAAATTTAAAATAAAACATGTAGAAAATAAAATCAGGGGTTCAAGAACTAAGAATTACAAAATTTTGAAAAAGGCATGAGAATTCAAAAGTGAGACATACAACGGTGATAATTCCAATGATGAGAAGTCTAATGGTGATAAGTACAACAATGAGACATCCAAAATAGTGATTCATATCCAATGGTGAGTCATACCCAATAGTGATACATACCCAATGGAGATACATAGAAAATTGAACTTAACCAAAATTTATCATAACTAATTCATGTTTGATGTAATTAATTCTTTAATAATTCAAAGGATCAATTAATATATCAACAATACGATGCTATGTACCAATGTATTCAAGTGTGATATCTCCTTTTTGAAAATCATCTCTCAAAAAGTGATGAATTAAATCAATATGTTTTGTTCTAGAATTTGATACAAGATTCTTTGAAATGTTTATATCATTTGTATTATCATTGTTTATAGGGACACATCATAATTGATATCCATAGTCTACTAATGTGTGTTTCATCCAAAAAAATTGTGTACAGTAGCTATCTGCATCTATGTATTCAAATTCAGTAGTAGACAGTGGAACAAAATTGTGCATCTTACTACACCAAGATACTAGTTACTTGCCTAAAAAGTGACATGTTCTAGAGGTACTTTTTTTATCTAACTTACATCCACCAAAACCAACATATAAATAACTAACCAAATCAAATTATTGTATTTTTGGTTAAAACAATCCTAAATTAGTAGTATATTTGAGGTATTTAAAAATCTATTTATAGCTACAACATGTGACTCTTGGATTATCTTGAAAAAAATCACACATACATACACTAGACATAATATCAGGCCAGCTATCTGTAAGATAAATAATACTTCTAATCATAGCTCTATAACTGGTTTGATCTAATTTATAGGTGGCACTCATAAGAGTATCACTACTCTTAGTCTTATCCAAATTAAAGAATTTGAAAATATCATGTGTATATTTAATTTCATTTAAAATGATTCCTTATTTATTTTGAAAAATATGAAAACCAAGAAAGAATTTTAAGTTCACCCATTAAGCTCATTTAAAATTGATTTTTCATTATTTTAGAAAAATAGGTACATAAAAAATTCTTAAATATCTAAAAATAATATCATCTACAAAAAATTTTACTACTAAAACATCTTTTGAAATTCATTTTATAAAAAGGGTAGTATCAACTATACATTTTAAAAATCCATTTGAAATAGTAACAGTTTTGAAACTATCATACCAAACTCTAGGATCTTGTTTTAAGCAATATAAATCTTTAGTTAATTTGAAAACTCTATTTGAAAAAAGAGGATTTTTAAAACTATGGGGTTTTCAATAAAAACATCCTCAACTATATACCCATTTAATAAATCACTTTTTAAATCCATTTGATAAAGTTTTAAATCTAGATGAGATGCATAAGCTACTAGTATTCTAATGGATTCAAGTTTGGTTAGTGGTGAAAAGGTATCTTCATAGTGTATTCCTAATTCTTGACTATAAACTTGTGTAACTGGTATAGAATTGTTTCTTACTATAGTGCCTGATTCATCTACCTTGTTTCTAAACACCCATTTAATGAATATAATCAAGGTGTCTTTGGTTCTATTCACTAGTTCCCATACTTTGTTTCTTTCAAACTAATTTAATTATTATTTCATATATATTACCCATAATTTATCATTATTGTATTTATTGATATTATTTGGTTCAAGATGAGACAAAAGGGATTTATGTTCAACCTAATTTATAAGAGAAGATCTAGTCTACATACCTCTATCTAGGTATCAAACTAAAAAATCTAAAGTATGGAACTTAAGGGTTCTAATATCTCTAGAAAAATTAGGTTTGGTCACTTCAGGTTCTTCTTCAGGTTCAAGTTCCAGAAGTTCTGGAAATTCATTAGAACTAGATGATTTTTATAACTGTTTCACAGTAGAATTGGTAGTTTTGGAATTTATGTTTAGGATTGATATACCATCCTTAAGGTATTTTAAATAGGTCTTATGCTCTTATGGATCTATCTCATCGAACTTGATATGAAAAGACTCTCCCACATTCTTGGTCCTTTTATTGAAAACTCTATAGGAATTACTTGAAATTTAATAACTTAGGAAAATTACTTCATAACTCTTGGAGGAAAATTTGTCTAGATTATCCTTAGTGTTAAGAATAAATAGTTTTCAACAAAAAAATCTAAAGTAATTAACCTTAGGATTTCTATTATACCAAATATCATAAGGGGTTTTTTCAAGATAAGTCTAATTAAAACACTATTTATTATTTAACAGGATGTATTCACAACCTACACCCAAAAGTAGATAGGTATGTAAAATTCATTTAATATAGTCTAGGAAATTTCTTAAAGAGTTCTATTTATTCTCTCAAAAATTTCATTCTGCTGAGGGGTCCTAGGAGTAGAGAAGTTATTAATATATCCATTTTGTGATAAAAAGATTCAAATTCTTGATTTTCAAACTCACAACCATATTCACTTCTTAAGGTCTTAATCCTAAGTCCACTTAAGTTTTCTATAGACCTAGAATACTTGGTGAAATAAGAATAGACTTTAGTTTTTTTAAGCTAAAAAGAACACCCAAGTATACCTAGAAAATTCATCTACTAATTTATAGACATAGTGCTTACCATTTAGACTATAAAATCTAGATAGTTCAAATAAATCCATATGAACCAACTCAATAGGTTGATAAGTTGACAATTCTCTCTTTGATTTAAAATAAATCTTGTGTTATCTCCCTTTTTGACTAGGGTTACAGACTTTTTAATTTGGGAAATCTAGTTTGGGTATATCCTTAACTAACCATTTTTTAGTAAGATTCCTAAGTGAGTGAATATTATAGTTTCCTAGTCTCTTATTCAAAATCCAAGATTATTTGTGAAAGGAACTCAAGTAGGAAATTTTTTGAAAAAATAAAGAATTAAGATCAATAACATAACCCTTTTCATTTCTTAAAGAAGTAAAAAACTAAAGCATATTTAGAATAAAAAACATTACATGCATTATTCTCAAATTTTACATGAAAACTATCATCACATAATTGTGAGAAACTAATTTGGTTATAATTTAGACCATCAGAAAATATTACCATAGAAATTAAAATAGAATCATTGTTGCCAATCTGGCCAAGGCTGATGATTTTCCCCTTAGAATTATCACAAAAGGTGACGTAACCACCATCAACCTTTATTAGGCTCTTAAAGCTAGAATAATCTTCTATCAGATGACTTGAAAAACCAATTTCCAAGTACCATAGACTTTTATAGGAGGTATTTAAATAGTTTTCTTACAAAACAAAATTCATACAAGAAATGATTTTGATACATAGATTTTCTTGGGTATAGAAATGTTAATAATCAGGGATTTAGGAACCCATATTTTTTTAACAGATCTATTTTAAATAGACTATAATCTTTTTTAAATAAAAAATTTGTTTGGAACTTTAGATAAATAACTAGCAGTAAAACTTTTAGATTTGGACTTTGGAACAAATTTTATCTTTACTAATATTCTTTGTCTAGTTTGGTATCCTATACTAGTAATATATTTTGGAGAAACTTGTTTTCCTAAAAATATATGTAAGAGTTTCTCTACCATTTGAAAATTTTTATAAATAATTCTTAAATTTTTAATTTTAAAGTTTAAGTTCAGTATTTTCTTTTAACTACTAATCATTTTTCTCCTTTTCAATAGATAAATTAGATTTAGTATTGGCGGTCAAAGCATTTTGTCTTTTCAGAACTTTGTACTTGTCTTTAACTTCATTAATGGTATCTTCTAACATCTTGTATTTTTAAAACATCTCTTCTTTAGACATGTTGTCATTATAATGCTCATTCAAAGAATTATTAGAGGTAAACATAAGTAAAACATTAGAAACAACAAGTACCTCAAATACATTAGTTATAAAGAACATGTTGGCTCTGTTAGAATTTTTTTCATGTAATAAATCAGAATCATGGGAGCTATCCTTAGAAGCACTCCAAGTGGATTTCATTAATTTCTTATACCTTTGGTCTTTGTCATCATATTTCTTTTTTTATTTTAACTTTGGACAATCTGCTTTCATGTGTCATTTTATTTTGCATTCATGGCATGTAATCTCATTTGTTCCATCATCCTTCTTACAATCTTTCTTCTAGTTTCCTTTACCATCATACATTCCTTTGTATATAGGATTTCTGAAAAACTTATTTTTCCTATAAAATTTATTGAACCTTCTATCTAGGTGGTCTATCTCCTCATCACTATCTGGTGGTGACTCACTATCACTTGAACTTTCAAAATTTATCTTTTCATTTTCCTTTTCTCTTTGTTTGGATGCAGTAGTCTTAAAGGATACTGATTTTATTTTTGTCTCATCAGCTTCCTCTCGATTGAATTTCAGTTCATCTTCATACATCATCAGCTTAACAATCATCTCCTTGACTGGAATTTTACTGATGTCACATGATTCTCTAATTGAAACAGATGTGCCTCTCCATATTTCTATAAGGCATCTTATAAATCTAATGATTTGGTCTTCTTTAGACACTGGATTACCAAGAAATCTCATAGTGTTCAAAATTTCATTAAACCTAAGATAAATTTTAGAGAATATTTTATCAGGCTATATTTTAAAGGAATCATACTTTATAGTATATATATTTAATCTCATTTCCTTGAAATTGGTTGTTCCTTCATGTGAAATAGACAAGGTATCCCAAATCTCAAAATAAATTTTACAAGTAGAAATTCTATTGAATTCCTCATATCCTATAGCACAATACATGGTATTCATGGCTTTATAATTACTATTATAAGTAGTTTTGGTTGCCTCATCCCATGTAACTCTAGTAGTTGTAGGCAGTTCATATTTATCTTCTATGGAAATCCAAATCTCAAATACCATACTCTCTACATGTATTTTCATTTTTATCTTCCACTGAGAAAAATTATTTCCATTAAAAAATAATCCTTTTTTGTAGTAGAAACTTCTTAAAAATTATCCATTTAAAGAGTTAAATTTAGAACAAGTAGAAATTTAAGATCTTTAAAGCACAACTAAAATTACAGTTGAAAAGTTTTTAAAAACTTTGATACTAAAACATAATCCTTTGATACCCAAATGCTAGTCGGAGTGAGTATCTAAAGAGGGGGGTGAATTGAGTACCCAATAAAAATTTTGTTAAAAATTTTATTAAAATAAAATCCCCCAACTAATTTAAATATGACCCAATATACCAAAAATAGTTATTTGATATAAGTTTTAATCTTTTAAAATATTTCTCAAAAGATTTATTAGGTCTCATCTAAAAAAATATACATTATTATTTTATCCTTAGAAATAAATTTACTCAAATAATATCTTCTATAAACACTAATTAAGATAAAATATAAAAGTAGTGGTTTTGTTTACGGTTTAAAAATAGATTCAGTTTAAAGAAGACAAATAAACAAAATATAAAGTGTAAATTAAATACAAGAGGTTCAGTCTCAAGTTGAGACTTAGTCCTCTCCACTTGGAAATCACCTACTTCCAAGCAGTTTATATAAAATGAACTTTTGACCCACAACCTGGATCGAGTTTTACAATAGTATACCAACTGTCCAGACTACACAGGGCCTCTTCCACAATTTTCATAGGAGTAAAAAATACATCATGTCACATAAGACTTATACCACAGTTATTTTGGAACAAACAGATAAAAAGAGTATGAGAATATATCAAGTATCTTCCAGTTTAATTCAGGAGACAGTGTGGGCTAAAATAAAATAGATTAAGCTACACTACTTGTAATGTAAAATAAAAATAAAAAAAACATAGAACTAAGGGTGTAGAAGAATCAGTGTTTCTCTGTGTGTTAGGATCTGTAGCTTGTGACTCTTTGAAAATGAGTTGAACTGAGGATTGATTCATATTTCAGAATATTAATATAGAAAAAAGTTTCATAGAATCTTTTTCTTGACTGAAGGATGAAACTAGATGTAATATGTGCTTTTGATTCCTTAATTGAGTGTATTTGTGTAAGATATCTTCAAATTCTTGAAATATGCTCTAGATATCAAGTATATAAAAAACTTTTTTAATATTTGTGTTCCTCTCTTCACTTCACTTCATACTCTCATATACACAAGGGAGTCTACTTTCACTCTTTAATAGCAGCAGCATGCACGGACACATCATCCTGACATCCTATATCCTTGTAATCAGAGATGATACTTCCTTTAATATAGCACTGAAATATTTTAAGAAACAATAATTAAAATAACATTTGACATTAATTCAATAATATAACTGCTATATATAATTAATTCCAAAATATAAGTAAAGTAATAGTGGAAGTGAATCCTAGAATGGAGACTCTCTAGAGATATCTATGTCTAGTGGTGTGACACCGGTGGTATAAAACTGGTGGTGTGACACTAGCAGTGTGACTCTAGAATTGTGACACTGGCAGTGTGTCCTTATAATGGTGACTCAGCTAGTGATAGGTCATCCTTTTGGTGAGGACTCTAATGATGGTAGGTCAAGTTGGCAGTGACTCATACTTTTCCTAATTTACAGTTTAGTGGTATGACATATTTGATGGTGAATCATTCCATTCTTCACCAAAATTATATTCTGGAGGTGACTCATAGATGACGATGAGTCTTTCAACACTTATCCAATTTTGGATCACTGCAGTGAGTTCTCCTTGGTGGCGACTCAACCTCAATAGTGATTCATTGAACTGGCGATGACTCATCCTTAGAAAAATTTCACCACCTATCTAATATTATAAAATTCTAATAGAATGAGATGAATCTTATTAGTATCTATATAAATATGATTTTGTGATTATTAAAACAATATTGTTAGTCACCTTAACAAAGGTGCCAATAGTTTGGACACATCAACTAAAACTGGATAGGAAACTGGAGGGAACTGAAAAAAATTATAAATCTAAAGGAAACCAAGTGGATATAGAAACTGAGGTGGAAAAGGGTAGTCTACATAGAGTTGAGAAGAATTTGATTGATATTGGGAGAAAAGAATGGTCCATGTTGAGAGGCAGTTCTCATCCTAAATGTTATTCCTAAAGAATAAGGAATTTCCTCCTTATTCCCCATTATGTGTGTGTGTGTGTGTGTTTGTTTGTAATGACATGTAGAGAATTAAAGGAGATGGATTCATCCCTTGAGGGGGATCATTGATGAGTTAAAGCTATTAAATCTTCACTGTATAATGAATATGGAACTCCTAAATAGATTTATAAAATTGGAATATGAGTTATTCCAATCACACATTCATCCCTTATTCTTAATTATATTAATCATATCAATTAAGGGGATGTTCTTGGTTAATTACAAAAGGATAAAAGGGGGGATATATATATTTTACACCTAAACTTTCTAATGTGTTTTTATAATTTTTTAAAATATTTATCATTTTATTCATAAATCTAATTACTTAGAACCACTAAAACGATAATTGAGAATTTCTAAGAATGATTTCATATGCATAGTAGTTTATGGACAACAGAGACAACCTTGGTTGTATCTATCTAGTTTCTACATCGCGTTATCCTAAGTAGACTTAGAGTTGATTAACTAAATTCTATTTTCTATGAAATCAATGTGATATCATCCTTGTCTCATAAGTGTTAATGAAATAATAATTTAAGGGAGTAGAACATGTTTTTGAGGAGAATATGAGATGAGAACACCCCCACTTACCCTTTTCATTTTTTTTCTAATAAGGAAGAGAAACAATTTGAGTACACATATTGAACTTTAAATATGTGAATAAATATTGACAAAAAAATGAAAAGGGGGAGATTTTTGGGCTGATTGTTTCATTTTTTTTCAATGATGTATCAATATATGTTTGGTGAGTTGAATATGAAGTGGTGATGCATGGAGAATTTTTATGGATTCATAAAATGACATTGGATTTCATGATTAATCAATTATCCTTGTCAAATGTGATGATTGATTATTCTGATCTTCAAAGGAATCAATTAAAACATATTTAAGAAGACCTTACAAATATTTATTTTCAATAGGATTTAAAGTAGGTCATACAAAAGTTCCTTATTGCATGAGGATAAGGCCATTAAAAATATATATTTTTCATTAAGAAGATTTGAGTATATGTCTTGACATTTACTTTTGAATTATGAAAATATTTGATAACTCTTTTGATAGAGGATTACTAAAAAATTGTCTATACAAACCAACTAACTAGGCCATCTCATCTAAGGCATTATGGGAGATGGGCTCAACCATGCACATGGGAGCCACCCAACCTAGCCCACATGGTAGCTGAGAGGGGGATAATGCATAGTACCACAAGAGATTTCTCAATGGAGGAGCACATGTAGATGGGACCGGGTTACGATGGGCCAATGCAGGCATGACACAACCCATGAGGATAGTTTGTAGTGTGTTGCGGTTGCAATACCCCACTGTCGGCTTGAAGCACTACTGGAACAGAAAAAATTATAAGAAAGAAGAAGGGTGAATGAATAGTTGATGTGGGATAAGAGTCTTAGTGGTTATTGTTGCTCCATCATTAAATATACCTAAATAATATATGATGCTTTATTTAATTGATCTAATCCATTTTATTTCCACAGGATGTGTTTTCAACATTGTCATTTTTCTAAATGTTCCAGTATGCCAAAGTGGATGGTTGGGCCTCCATCAATCAAACCTGAGGTCACCTTGGTTATTCTGAGGTTTTGATTTTGAGGTGATGATATGGATAACCTCCATGCATTCATGCTATGCTTTTCATGCATTCAAGAGTTCAAGGAACATGCCACTGTCGAATAAAAACAAAGTTATAAGAGGTGGTTCGAGCATCTGATAAACATGGATGCTTTTGAGATTTTATGAAGTGATGAAGCACGTAATCCATATTACATGCATGTGAGGAGTAAAATCAAAGTCATATCAGGAGATATTCTATGATTTTTGGAATAACATATTTTTAGACATGTTTAATTATTTGTGTTTAATTAAATCCTTGACACCGCTTAAATCTCAAAGATTTGACATGGAATTGCTTTTGGGGATTTGAATCAATGAATTTTGGAGAAATATGGTTGTAACTCACCTATAAAAGTAAGAGTACCAAGCCAAGGAGTGATGATGATACATTGATAAGTATCTCATTTTTTCCAAATAAAAAAATCACCATGAATTTTTTTTTTGAGGAGATTCCATATAGAACTCTATTGTCATGAAGAATATCTATCATGGGTATTCGAAGTGTTTTTAACACTCAAATAGTTTCATAAATAATTTTTTCTGTAAATCCATTTAGGATTTCATGATACTATTATCTATATTCCTCTCAGTTGGTGTGAAACTTGAATCACACTAAACTAGTGTGAAGGTGATTTTTGAGAAGGTTGTGTGCACTCTTGCATAGAAGAACAATGATCCATACCAATTCAGGTTTGCGTAAAGGATACGGTGCATAATTGAATTCATATTTTAATATAGTTAGACACTGTGAAACATAAATAAAGGAATAAAAAAGGCAGTGTGTGACACTTGCATGATAGACTTGTGCACATAACATTACTCAACCATTAGGTTTTACGAAAAAGATAGTGGAAAGTGGAAAGTACATGAATAAATTAAATACATGCATGCATAATCACTTGAGAAAAAACTAAATCATAATAAATACAAGTTGATATTTCGTATAAAATAATAACAAGGAATATATATTTGAAAGGTTTTATACTTTGATAGGACTATATTTTTTCATACATTCCTAGAGAGTGAGTAACAAATCAAATATACATTGCATATATAGTGTTCATAACTTAAACACATTTCAGTGAGGTTGGGTCTTCATTAGAAGAAGAAAGAATTATAGTCTAAGCATTTGTTTCACTAAGGTTACAGGTGATAAAAATTATTAAGAAATACCAACTGACCCGATTAGTGGATATTGAAGGTACTTGAAGAATACATGAGAATTTAACATCCTACAATCTTGTGTAATAAGATCAAGATATCATCTTATAATGGATCAAGCCTTGAAAAAAGTGAATAATTCTTCTAATCAAAGTTGAAAGAAGTGGAAGTATTTTGGTTGGAGATGGAAGTAGGAGTCTCTCAGTTTGATATGGAGTAGTGGAAGTATTTCAGTTCGAGTTAAAAGAAATGAAATTATTTTATTTGGAGTTGGAAGTGTAAGGAGTCTCTTGATTTTATTCATATTAGAAGAAGTCTCTTAGTTGATGTTGGGAATAGTGTAATCACTTTTTTGATAATAAAGAATATATAACTAGGGGGAATAACCAGTTTTAGTAAGGAGTGGGATTTTTCAAACCATGTAAATATTTTTTAATACTCCATCCATTATATAATTACACATGAGGTGAGATTGAGAGATAATATTTGGTTGATTTAGAACCTTAACAAGTTTGAGTGGTTGAATTTAAATAAACGGGATTCGTAAAAAGAAACCATGGATTCACCCCTCTACAATCAGTGGTCAATTAGGACTGGGGATCTATAGTCCTCATAATTAGCATTAATATTCACATATATTGTGCTTCCAAAGACTCTAAGGTCACCAAATTTTATATATTCACTGAACTATAACTCCTATATAAGTTCCTACCCAGTTGTTGATGTTGTACTTTTGTTGACTAGATATTCCATTGTTTTCAGTGCTACCTCCCAAATTCCCTTATACATTCCATAGTGTAACTATATTCTTAGAGACTTCTCAGTTAATTTTGGTTTTATTTTTAATCCACTCTATTCTTTTGTGAATTTCCAAGAATCATCTTCCCATGCCTTATCCTATTCCATTAAAAGAAATTCTAGAAGTTGTATTTGGTGTACTCACCACCATTATCAATGTAGAGGCACTTCAAATTATGGTTGACCTCCCTTTCCACACTAGATTTAAATTGAATAAATTCCTAAAAAACATTAGGCTTATTCTTTAAAAAAACCCATACCTTTCTCATAACATAATCAATGAAAGTAACAAAGTAGAGTGGACTTCCAAAGGATCAGATGGGGGGAGGTCCCCAAACATTCGAATTAACCAGTTATAATTTCCGGGACCTTGTATTTCATCCATTAATGTTTAAGTAAAACTCTTCTATTTCCTCATTATATAGATCTCACAACTTCCTATATCCATGTTTCCAAGATTCAATATTCCTTTTCTAGTTATAACTTTAATGTTATTCTCACTGAGGTGACCCAGCCTACAACGTCAAACTTCCAAATCATCCAAAATTGTGATTCCAGCCATTTAACTTATGTCGAAATTTCCTATCAAGTAAAGAGTATCATATTTAACTCATTAGGAAACCACCATGGATCCTGTGATCACTTTTTATAATCCTTTTTCAAATCTAGTCCCATAGACCACTTTATTAAATTAACCAAATAAAATTAAGTTATTCTAAATTTTGAGGATATATATGACTTCTTTAAGGTTTAAGAAAATTCTATTATTTATCCATAAATCCACATAAACTTTTTCCACAATCTCTATTGCTTCACTAACCTCCAAATATACTTTACCAAATTTTCCAAATATATAATTCTCTAGGAATATTTCCTCTCCATTTAAATGGAATGATGCACCCAATTCAACCACCCATGAATCCACCAAATTATTAAAACTTAGAATAAAACTGTTACTTTCCATTATTATACTAATATATTTTTAAATTATAGAATTTAATTACCTACTATATCTTTCCTTCCAACACTTTAAATCATTTTTTATGTGACCCATTTTTTTTAAAAATCCAACATGTGGGTCCTAGGCCAGCTGATTTTCCACAGTTTTTTCCTTTTCCCTATGACTTATCTTCTGATGGTTTTTTCTAATATAACTTTTGTTTGGGAGACTATCCTAATACCTTTTGATTAATATAATTACCAAATAATTATTGGATTTCCCTCCTCCATAACTCCTCATTCAGTATCAGGTTCCAGATATCATTAAACACTAGATCCGCCTTTCTAAAATAATTACTCTTTATAGTGACCATTGTATCCCAACTCTCAAAAAGTGAAGATAATAGATGTAGAACCCATAAATCATCCATGAAATTCACCTCCACCAATTTTAACTTCCCTCAGATCTTGTTAAGGTCATTCAAATGATCTATTTTCGGCCATCCTTCTGATATTCTTAATCTAAAAAACTATTGAATCATGAAAATTTTGTTCAATGTCATTGTATTTTCATACATAATGGTAATATCTTTAATAATTTTAACAATGATTTTATTTTACCTAATATTAAAGAAAATTTTTTGGGAAAAAGACATCATCACCAAGGCTGGTGCCTTTCTATCCAACTTTTCCCATTCCATTTTTTCAATTTTATCCATAAGCCAAAATATGTTCCATCAAAGTTGTAGATATATACCTTACCACATTTTTATTCCATATAATTTATTGACATTAACTCTCACTGAGATATAAGATAAAATCAAGTAAATAAATAACTAACCTGCTTGGAACTGTGTACTTTGATACCACTTATTGGGAATCTAAACACCTAAACTTCTAATCCGACCACCATAAGATGACTACTTCACTGAAAAAAAGTTCCCTATCAGAAGAAGATCACCAGGAAATTCACAATGGAAATATATTCCTCTATAAGGAATCCCTTTATGTAATGTTGCGTGCCCTCCTAGTCTGTTACTTTTTTAGTTTTTGTAATTTTAGGTGTTTGGGGGAGGTTCTGGGAGTTTTTTGTGGAAGCTGGAGGTTTAGTAGAATTTCTAAAGGAAATACACATCATGTAAGTGTATTACATGACATGTAATGGTGGTTCATAGCTTGTGTGTGGCCAGTTCATGATGTGTATAATTTTAGAGTTAAATAAAAAAAGGCGACACATTTTTCTGTGGAACCAAACCCTGAGGATAACACGATCTTAAAGGGGGTTACATGTTATGTAAATCCCTGATGTAGTGTAGTTTTAAAAGTTTTTTCTAGAAAAAATTTCATTAATTCATCCATGGAATCTTCTTCCTATAATTTTTGGCGAACCCTGGTCACCCTAAGGAGTTCTTCAAGCCCAATTCCTCCCTCTTTGATTTGTTGGTCTTGGTGGTTTTTTTTTTCAATCTATGGTAATTCCTTCTTTCTTATTGGATGGTTTTCTCATGTTCTCCTTTGGATTTTCGCTGTGGTGGTGTGGTTTGGTTTGGGTTGTGTGTTTGGGATGAATTTTTATGGTCTTAGGTTGCGGTGTAGGTTGATCTATGTTTTATCGTGGTTTAGTTGTGGTTTGTGGGAATTCTTCTCTGCCCTATGGTGCCCAGCGAGTCGTAAAAGCTTCTTTGAGGTAGGGACTTTCAGGTTTCTCTTTATTTTGTATCATGCGGGAGGGGTTTACATTTTTTTATCCATGGGTTATGGTTGTGTTGGATTAATCAAAGATAAATAATTGGTCAAATTTAATTAAAAGGGGTAAAATGGGGTTTTAGTCACATGTTTTTATAGATTTATTATTATTGTGATATTTTGAATTGTATGGGATTGATGCCATGTTGAAAATTATAGTTTTTCGGGGCTATGTTTGTGCTAGATATATGTGTTGAGATTACTGATTTGGTTGTGATTGTTGTGATATCACCCTAAAATGGAAAATTTATAACCACTTATATTTGGATAATAAAACGATTGCCCCAGGATAATAACATGTGTGATAATGTCCCTAAAATAAAGTGGAATGTGATAAAATCCCCTTTGTAAATCTATAAAATGATCTTGATGTTTTGTGACATGTGGTCATGCTTATGGGATGGTGATGTGTGTTTGGGGCATGTGGGGTTGATGGTTCATGTGTTGTGCTTTTGGGGAGGCGAGTTGGTTTGTTTGTCCGTGATTTTGGGGTGGAGAGGTGGTTTGTTTGGCTGTGCTTTTGGGGCGATGAGGTGGTGGTTTCTTTGTGCTAGATGCTCAAGTAGTGATGGAATAATTTAAATAATTTTTTGATAATGTTTTAAATGGATTGGGTTGGTTTGGTTAATGGTATGAAAATGATTAATTAATAATTAAATGGTGGGTTGTGTGGTTAAACATGGTTGATGCAGAATAATAAAAAGAATGATATGATTAAATGAAATTGGTTGGAAATGTGAAATGGGGTTTGTGGCTTAATGTGTGGTGTTATGCATTAAGAGGTGGTAGAAAAGGTGATAGTGTTGTGAATTTTTTAGTTTGTGAATCCATAGGTTGGTCTTGAGTGTTTGATAATATATATATACTTGTATATTCTTATGATTTCTATATTCACCCCACCCACATTAAGCACTATGTGATGACACCCTCATATTCATACAAGGGTGTTTTTTCCAGCATTTGGTGAGGAGTGAGGATGGTTGGGTACCTTATCTTTCCCGCTATCTATTCTAGGTGAGGTAGGTATTTCCCAAGCTATGATGGTTGAAGGTATGTTAGTGCATTAGATGGTGGTTTAGATAGTCCAGGTTATTGCAGGTGAGATGTGATGGCCTAGGTGTTTTTGAGTGAGATGTGATCGTGCTTATGGGGTGGTAGCCCATGTGTCTTCAAGAAAGGTGTGACATGGTCGTTCTTGTGGGTTGGTGAGCCCAGGTGTCTTTAGGTGAGGTGTTTTGTGACTGTGCTTATGGGGCGGTGTGGTATATAGATGAGATGGGAGTTCCAGGACGCATGGTGTTGGGCGTAAGAGAGGCATACTTGTGGGAAAGTGGTGCAGGGTACACTTATCGATGTGATTCCTATTATATTATTTTACTTGGTCTATATAATTTGGTGAGTGTGATTTGGTGAGGTTGTGATGGTTAATATACCTTGATAGGTGCTTTTTGGTTCTACTATTTTCTCACTGGTGTGTTAGTATGCTTCTTTCACATGTGTATTAGAGACCTTGGCTTTCCTATTGACTATACTTGTATTCTCACCCTATGTATATAAAACTATTTTCAGGTTTCTAGGAGGATTATGTGGACCGTTCTAGACACTATTATCTCATATCCTTAACAGTTTTTGCATTGCTACTTTATCTTTACTTTTGGGAATTTACTTTGGAGACTTTTATTATATCAATTATATTTATACATGCATTGTGGGATGGTTTTGGTTTCTTTTTATATTATCTCATGAAGTTTATTTTGGATGATTCATCTTATCTCCTGATACTATTTATATTATATAGGGTAATGCCTCCCATACATGATATTTTTATACCCTCAGTGCTAGTTTCCAACCTAGGGATTACTGGAGGTGGGACTCAAGGGACATTATCTATCTCCCCGCATTTTGGTATCTTTAGATGGAGGGAGTCATGACAGAGTTGTATTGAAGTAGTGTTTGAGACATAGGATAGATTTTTGAGTTAGGCACGGTGAGTATTTCATGGGATGGTATGGAAACAGTAAAAGATGACCTTGGTGCACATGATTTTAGGGATCCTCGTGATCTAGTGCATGGAATCTAAGCTTATTGAACGACCAAGTGAGGTGGATCTATTTTTAGGTTAGAGACCTAGGAGAGGTACATGAATCACAATGACTTGTGTTCTTTTTTTGAATTGGGTTGTTTTGGGAAAATTTAAATGGATAAAAAAGTGAATTAAATGAGTTAAAATAAATCTTAATAAAATTATACACTACCAGGATTAAAAAGTTTTTTGTTTTCCTTTCAACTATTTCTCTTGTTTTTCATTCATGTGTAGCTTAGGAAGTTGATATTCAATAGAATGATTTGGTTGATTGTTGTAGAGTTGATCTATTTAAGGAGGATGATCAGTGGAAGTGGATGTTGCATGCTTTAAAATGGAGGGTTTTGGGGAAGTATGAGGGAAGTGTCTCAGATGTGGAGATAGAGAGTTGGATAGAAGAGAATATATTTCTTTTAGTTTTATCAAGGTCTCAACAGAGTACTGGGACCCTTTGGTAGTCAGTCAGATTCAAGGAGCTACATGTCAGTGGTGGAAGTTGTATCTGAGAGAGAGGAAGGAGGCAGATGTTTTGTGGGCCTACTTCTATAAATTGTTCTAGGCAGATTTCATTTCATCAAACGTTAATGTAGTAAATATCTAGGATCTTATTTCTCTTTAGTAGAGGATCATGTTAGTGTGGGAGCTGGGAATCAAGTTCAAGGACCTTATTAATTTTTTCCCAGATCTTTTTCCAGAGGAGTAGCCTCGTGCGAGACATCTTAAGGAGGCACTTTGTCATTCTATCCAGTATACAGTTACTCCTTTTACCTTTCCCACATATCTGGAGGTTTGGAAGAAGGTGGAGGTTATCAAGAAAATGCACTTGCAAGGATTTTTTCCATGATAGGGGAACTAGTAGGGTTCCTTGAGGAGAAGAGTTTTCCATGGAAGGTCTCAAGAACCATGACCTTTGAGTTTTTGATTAGAGAGGATTCAACCTCAGCAGCTTCCTTTCTGGCCTTTTGTTCCCAGTGGTTTCCATTATGTTTTTGGGAGCATTGTGCCAGCATGTTTTGGTTGTGGGGTTCATGACCATCACTATAACCAAATATTAATAGTTGCCTGATCTCAGTTTCATGGAGGTGGATAGGTTCAATGCTATCCTCTACATCTATTTCTAGGGAGGTTGTTTCAACAGTGGGGGAAGTAGGTTTTTTCTATGCTAAGTGGAGATGGAGTATATAGAGGTCGACCCCAAGATTTTACTCATGTTCAAGGACTACAACCTAAGTGAGTTCATGGATGTGGTTTTCAACAGAGAGGTAGAGGATCTGGGCATGGTCAGTTGCATGTAGTAGAGGAAGTAGTTCTAGAGGGGTGGAGATTGTTAGAGGTATAATTATTTTGTTTAGTACCCTTGTTTTTGACTTGTTTGATTTAGGAGATTCTCAATCCTTTATTTCACTCACTCTATCCCATTCTCTAGGACTATACGTAGGGAGGATTCCTGTTCCCCTGGTGTTTACTATGCTAGTCAGAGGTTAGAACAACTCATTTTATGTGTTCCAGTGGTGTAGACTGATGATGGGGCCACATCAGTACCATGGGGATATTTTCTTGCTACAGATGTAGCCATACGATATCATCCTTAGCATCAAACATTTTTATTCCATACATTCTATTATTGACTGCTTTTGGAGGAGAGTTTTGTTTTTGGATGTGGATGGACAACTTGTGGTTTTCATTGAAGAGTGGGGTTGTCAGGTAAGTAGTCAACATATGGAGCCCCTTTTTCTTGTTGGATGAGTTTTCGGTGTAATTAATGAACACATATATGGTATAGTTTCCCAAGTTAGTTGGGGTGTTTCGGGATGTTTTTTCTAAGGTGTTTATGATGATACCCCCCTCAACATGATGTTGAGTTTGGGATAGACTTATAGCCTGGTGCTTCTATAATTTCAATGGATCCTTATCAAATGGAACCTTATGAGTTGTAGGAGTTGTGGATTTAGATAGATGATATGATTCACAAGGGTTTTATCTGGCCCAGTGTGTCACCGTGGGGTGATCCAATGTTATTCTATAAGAAGGCGAATGGTAGTCTAAGGTTGTGTATAGACTGCTAGATGTTTAATCGGGTGATGGTCAAAAACCATTACCCTCTTCTAGGGATAGATGATATTTTTGACTAGATGAGAGGGGATAGTAGGTTTTCTAAGATCAATTTATAGTTTTTATATCACTAGTTGAGGGTGAAGGAGGGAGATATCATGAATAATTCCTTCATATGTAGGTATGGGAACTTCAAGTTTGTATTCATGCCATTCAATGTTATGAACATGCCAACTGTATTCATGGGGATTATGAACTTCATGTTTTATGAGTTCCTAGATCAGTTATTCATCATATTCATTGATGATATCTTTATCTACTAAAAGTTATAGGAAGATCATGCTGAGTATATCATAACTCTATTTTATGTTATTCAATGCCACTAGCTCTATGGAAAGTTGTACAAGTGTAATTTTTGAATATGAGGTGAATTTCCTCGTACATTTGGTGTTTGATTAGGGTGTGGAAGTAGACCCATTAAAGGTAGAAGTAGTTGTTTCTTGGGAATCACCTAATAATTCAGTAGAGGTTCATAGATTTCTTGGTCTTACAGGATATTATTGGATGTTTTTACCCAAATTATCTCAATTTGTAGCATTGTTGAAAGAATTTTCTAGGAAAGACCAAGATTTTTTGTGGAGTGATCAGTGTAAAGCAGCATTCAGTTACCTGAAGAGGAATTTGGTTAGTGCTCAAGTGCTCTAGTTTCCTAAGGAAGGTGTGATGTTTGAGGTGTTTTTTGACTCTTCCCATATAGGCCTGGGATGCATACAAATAAAGTGGTGGAATATGATATCAATGGATCTATATAGTTATGTCCCCATAATTATAACTCTTCTACCCATGATATGGAGCTAGCAACGGTTGTGTTTGTGATAAATTTTTGGTGGCATTACCTCATTGGGGAGCACTTTTTGGTCTTTACAGATCACAAGAGATTGAGGTATATCTTTTCCCAATGTGATTTGAACTTACATCAGTAGAGGTGTATGGATTTTCTTCATTATAATGATTTTGAGATCTCCTATACCTTAGGAAAGGGGAATTTTTTTCTAATTCTTTGAGTAGGAAGTCGTAGAAGATAGTTGTTTAGAAGTTTGGGGATACTTAAAGAGTAATTGAGGAATTAGTAGCCTTGCACTTAGATATAAGATTGGATAGTGGTAAAGGTTGTTTGTTTTAGATGACAGTATATTCTTCTTTGATGTAGTAGGTGGAGGAGTCTTAGTAGGGTGACTTAGAGGCAGAGGTGATCCATTATCATTTTTTCCTTGGTGATTCTCCAGAGGGATAGTTGCAGGATGGTCAAAACCGAATGTTGTTTTGTGGGTGGTTATTTTTTCTTGTATTAATGCATAATGGAGTCCTTTTTAAGTTTCATAAATCGCCTTTGGTGGTACACCCAGGAGTTACCAAGATGTACCATGGCTTGAATATGCAGTTTTGGTGGCTCGAGATGAAATATAAAGTGGAAGAGTTTGTGGAAAATTTCTTGGTTTTACAACAATTAAAGGTCAAGAAAAATGTTCTTGGTGGTTTGTTGCAGCCCTTGGATGTTCCCAAGAGGAAATGGGATGAAATATCGATGGATTTCATCACAGAGTTAACTAGAGATCATGGAGGTTGTGATGTTATCTAGGTGGTCTTGGATCGATTGATGAAATTGGCCCACTTCTTAGGGATCAAGGAATCAGGCATAGTAGATTCCTTGGAAAGATGTATAAGGATGAGGTGGTACAGTTTCATGGATTTTTTAGGTCCATTGTCTCAGATTGAGATACTAATTTTAACTCATGATTTTGGAGGGTATTGAAGCATTATTTTGGCACTCAGTTACAAATCAACACTACTTTCTGCCCTCAGATAGATGAGTGGATGGATCAGACTATATAGATTTTGGAGGATATGTTGTGAATGTGCATTTTAGACTTCAGCGGATCTTGGGTACATTATTTTCCCTTGGTGGAGTTTTTTTATAATAATAGATATCACTCTTCCATTAGAAGGGACCCATTTTAGGCTTTTTACGGGAGACTATATCATTATCCATTGTGCTATCCATAGGTTGGGGAGACAAAATTTCTTGGTCTTGATGTGGTGTAGAGCACAACTAAGGAAGTTCAGCTTGTTCGTGGGAGGATAAAAGTAGTGTAGGACCAGAAGAAGTATTATTCTGATCATATAAGGAGGCCCTTAGAGTTCAATGTTTGGGACCCCATGTTCTTAAAGGTTTCCCCTCTATGTGGGAAGTGTAGTTTTGGAAAAGGTATTAAGATTTCCCCAAGGTTTTTTGGGACCTATGAGGTGTCAAGTAGGGTTGAGGAGGTGGTGTATTGGTTGGAATTTCCACCATCGTTAGAGAGGATCCACGATGTCTTTCAAATATCTCAACTTCATTTGTATCTTCATGATGACTCTCAATTCATTGACTGGGAAGAGTTGGATATCAAGGATGACATGATGTTGGTGGAATGGCCATTATAGATCTAGGATCACCAAGAGAATATGATGTGTGGATGGACCATTTCTTTGGTTCGTGTGTTGTGGAGTCATGGTGTCCTGTATGATAGTACTTGGGAGTGAGATACGCAGATGTGTTTCTAATTCTGGGAGTTGTTTTGAGTTTTTATTTTCTTTTTTTTACATTGTGATGTGATGTTTGGATCCTTTAGTTTTATAAGATGAGTTATTTTCCTTGTTTTATGATGTGTGTGGTGTGATGTGTGATATAGTTATGACATATCAAAATGTGATGACCAGATAACTAATTGAGACACATTAACTATGAAGTGATTAAACAAATTTGGGCAAGTCAGTGCCCCCAAAGCGGATAATATCTTGACCTTGAGGATGGAATTCTCCGATTCGTGTGTTTGGAAAGATGTGGTTTATTAGTTGTAGTGGTTATTGGTTTGGGATGTGTGGAGGTTAAGATGGTTGTGCTATGGTTTTGTGGAAGTGTAGTTTTGTGAGAGTAGGTGACTTGTGGTTGTGGTGATGTGGTTGTATAGTGTGTTTTGTAGTCATTTGGGTTGGCGTGTTAGACTAGTGGTAGCTTTTGAGGTATGACAAGACCCTTGAGAGGTATCTCGTGGGGTGTTTTTTCGGATCCATTTTATTCTAGTATTGGTTTTATATTCTTGAGGGATAAAAACATTTTATAGATATCTGATATAACAGTTTGTTCCCTCCTGATCTGTTACTTTTCCAATTTTGGTTGTTGGAGGTGTTCGGGGTAGGTTCTGGGAGTTTTTGGTGGAATCTAGAGGTGCAATTGAACTACTACAGAAAGAAACACCATGTAAGTGTATTACATGACATGTAATTGTGGTTCACTCCTTGTGAGATCCTAGTTCATGATGTGTATATTTTTAGGGTTAAATAATAAAAAGTCGATTCATTTTTTGAAGAAATTGAACCCTGAGTATTACACGATGTGAAAGGAGATTACATGTCATGTAAATCTCTAATTAAATGCAGTTTTAAAATTTCTTTCAAGAAGAATTTTCATTCATTATGTCATGGATTATTCTTCCGCTCATTTTGTTAGAACCATAGGCATCCCGAGGAGTTATTTAAGCCCTATTCCTCCCACTTTGATCCATTGGTATTGGTGGTTATTCATTGGCAATCCATGGTAATCCCTTCCTTCTTCTTGGATGGTTTTCTCCCATTATTCTTTGGAGTTTTTCTTTGGTGGTGTGGTTTTATTTGAGTTGTGTGTTTGGTATGATTTTTGATAGTTTTTAGTTTTGGTGTAGGTTGATCCATGTTTTCTCGTGGTGTTATTATGGTTTATGGTCATTCTTCTTCACCTTGTAGTGCGCAATGAGTGTATCATGCGGGAGGGGTTTACTTTTGTTTATCTATGTGTTATGGTTTTTTTTGGATTAATCAAAGATAAATAATTGGTTAAATTTAATTTAAAGGGGTAAAAATGGGTTTAAATCATATGTTTTTATAGTTTTATTATTATTGTGATATTGTGAATTGTACGGGCCAGATTTCCCATTGAAAATTGTGGCTATTTGAGGATTTTTTTTCACTATATATATGTGTTGAGATTACTGCTTTGGTTGTGATTGTTGTGATATCACCCTAAAATGGAAATTGTCTAACCACTTATATTTGTCTAATAAAACAGTTTCCCTAGGATAATGACTTGTGTGATAACATCCCTAAAATAAAGTGAAATGTGATAAAAGACCCTTTGTAAATCTATAAAATGATCTTGATGTGTTTTGACATCTGGTTGTGCTTGTGGGACAATGATGTGTGGTTGGGGGATGTGGGGCTAATGGATCGTGTGTTGTGGTTTTGGGTCAGTGAGGTGGTTTGTTTTTCCATGCTTTTGGGATGGATAGGTGGTTTGTTTGGCTGTGCTTTTAGGGTGGTGAGGTGGTTTATTTGGTTGTTCTTTTAGGGCAGCGAGGTGGTGGTTTCTTTGTGCTAGATGCCTGAGTAGTGATGGAATAAATAATTAATTTTGTGATAATGTTTGAAATGGTTGGATTGGTTTGGTTAATAGGATGAAAATGTTTAATGAATAATTAAGTGGTAAGTTGTTTAATTAAACATGGTTGATGTTGATTAATGAAAAGAATGAGATGATTAAATGAAATTGGTTGGAAATGTGAAATGGAGTTTTGGATTGATGTGTAGTATTATGCATTTAGAGGTGGAAGTAAAGGTGACAATGTTGTGAATTGGTTAGTTTGTGAACCTATAGGTTGGGATTGAGTGTTTGATACTACATATATATACTTGTATATTCTTTTTATTTCTATACACACCCCACCCATGTCGAGCACTATGTTCTGACACATGTATAGTCACACATGGGTGTTTTTTCCGATATCTAGTGAGGAGTACGAATGGGTGGGTACCCACTTTTTATCTCTCTCTCTCTCTCTCTCTATTCTAGGTGAGTTAGTTATTGCATAGGCTATGATGGGTGGAGGTATTTTAGTGCATTAGTTGGTGGTTGTGATAGCCCAAGTGTTTGCGGGTGAGGTGTGACGACCCAGGTGTTTTCAAGCGAGACATGATCATGTTTGTGGAGAGGTAGCCCAAGTGTCTTTAGGAGAGGTGTGACATGGTTGTTCTTGTGGGTAAGTGAGCCCAAGTGTCTTTGGGAAAGGTTTTTTGTGACTATGCTTGTGGGGAGGTGTGGTATACGGAAGATATAGGAGTTCCAAGACAGACGACGTTGGGCGTGAGAGAGACATACAAGTGGGAAAGTGGTGTAGGGTACCCTTATTGATGTGATTCCCATTATATTATATTACTTGTCCTATACTATTTAGTGAGTGTGACTTGTTTAGGTTGGTATAGTTAGTATACCTTGATAGGTGTTGTTTGGTTCTTCCGTTTTGTCACACATGCATTAGTATGCTTCTTTTACATGTGCACAAGAGACCTTGGTTTTCCTGATGAGTATACTTGTATTCTCACCCTATGTATATAAAACTATTTTCATGTGTCTAGTAGGATTACATGGACAATGCTAGAAATTACTAGCTCATATCCTTAACAGTTATTGTGTCACTGCTTTAGCTTTACTTTTGGGTATTTACTTCGGAGACTATTATTATATCAGTTCTATTTATACATGCATTGTGGGATGGTTTTGGTATTTTTATATTATTCCATGGAGTTTATTGTGGATGATCCATCTTATCTCCCGATCCTATTTATATTATATAGGGTAATTCCTCCCATACATGAGATTTTTATACCCTCAGTGCTAGTCGCTAACCCAGGGCCTACTGGAAGTGGGACTCGGGGGTAATTATCTCTCTACCCTCATTGTGGTATCTTTAGAGGTATGGGTTCATGACACTTGATTATTTTTACTAGAATTAGGTATTCAAATCACCCTAGCCACCACACAAAGTTGAAAAAAACACAAGAAAACTTACATAAAATGTAATTGAAAAAAATAAGGACCAAGGAAACAAGCAATTTTATATGCTTCATAAGATGAGTCCTATATATATGGGAGAAAAATTGCAACAAAAATTCCATTATAATTTGAAATACAAAGGAGTTACAAAAAAATTGTTTAACATAAGTAATCACAACAATAAATTCTACAACTCTGATCATCATCAATGCACTAAGGTCTCGCTAATTATATATAAGATTCATCCATTCGACCTATAATAATATATCCTTTAAAATATTTGATGAGCCAAAGAAACTACCATAGCTAATAAAACAAACCAGTATCCATGTGCCAATAACTTTTATCCATCAATATTATGATCCCTTAAACTTCTATACCCTTTTCAATTCAATATGCTTCTAGTAGATGGAAAAAATCTATCACCTACTTCCAGTGAATTTAAACATTAGTATTCATGTTCCCATCAAAATATAAAAATATCTAATGATCTTTCTCCCCCTAGAGAAGTCTCATTGTCGCTTCCCACACATGTCATCCAAATATTATCTGATACACAATGTTTTTGTAAATGTAATTCCAATGAATAAATTTCTAGTGAACTAAAATAAACACCAACACCCAACACAATCAAGGTTACCATTATATAAAACCACATATAATAATAATGGGTAAGGTTTATTTTCTTGAAATATTGGTTGGGTGAAAAAATATAATGAGGCTATTTTTTTATTGTTTAGTAATGATTTTGGAATTCAATTTTTTATATATGGGTTAGCATATCTATTATTTAGATTTTTGCTTGATTTGTTTCTAGGATCAAATTTAGAGGAAAAGGGTTGAGTTTATATGGTTTTTGGTCAACCATTAAATTAATTTGAGGGCAATATTTTTTGCATTGTTATCCAATTGAAGATGGGATTTGAAGACTTTTTTCCTTAGATATGAAAATTGTATGATTTTATTAGGTGTATGGTTGTATTTATTTTTTGGGTGAACTGATATATCTATAAACATTACTCAATATTTTTATTAATAGAAGTATGGTATGCACAAGTTTATATGGTCTTATTTTGGGATCCATCTCTTTTAAATTATTTGTGGGGAAAGAATAAGTAGAAAGTATTACAATTTTAAAAATTGTCTCCCATAATTTAATAATAATTACTAAAAATTTAACACTTTTTGGAAAGTGTTAAAATTATCCATAACATTTAAAAATAAAACTAGTCATTCAAATTGTTCATATTTAAAATTCCACGACTTCAAATGGTTTTATTCAATGATAAATGTTAAAATTTTGGGCTTTATTTTTTTAACCTAGAAGATTGATATTAAAATCTAGAAGCATAGTGTTAATATATGAAAATGAGGCATTACCACTAATTTTTGTAAAGGTGAACTTCCTTTTCTTAAAATAAATGCAGTTAATGAAAATTATCTTATCATTATACTTAATTTAAAGAAATATTTTTAGAAACTCCTTGTATTTTAACATTGATTATTGTAAATTTAATAATTTCTAGGCAGTCTTTCAATCCTCCATCAAAATGTACTATCTATTATGAAATTAATGAATTTGTGTGAATTTAAAAATAATCTGAAACATATAATCATTTATTTATGTATTTATTGGTTCAATTAATGATATTTTAAAACCCATAGATTTAAAATTCAAAGTAACAATTCTTGTATTAATTAGGCCTTCATAATGTTTTAACATTACATGTATTGACATCATACATATTATTGAACGCATCAATGAAATTTTTATTATCATTATAAATGTAGATGATGATAATTACCATGTCATTGTACTAAAATTAAAGTATCATGATTTTAACAAGAATTTACCACATTTTAACACTAATTATAGTAAATTTAGCACTTTCTATATAGTCTTCCAATTCTCTATCATAGTGAACTATTACTTATGAATTTAATGTATATGTAAAAATTTTAAAATACTTTGAAACATATAATCATTTATTTATATATTTAGTTAATCAATAAAAGGTATTTAATGAAAAAATAGATTTAAAATTAAAATTTTTAAATCCTGTATCATTTAGACCTTAATAATATTTTAGATTTAAATGTCAAGATATCATATATATTATTGACTGAATTGATGAGATTTTTATTTTATACAAGAATATAGATGATTAAAATTATCATGTCATTGTGGTTAATTTAAAGTATCATAATTTTAACTATAGTATCCAACATTTTAACACCAATTACTACAAATTTAATACTTTTTGGGAAGTCTTATAATTCTCTATCATAGTGAACAATATCTTATGAAATTAAGGTCTTGAGTTAAATTTGAAAATACTTAGAAATATATAATTATTTATTTACTATTCAATAATTCAATTAAAGTAATCTAGAAAGACATAGATTGAAAATTAAATGTTATAACACCTGTATTAATTAGGATATAATAATTTTTTAACTTTAATTGTGTCAATATCATAAATCTTATTGATGGAAATTACCATATCATTGCACTCAAGTTAATGTATAAAAATTTTAACAATATTTTCCATAATTTTAACATTGATTACCAAAAATGTAATACTTTTAGGGTAGTCTTCCAAATCTCCATGCCACTAAACTATCCCCTGTGAAAATCATGAACTTATAAAAAATACTAAAAAATTATAATCAAATAAAAATACTCATAAAACTATATAGAAATATATGTATAAAAAATTATAAATTCCAATGAAAATGATTTAATCAATGAAAATTTGAATTAGTCCAAAATTCCATTAGAAACTGTATTCCTTTAGAAATAGTTTTCTTAGAAAAATTAGCATGCCCCATTTTAGAAAAAAATAAACACACATTACTAAGCATAAAAAGAATTAATAACACATCATCTTCTTAGTAATTAACAAAAATACACTAGAAACTAAAATTAATAGGATTTTGAAGGACCTAGGAACATTAGAATTATCAGAGTGGAGTGCTTGTTTAAAATTTTCCACGTAAACTCAAAGAAATTGGATTGAATAATTTAATATGATCATCAAAAATGATGTATAATAAATTATTTAAATTTAATAAATACCCTAATTATTGTATTTTTTATTTTTTATTTTTATTATCATTAACGTCGTCAACCTGATCATCGATCATCTTAGTATTATCATTACTTCAAGAATCAAAATGATAATCCCTCCAGTGATATCCACATGTGTTCCATAAAACTCCAAACATTATTCTTGATATTTTATATTCTATCACAATTGAATCAAGTGCTTCACTTCATTATCTCTTGATCATATGAAGATATTTCTTACTTTCCCTCTCAATAAATTTGAGAAAATGGGAGAATTATCATTAATTATCTCTCTAGGTCTTGAGAGATAATTGTACATAATGGACTTTCATGAAAAAAATAAAATAATTTAGTTTTTATACTTAGGAAAAAAAATTGCATTTAAGTCATTTATTTTTATTTATGTAACGTCTGAGAAAGTTATTAATGGAATTTCCCTTCTTATAATTATTCTGTATAGTATAAATCACATAAAATCACCTAGATGATCCAATATAAACTTCATAAATGAGGAATGAATGAAATAAGAGGTATTTCTAGAATTTAAGGAACCTTTTCTAATAGAATAGTAATCTGACCTTTGGAATAGTAATGTGACCATTAGGAATATTAAAGCATCTAATAGAATAGTAATCTAATTTATGAAAGTATAAATAAAATTTAGGCATCTTATAAACAATAATATGATATAATTATATCATAGTGTAAGTAAATAAATATTTTAAAAATTATTAATTAATTGTTGGTATTTTTATAAAACATAAATGATTATTTATAATTTTATAATTAATATAATTATTTAAAATAAAATTTATTTTCATAAATTTTATTTATAAATTAATATTTTGTTTTCTTATTCTTATAATATAATTTTATGAGACCTTAATTAATTTTTAAGTATTATAAAATCAGTTATAATTTTAAAATTGATATTTTCTAAGTAAATAATGATTTAAATTAAAAATTAAATTTCTCATACTTATAAAATCATTTTCATAAAATTTTGTTCATTCTGGAATTTTACACATCGACAAATGTTTAGGGTGAATTTTTTGGGTTTTTTCTGAAATACTTGAATTTTTTGTGAATAGTATAATACAGTAATTTACGGTATATGTACATTATAAGTTAAATACACTATTCCTTGAGTCATCACTAATTAAATCCAAAAATATCAAACTCCCATTCATTATTTTAATATATTTAGTTATAAGACTCAAACTATTCATAGTCTTGATCCAAAATAATAAACTAATGAATAAAGTAATGTGAAAACACCCCTCTCCTCCCCTATAAATACTACCCCTCACCATGTCTTCTCCTCACACCTTATAAGATTTGAGAATTGTCCAAGTTCTAACTAATACTCTTTTCAAACCCCTCCCCCATGTCTAGGAGCTCTTGGTCTCATCAAAAGAACAAAACCTTTTCCCTAAAGAGGTTATAAAGGATGAGAAATTCATGAGGTAAAATCCTATTTCTTTTCCTTTTAATTTCTTTTAAATTTAATTTATTTTATTATAATCTCCTCTCATCCAACTATCCATGGGGAATTATAACTATAGAATATTTTATATACCAAAATTTTATTATGTCAATTGAATAATTCATCTTCTAATCTCTTCCCTTTTCCTTTTATTCTAAAAATAAAAATATCATCTGTGGTGTGTCGATTTAACACCACCATGGAGGATGCATCTTAATTTTTCATTACCAACTTCAAGGCTAGTTATAAAACCATAATTATGATTAAATAAGATTTTTTTATACATATTATAAGTTATATAATGTTCTGGAACCAATATATAATCATGATGTTAAATAAAATGATACAAGATCATAATGGTCGTAATATACTCCAAATAAATTAAATCATTTTCATTAACTATTTATCTAATTATTCATCCTCATAACATATAAAAAATTACATATAATACCAATAACCATTCCCATTTTAAATAAACTTCCATACTCATATACAAGTGAACTGATCATGAAAACCAAGAAAACAAACACTTTCGAACGATGAAATTGAACTCTATAACTCATTAAAAAGCCCATAAATAAACTTAATAAAACAATAATTAATAAAATTCATGATAAAAGGTTATGTATTTCTAAATTAATGAATTTAATTTGATTATCTAGGATATTAAAGTGAATAAAGCATTCAGAAATAAGTTAAGGGGAATTCTTGAACCCAACTCTCTTTCTTTAGGTTTTATCTCTTTCACTCCATTTTCAATATGGATGTTACTTTATTTTTATATAAATATCATTTTTTCATTACCTTTTATTTTCTAGGATATAAATTTTTCCAATCTGGTTTTTTAACAAATTTAAATATTTTTTCAAAAGAACTCTTCTTAAAAAACACATCTTTTACTTTTTATGAGATTGTTTCCTCTTCAATCATGATTGATACCAAGAATCTTATCCCCCTTTTATCATGGAAGCTCAAAATTTTATGAATTTATTCTTTATGAAATGAAACTCATTCCATTCTATGGGATATTTTATGTCCAAGATTTTTATATGTTCTATGTGGCATGTATGATAATGTAAATGTTATGATGTGATGGGTGTGCCCATAATTATATAGTGCATGTAAATGTTATGATGTGATGGGTGAATCTAGAATTATATAGTACTCTAATGCATTGGTTAATGTGATTAAACTCATGAGATAAAGTGAAATATGCATGATCATGATGCTAGCTTTGTTCACAACTTTGTGTGGTATTTGGCCACTAATACATGATGTTTCATTTTTATGCATTGCCACATTCCATTCCTTTATATAATGTTTCCTATCATGATTTTGTTTATGAAACTTTTCTTATATTATGAATACAATGATTATTATCTCATATGTTTCATGTCTCTTATTCATCCTCTTACTGGGCTTTTATCTCACCCCTCCTTTTGATGTATATCCTCAGGTGATTACTTGTACTAAGGAGAATGATAAGAACACTAAGAAGCTAGAGAAGAATAAATTAAATAATGTTTATGTTTTATTTTGTAAGAGTTATGTATGGTACTAATATTCCAAATACACTAAACCTTTGGATCCTGGTTTTGTAATGCTTTTATGTTTATATATAAAATGATGTAATAGTAATGTAAGAAAAATCAGAGACGTTAAAATTTGACTCTAATAAAATCCCATATCATGTTTCTCTAAATAATAATAAAATTATTATTATTTTAGATTACATGTATCAATATAATATCATTTATTAAATAAATATTTATTTTATTACTTAAATGATATTAAAATATTTATTTGTTGGATTATTAACTCAATACGAATCCTCTTATAAAATTATAAAAACTATCAAAATAATAAAATATTCATTCGATAAAATAAAAAATTACATGAAATTAACTTATGAATAAATAATTATTTTATACAAAAAACATATAAATAAATAGTCAAATATTACATTCACTTTTATCATGAATAAATAAATATTATATTTATTTATCTTATGAATAAATAAGAGTTAAAATTCAAAAAAAATATTCTTGTAATGAATAATCATGCGATTAATTTACAATAAATATAACTTGAATAAATACTATTATCTAAATTTAGAATAAATTTATTCTTGAACTTTAGATTCAAGTGAATCTAATGAGATTCTAGGTATACTTAGTGTGTGGCCCACTTGGATATTTTCTTAATAGTAGTAGGTATAACCCACAGACTAAGAACAATATCTAGAAACACATCATAGATCCCATAAAGAAAAATATGAGTCATCACAATGATAACCTCCTACAAATTATATCAACTAGTACTCGCCTGTGCTATTGCACGGCGTATTCAATTAATGGTTTCTCTTCTAATATGAGATTAATATTTTGAAACTTTAAGAAGAAAAAATATGTTTAATAAATTATAATTAGAAAGTAATGTTGTCTGATAATGGAATAAGAGTGCATAGAATATGAATACATCATTCAAGTAGTTTACAAACAGATCAGAGAAAAAGACGAACCTTATTTAGACTAAAACCCAAAAGCATCATTAACTTCCAGTTGTTGGAGTATGTGAGGTTTTGGTATGCTTCCATACTACTTACTGGTGGTTGTTTCTTGCGACCGCCCACTCCTGACCATCTAGACACCACACCCCATCTTTTAACTTCATGTGAACCTTATTTAGAATAAAATAATTTAAATAAATGGTAAAAACACACATCTTCAATTAGAATTTTAGAAAATAAAATTTTATGGGAGAACTTATTATAAATTTCAAGTGAAATAATATTTTTTAGATTAGTTTTATAAATTGGAACAAAAATAGTAGTGTACTGCACCAAGCAAGGAGATATTTACCGGAATAGTCTCACAATTGTCCATTACAAAGAGCACTAAATTACATCTTGGATAACAGTGACCCGAATCCTACACAGTAAATGTCTGTTAGAGAAATCTACACATTAAAGGGGAAATGTCTCTCATACACTGTAATGAGGAAGGTTGAAAACATCAAAATCATTGAAAACAATTTAGAAACACAAACCTGGATATTTGGTTATGCTTCCAACAACAATATGATTTAATCTTCAAGAGGTGGGTGGAGCACTGTCCAGTTTTTTTCCTACCCAGAAAATAGAAAGAAAATGTTATTAACTACTAAAATAACTAAAGTAATGAAAATAAATTAAAAGGGACAAGAATTTTTGTCTTTAAAACATCAAAAAGAATATTATAGGAGGATACCCACTGAAACATGATGAAAATAAAATTCTACCGGACCTTTTTCATGCATGAAATCAAAAACAATACTATTAACTGAAATGAAGATGTTCCAGGGGATAGAAGAAAACCCATTCATCGATTCATGTTTTTAACACCCAATTTCAGAAATTCAATGAATTGGAGGGATTAAATGCAACAATGTTCAGCTATCAAGTTAGACACTTGAACCATGAATCACGAAAATTAAAAATAATATACTTACAAAGAATTTCTGGGGGCAGAGTTAAATTACAAAAAAACTAACCTCTTGGAGGTTTAATGGTATTTTCATAATAATGTTATTCACCACCTGGAAATGATTTTGATTTCTCACATTGACTATCAGCGCAGTAATTATGCACTTCCTGAGTTGAACCTTTATAATCTGAAAACATATAACAGAAACATGAGGAGAATTGATACAAGAAAAAGGTAGGCCTTCATGATGATAGAAATGGAATTAAATACAACATTTCTCTGCATGCATAGATCTATATAGTGGTGCATTATAAGTCCAGAATGTTAATGTAGCACTTCAGTTCCCCAGCACTGAAGATGATTATGGTCTCAGAACATATCTAGGTTCCAGTGTAGTGGATGGTGAAGGAAAAAGTACCCAACATATGAGCTGCTTGATGTAGGTTCTCAGAACAAATCCAGGTTCCAATAAAATATCCAGGTTCTAGGTTCTTAGAACATATCTAGGTTCCCTAGCACTGAAGATGATTCAGGTCTCACATATGAGATGTTTCATGTAGTAATCCACCTGGATAATCCTAAGTAAAGATGCATGTAGAAGAAAAAGTAACAAACATAACCTGCTAATTTCTAAAATCAACTGAACCCATAAATGAAGATTCATTTTTTCATTCAGAATAAAACAAAGGATGTCAATGTATTTAGGGGGGGAGATTAGATGTTGTGTTACCTCAAAATATGAAGTACATTAATTCAATATCAATTTTCATGGAAACCAACAAAGGATATATTTACCTACTAAGTGTCTCAAAGTTCTTTTGCAGATAGGAATTAATGACTTCTTGGAAATAAGCGACATGAAACCTGCACATTTACTATATTGTATAGATATGTGCAGATTAAATTGAAATGTATTGCTTACACTTTCAAGAGGAAGGTGGAAACCATCAATTACATTGAATTCATTAATATACCATTAAAGAAAATGCACATATATGTTGTTTCTCAGATAACCAATATACCTATATCTACAGTAGCATCACCAGCATCACCAGTTCCCCTGGTCAGATATATATTGCTGCTCAGATATATGTAGCTGCTAAATAGAAGAAAATGTAGATATATCTTGCTGCAGATATAGGTGTGTGGAATTTCCTTGTTTCAATATATTCCTTAATATATTCACCAGTTTCTGCTATTCAGTTTACTTGTATGTGCATATATATGTTGCTTCTCATTCCATCCCCAGGATTCTTGTTTATAGAATAATCCTCTTTTATAGGCTTCATGTTTATCGAGTCATCAAAAATTAAGAAAATGCAGATATCATACCTCAAATAATATGCACCATGACCTGAATATTTAATTTCTTGATGTTCATCATCATATGGTCCCAGAATATGGCACCATGAGTTTGGAATACGCCACCTAGACCTGTTTGTGGTGTCTCTCCTTCATCGTTGGTTCCCCACCCCCACCCCCAACCTGAGTTCTTTCTGTTTTCTTTTCATAGAGGTGCATGATCCATTCACTGTTTTGATCTGTTTAAGCTATGTAATAACAGAGAAATAAGTTTCAATGTGAGAAAAATGGGTAAGAAGATTGAAATCATATGTAGATTGAATAAACATAAAGAAACATACCTTAAAAACGTATTCCCTCTCCTTTATCTTTGTTGAAAGCCACCAAGCGATGTTTCATTGATTATGTGATCCCCTTCCATGCTATCGTGTTGTGTTCTTGATTTGCATAAAAAATCAAGAGACCTAGAAGATCTTGAAGTTCTTTCAAGGGAGATAATGTTTAGTGTTAGTAAAATTAAAGCACTCTATGATCTGTTAATAATATTAGCACTGTGGTGATTGATGACAGCCTGATAAATATGTAAGAGTTTCAACTGGAATTATTTAAGATGAAAAAAAAGGAATGCATGTTTTATGATCGACATGGTTTCATTGAGAGGTAGGGGTAAAATGAATGGTCGTTGCTACACATTTTGAATATGGTATGAATCTTTTAGATGATGTTAAAGAGATCATCTTCGATAATACATTTGACGAAGCTAATAAAAACATGATAAAAATATTGATAAATTATTTAGTAACTCCTGTAGGAAATAAAAGGATTGATAAAAAATAGTCGTTTTTCATTCTCTCTTAGAGTCAGGTATATTTCTGATCAACAGTTGAAAGCATTTAGTAACTCCTGTAGGAAATAAAATGATGGATAAAAAATATTCAAGGTTTAAACATCAATATACTACAACATTAGACATTGAAAACCATTGTAGTTTCATGCCATTAATAAACCAATTATACTACAATAATAGAAAATAAAGATAGTTAAGTTTTATACATCAATATAGTAATTAATACAAAAATTTAAACCAACTGTACTTTAATTAACATCCCTTCTGAAATGCTCTTGAGAGCTTCATCCTTACAATACAGCTGCCATCTCATAAGTTTCAACCCACAGAAACCGCCATCTTAGAATATATTGTTTTTCTTTATTTTTTAGAATTGAGTTGATCAGTTTAATTCTATGTTGAATTATGTAGCTTCTACGATTTAATTTCTTTGGTTTCATATTACAACCCCAGTGATAATGCAAGATTTCATGGGATATATTATGGGTAAATTCCAGGACACTAGGGTGGTAGTTAGAAATCTGGGTGTAGGAACAGATTATTCATGGAATGACACAGTGGACTATATTGACGATTTGTAAGGTGGAAAATTAAAGGAAATCATGAATGTATCTCAATATGTTATGGGGATGATATTATGATCTCTCTGTCTAGTATCTAGAAATCATCAATGCTTCATAACTTTAATGTATAATGTTTATAAGGAAGTTTTAGTACATACCTCGAAATCTCCTTAACCTGAATCATGTTTAGAATCTGTAGAAGTTACATTTGTTCCACTTTCTTTTACATGTATGGATTTGGTTTTCTATAGCCCTCCAAGGCCCATTCCTTTTGTAGCTCCAATTACACCTACCACTGTTGTAATTATCCAAACTATACCTAAGCCTATTGCTATATTTTCTACTGGTCCTGTGTCTCCTCATCACAAGGTAGAAATACATGTCAAGTTAACAAATTCAATCCACATAATAAAAAACAATCAGTAATCCATATAAAAAATAGGCTCCAATTTCAAGAAAATTTACACACAAAAAATAGAATCAAATAGTGTAAAAATATCATATGTTCCTATACCATTTTCCCAGGCCTCCCGTCAAGGACATCTGGGTGGATTGTGATCACCGAGGAGTAGTTCTGTGGATTAAGAGAAAATTATTGTATTTTGTAAAGGGAAACAAAAACTAACATGAAGACACTACCCATTCAGAAATGTACAAATAAGAAGAAATAAAAGGCAATACCCCAACTCCAGTTCATAACCAAGACATCCCTTGTTGTTCACGAAATGGACCTCACTTCACGTACAATCAAATAAATCCTTTTCAAGTGTTGGGTCTTGTTGGTAGGGACATACCCTGTTTTAAGGCCTGTTGTTGTTGTGTCACAAAAAAAATAGCACAACTACGCGCCAAACTGGTTTCTTAGCATGTTTTTTTTATTTTTTAAAAGAAAAGGCAGAGAAATATAAAAGACCATAGGGTGGGATTTTAACAAATTTGAGGAGAAAAAATCAAATAATAAAAACAACATACCTCAAAAAATAAGATAAAAGGTTCAGACCTGAATCCAAGGCCTAGGGCATCCACTCCTTGATGATTTATGCTAATTTTCAATAAATAAAATCAGGTGTGATCACCCGATTGAACAGAAACACCCACCCCCGAAAAAGAAAGGATAAATTTTATCGCATATTAGTCCTTGAAACAAAACACCTCTAAAAAAATCAGGCATTGATTTTTATTACATTGTAGCTGATGAGATAATGAGGTGAAGTTTGGGTTGATAATGTTGGATCTAGATTTAGGATGATAACTTAAAAAAGGATACACATGAAATGTTTAGTTTCTAGAAAAATTTCACATAGATTGATCTTACAAAAAAATTACCTTTTTTAGGAGTCCCAATAAGTAATCTTTCTAAGGGATCTTTCATGGGCCTTATCCACCATAATTACACTAACAGAATCATGTCAAAATAAAATAATGTAAGGACACATTAAAAGATGGATTACAACGAAATCTCAGAAAATAAAAAATTAGTCATAGAAAAGGATTATATAACACCTGTAGTTGGTAAATAGAGGATCATCCATCATATCTCTCAGCAATAGTATTACCCCATTTGTGATATAGTTTATCATGGTCACATCCTGTGCTGCGAGACACAAAAACTATTACATACACATTATACATACACTATTAATGGTGGTTTTATTAATTTTTTCTTTCAGAATGAATATCCAGGGGCTGATAGATTGTGTGATTTTTTGATCTGGGGTTGTTAAATACTTCAACAGTCATTCAATTCCAAAGGTGGATCAATATGACATGTTCCTAAAGAATGGTTCCAAACAAAGTGAGGAGTGAGCCTAAATTATAGGTGATCGTTGAGAGAAGTTTACAGATGAAATTGAACTTTCAAAAAATTTATGGAACAAAAAATAACACATAAGTATGGAATGAGAAATAGAGATAAATTTATGATGTAAATTACTAATTCATTCTGCACACTACTAATCCTAATACAAATTTGAAAATTAGTTATTGAAGGTCTCAAAATGATAATCATGACAAACATTCACCTTATTCTATATATTTCTATTTATACAATTCAGTATAAACTTCACCAGTGGAGTGAATCTCTCTAAATAATAATCATTAAAAACATTCACCTTAACATTATTTATGGTTTAGGTTTTATCTTGCAGCACCACCTCCCGTCTGCTCTTCCACAACACATACATCTCAAAATATACAGCACTACTTAATTATAACCTGTATTCATTGCAGGTAAATAAAAAATACGGAACACTAATTTCATTTAACACATGTCATATTGCAGTAACTGTGTTGATGTCTAGTCTGCTTCAAACCAGAAAAGCTAATGAAATTCGGTTCACTGTCAATGCATTGTGGTTGATTGCATTGTGTGGTGATACTGAATTTTTTCAAATATTCAGAAAGTATGAGACCATACATTTTCTAATATGAATTGCAATATTGTAAATTACTCATGTGATCTTCGTGTTGTTCAATACATATAGATACTAAATCCTTGTATGTTCTTGTGTGTTTTTAATTCCAATAACAGAACCATGTGATTTAAATTTCCATCAGCTTTTAAAATTGATAAAATGGATTATATAAGTTATAAAATTGAATACTGAATATTGTGAAAAAATACAAATAAAGAGAAAAAATTACTAAAATTGAAAAGAACAATGCAGATATTAGAGTATATAATACCCATAGAATTTGAAAATAACAGTTGTTATTCTAGATTTGGAGTATGCATACTCCCAAAGAATAATTTTGGAATCATAATAGAAGATGTATTATAAGAACATACAAAAAAATCATAAGAGAACCTGAATACTGAATATTGTGGAGCAGAGATAAAATTTTGTCAGGGGGATACTATAACACACATTATGCAGCGTAGTGGAAATTTAGGGTCGGTGAAGGCACATCGAGGTAAAAAAAACATGACCATGGAATGAATTAGATTAGCTTATTGCTAATAGAAACTGAATAAAGTTGATCCCTAATTCCAGATTCAAGAATGCAGATATTTTAATATAGTATAGAAATTTTGTATTAATATACTGATATAAAAGAGTGAAATGTTGAGATAATGTTGCAGAGATGATTGGAAGAGAAAATTACCCTATGTGGGAGATTTATGGGTCTGTGGTTGATCTTGGGTGCCTCAATACGATAATTTTCCTTGGAGAGAGGATTCATTTGCTATAGGAATTTCAGTAACCCACTGAGATAGGGTTTTGAGGACGGAGACGATAGTTCAGATGACGGTGGATTAGGGGTAGGCATCAGAGATTCTGTTGGAGCCGAAGGGTTCATGTGAGGAGACGATGATTTTGAGGAAATTGCATGTGGCGGTGGAGGGAGGCAAAAATGCAAGCGGCGGAGGGAGAACACGAGTGGCGGAGGGAGAACGCGAGCGTCGGAAACTATATAAGGTGCAGAGGGTAAATGCTAGTGGCACATGGTGTATACGAATGGTAGAGGGAGAACACGAGCGGAGGAGTGAGAACGGGATCCCTAGAGTGAGAATGAGAGCGATAGAGGGAAATGGAGATGAGGATGTCGGTGGTGGTTTGCAGGCAGAGATGGACGATGGTAGGAGAAATCATACCGGAACCGTGGTAAAATAGGCATAATTGTGAGGGGGATTCGGGTTTGGAGGCAGGGGGTTTTGGGAACCCTAGCTAATGGATACAGAGAGGCCACGGGTGGTAGTTTACAGGGGAGAAGTGCGAGATGGATCCTGAATTGGGAGGGATGAATGGATTATTTTGGGGTGACGTGGATGATTGGAGTAATGGCACGTAAGATAAAACTGATGTGGAAGAACATAAGATTGACACATGGCACTAGAGAAGCTAGGATTAGTATATATAGTAGATAAATCCTTTTTACAAGTGATATCTCATCAAGTAGGATGCATACATGTGTCATCATCATTTATACATGATTTATCTTTATTTGAAATTATAAGATAAATTTTTCTATAAACTACCATGGATGTGGATTTAACTCAAACTCTTTTATATCAATAAAAGGGTACTAGATATATTCTTCCATAACTTGGAAAGGATAAATTCTATCTTTATCATTTAATTTATAACACACAAGTCGTGATACACCTGGTGCAAGATATTTCATAATGAGTAAATAAATCATTGTTTTTATTATGCATAAAAGTATGTGAATCATCATATGCATTAATAATGATTATAAAAAAATATCCCAACTCACCAAAAAGGTAGATGAACCGAGGTATATTTATAACCTAAAGCCTTCCTCCCCATATGCAGCGACTACTGACTAGCGATGGGGGTTTATAAGGGACATGGGGAGATTTTACCCTCAAGATAAGATAACTATCAACACAAGTGAAATAAAAATTAGTAAATCATTATCCAAATAAATGGTATAATATAGACATTTCAGTTATAATCCAACCATAAATAAATATATCATATTCTATAACAAAATGAGGACAATTGTAATGTCATGTAAGTCATACATTAGTAACCGACATTTACGTACAAGATGATCATATAAAATATATTCCAAAATAAATAAAGGATATAGGTAACATAAAAAACTAGGTCTAATTCTCTACCTAGTCCCATCTCCCACTCGAACCATTCATCCAACTCATCCATCAACTACGAGGCAATTTCCTTTACCTGCATCCCTGGTCATTAAATATGCACAATCACCAAGATAACCATGTAAGGAGTGATTAAAAATCTTCATGACACCCCTAAAAGTGTTCTTAACTAAATCTATAATATATAAGTTCTTTTATGATGTGAAATGGTAATAATAAATCAATAATATATACCCATCTCATCCTTGAGTTCTATATAAGACACTTATAATCAACCATACCTTCTTTTGCCACTACTAGTGTCGATTATAAACATACCATATAAAGATAACAAGGGTCAGTATGACAATTTTATATAAAACACGTCAATAAGCTCATAGATATCTATTAAAAATACACCTAACTTGTATGAACAATAGTAACCAAGTTTTCATTACACCCAACTTCCATAACCATACTCATATAATTCATATTACATCCAACCATGTTACATGAATGAAAAAGGCTGGTATTACACCTAACCTATCACATAATAACTACCAAGGCCAGCATTACACTCAAATACATATCACAAAAATTTACAAGAATAAACAAGGTAGAAATTACACCCAATGATATATCAAAATAATGAACAAGGTTAGCATTACAACCACCATATAATATAAATTGAAATGGTTATGATAACACTCAAAATATAGTTCAAGAACAACCAAGGTTAAAATTAGACCCAACCACATATCACAACAATGGACACAATTGTAATTACACCAAACCAAACAATGTTAATAGAAAAGGTTTTCAATACACTATACCAATATCTCATGAAAAACCTATTGGGAATCCAAATGCCTCAAATTCTGATCAAACCACTGAAAGTTCCTTCTTCATTAAATAGAAGTTCCCCATCAAAATAAGATCACCAGAAGATGTGAACCATAACCTCGATTTTTTGGAAGGAGTCCCTCAATTGATTGTACCAGAACTAGGTAGTCAAAGAATCCTAGCCACTGAAAAAAATCAATAAAAAAACCATGGGAAAACTTATATGAAAGGTAACATAAAAATAATAAGTAAAAGGCTCACAAGTGATTTTATGTTCTTTAGAAAATGAGTCCAACATGCATGGGAGAAACACTACAGAATCAATTTCCATTATAATTAGAAATGAAAAGGATTTATAAATAGATTTCTAAACATAATAAATCATAAAAATAAATTATACAACTTCAATAATCATCAGTGCACTGAGGTATCACTACTTATACATAAGTATAATCTAGTCAACTTGTAATACCTTCTCCTCTAAAATATTAGACGAGCTTGAGTGACCGCCACAACTGAAAAACCAAAACAATAGCCTTGCATTGATAACTTTCATTCATAGATCTTAAAAACCACCAAACTTACAAACCTCTATTTATGATTTCTACTTTCAGTAGACTAAAAAACTCATCACCTCCATCTGGTGAATATTAAAATCAGTCTTCACTAGCCCATCAAAAGATACAAACATCTGATGACTTGATAATCCTTGAGAATTATCACCTCCACTATCTATACTTACCATCTATCCATAATCTAATGAAAAAAGTTTTGGTAAACATAATTTCATTGGATAAAATTCCAATATACTAAAAATACTCACCTACCAATAGTCTCCCACTTGAAGACTTATTTTAGGGAATTTTGAAAACTCTCTAAACACTTAGGAAAAATCCCCCTTAATCCTTAGCATGTAGTAACATTCTCCACTTCCTTATTCTATTCACCCAAGTCCCACTAAATCATGATGTTACCTTATAATTTCTTGAACTATTGACTTAGTTGACATATATTCCATATTTTGGATTCCCACTATCTTCCATAGCTCTAAATATTTATCCTCAAGAAAAATATAAATGAAATGATATTTTAGAATGATATTCTTTATCATTTAATGGAACACTAAATTTTATCCAAGTGGATTGCACTTAGACTATCATAGAATATGACCCCTTCTGTTTGATTATGTCTAAGATCCTTTAACAATCTCATCAACCAAATCATTTATTTTCTATATTTCATTGACACTATATACTCTACTTACATTAAAATTAGATTAATAATCCATTGTAACTTTTATAACCAGATAATATATATTCCTCTAAAAATAAACACAAAACCAATACTTTTCCTTGTATCTGCATCACCCGCAAAGTCCTGTGAAATCCTGTAATATTATATTTGAGATAAAACCAAGGTTTTTACCTCCCTATATATTTTTATATTCATATACAATAGATTATTATCATTCCCCACATCATTAATCTCAAATATTCTATATAAATCATTCTTTAGCTTTTGAATCTTTTTATCATCTGATCCAACAATCAAAATGTCATCTATATAGAGTAGAATTATACAAAATCTCCCATAATATCTATTCTTTTTCTAATAAAAGTGATTCAAATTTAACCTTATGAATAATTATTTCTATATAAATGAATTTAATTTTGGATTCCATTGTCTTGGATCTTTATTCAATCCATATAGTATTTTCTTTAATTTACAAACCAAATTCTGGTCCGAATCTTCTATGAAACCCATTGGATGTTTCATGTAAATTTGTTCCTCCAAATTTACATGATGGAAAGTAGTCCTAACATCTATTAGTTCTAAATGTATATATTATAGTGAAATCATACTCAATATTTTATAGTTAGATTAATTTTTAACTACTGGTGATAATATTTTTGAGAAATCAATACCTTCCTTTGATTGAAATCCCTTTTCCTCCAACTATGCTTAATAGAAATTTTTTCTATTAACTTTTTATTTCATTAGAAATACTGAATTATTCTCAATTTCATGATTTCCTTATAGTAGTTTAGTCAATTACTAAGTTCTGTTTGTTTTCAATGAACTCATTTCTTCATCCATTATTGACTTTTTATCTTTTATAATCACTAAGCATCGTTACTTCCTTCAGACTTCCATATTGTTATTCATCTATTAGAAGAAGAAATTTCATGTTATTACCAAACTTATAAACCATATTTCTAAATATAGTTTATATCCTCAAGTGAATAATCTATTCTAAACTACTCATATCTGATCTAACATTCAAAGACCTAAATTTTGATTCTCTCACCTGAGCTCCATTTTCCCTTTATTTTTATGCAACATCTTCCATTAGTCACACCTCTAGAATTCTGGTGCTTTCATCTGAGTTCTCCATAACTTTTATCTTATTAGTACTCCCACTTAGATCAACTTGGGCTTTAATACTCAATTATTTCCATTCAAATTCTTTCTCTATTGATTTTTGGTCCTTCCAACAAACCCCTTCATTGAAGTAAATATCATGTATTATAATGAATCTTCTCATATCTTCTTCCCACAACCAGTAGTTGAAATTGTCATTATCATTTCCAATAAAGAATAAAATCTTTGAATTACCCTCAATATTGTCAATATCTTTAGTATAAATATGCATATATAGTTTGATTTTGAAGAATCTAAGGAGGAAAACTTCTAGATGTTCACTAGACCATAGATCCTATAGAAGTTCCTACCCAACTATCAGTGCTAGACTTCTATTGAATAGACGTTCCATTATGTCGAGTGATTTTACACAAATTACCTTATACATTCAATAGTGTAACTAAATTATTAGGAACTTATCAGTTAACATATAGTTCATTCATTCATCTAATACATTCTGTTGTGAAGTACCAGGAACCTTATTCTCTTGCCTTATCCCCTTCCAAGGAAAGAAATTATGAAATTTGTATCTGGTATACTCACCACCATTATTAGTGTGAAGGAAATTCAACTTATGGCCACTCTCCCTTTCCACCATATCTTTACATTGAATAAACACCTAAAAAATAGTCTTATTATTCAAAAATAAAACCCATACCTTTCTCATAGCAACACCAATAAAAGTAACATAGTATAGTACACCTCTAAAGGATCGATATGGGGGAGGTCACCAAGCATCCAAATAAATAATCTTTAAATTATAAGGCCTTGGATTCCATTCAATCGTGTTGAATGTCTCACTCTTCTATTTCCCAAGAAAAAATCAATCAAAAATTCCTATATATATGTTTTTGAGCTTCAATATACCTTTTATGGTAAGAAATTTAAGATTCTTCTTATTGAGGTGACCTAGTCTATAATTACAAACTTCCAAATCATCCAAATTTGTGATTCCAACAATTTAACTTATGTATGAATTTATAGTAAAGTAAATAGTATCATATTTAACTACTCATTCAATCTCTAAGGATCCTATGATCACTTTCTAGACTCCTTCCTCAAAGCTAGACTCACAGCCCATTTCATTGAATTAACAGAAGGAAATTAATTTCATCTAAATTCTGATGATATATATAACTTCTTTTATATTTAAGAAACTTATTTTATTCATCCAAAAATCTACAAAACCTTTGACCACTATCTCCAGTGCTTCACCATCCTCTAAATATACTTTACCAAAATTTACATATATAAAATTTTCATTACATCTTCCCTCTCTCGTTGAATGGAATGATACACCCGAGTCAACCACCCAAGTCTCTAGTGGATTATCACAACTTAGTATCAAAGTGTTAATTTAATTTATCATAATAATGAATTTTAAAATTATGAAAGTTAATGCACTTTTGGAGTTTTTATTAAAACTCTTTAAATTCTTTTTGATGTGCACCATTTTTCCATAAACACAACATGTGGGTCCTGGGCTAGCTAAATTTCCATGAATTTTTCCTTTCTTGTGAGACTTATCTTCTAATGGTTTATTCTTATATACCATTTTTTTGGGTGAATATCCTTATACTTCTATATTAACATATTTATCAGATAGTTCTTGGACTTCCCTCTTCCCTATCACATAATTCAGGATCAGGTTTTGGATATTCTTAAATACCAAAACTATCCTTCCAAAAGAATTACTCATTCTAGTGACCATTGTATCCCAAATCTTCAAAAGTGAATATAATAGAAGTATCACCCATAAATCATCTATGAAATTCACATTAATTAATTTTAGATTCCCTTAAATAGTATTAAAGTAATTCACATGATTTATTTTCAGTCATCCTTCTGATATTATTAATCTGAACAACCACTACATCATGAAAATTTTGTTCAGTGTCATTGCCTCTTCATATATATTGGTCAACTCTTTCATAGCTCATAATGTGGTTTTCTTTTCCCTAATTTTGAAGGAATAATTTTGTTCCAACTACATCCTCACTAAGGCCATCACCTTCTTGTATAAAATTTACAAATCTATTTTCTCTATTTTCTCCATACATTTACTGATTAGAGGAATATCTAGGTCCTTCTGAATGAGATTATCCCATATCTACATTCTCTAGAATCCAAAATCCATTCCATCAATTATTTTGATCTGTAACTTACAATATTTTGATTCCATGTCATTAGTTGATTATAAAACCCTTGGAAAAAGAAGATAAAATCAAGGAAAGAGATAACCAACCTACTCTAAACTGTGTGCTCTGATACCACTTATTAGGAATCGAAACTCCTTAGCTTCCAATAAAATGACCATAAGATTCCCACTTCATTAAACAAAAGTTCCTCATTGGGATAATTTCACTAGAAAATTCTCAATGAAACTCTATTCCTTGGGAAGAAATATATTCAATGGGTGTTCCAAAAATAAGTAGTCAAAGAACTATATCCTAAATAAAAATTCTATAACACAAACAAAATAAAACTTACATAAAATATAATGGAAAAACAATAATAAACAAGGACAAAAGTGATTTTACATTATTTAAAAGATGAGTCCTAAATGTGATGGTGAAACAATATAGAAACCATTTCTATTATAATCAGAAATACAAATGATTTATGAATATATTATTTAACATAAGTAATAACAACAAAAAATGCTCCAAATCCAATCATCATTAATGCATTGAGGTCTCACTGCTTATATAAAAGCATCACCTGGTCCAACTATAATACATTCTCCCCTATAATCATGGATTATCCAAAGAAACAGTCATAGATGATAAAAAAATCAGTATCCTTGTGATGATAACTTTTATCCATTGATATTTTGATTCTTTAAAATTATAGACCATTTTTAGGGATTTTTTATTATGGTATACTTAAAAAAATCATCACCAACTTCTGATGAATTTGAACATTAGCCTTAACTATCCCATTAGAAGATAAAAAATATTAATTATCATGGTTACCCAAGAGAAATCTTGTTGTTTCTTCCCACAACTATCATCCATCCACCATTTGATACATGAATTTTTGGTAAACCTAATTCCAATGAATGGACTTATAGTGAACCGAAAAAAAACATCACCACCCAACACAAACAAGGTTCCCATTACACACAAGCACATATCACAACAATTTACAAGGTTTTAATTACACCCAACCATGTAACATGAATAAAAATGATGGTATTGCACTCAACCAATATTTCAAGAACAACCATGGATGGAATTATACCCAAGAAAATATCACAATAAAATTATATGAAAATCAAAGAATAAATATCCATGTCATGCCAATTTACATTCCACCTTGTATAAAATATATAGAAATGTCATAAAAATAAGCATCTCATACAACTAAAAACATGGTTTTAGATCCTATCCAACTCCACTACACAATTTATGTTCAGTTAGTTAAATATCATGGGTTGGAATCTCATCCAAATTTATTGCACATTTTATGTTTTGTTAGTTAACTCACACATAAACATTTATCTAACTTTTCAATTCCATCCATGGATACCATAATGATAGCCATGATTTTTTAATTTTTCCACCATTGTGGGATTTAATAGAGTGCCTACCAAGGTCTAGTTTTTTATAACATAACTGAGGAAACCCCTTAAGGGTTCCCATTACAACTTCCACATTACTTTAATTTAAGCGAATGGTCCTCAGTGACCATGGTGTTGAAGCACAACACCAAGAGGACTTCTCATGGATCTAACCATTGTTATTAGATTAATTAAACATTAATAAACATCATTTTATTTTAATTAGAGACATTAATACATTCATGAAAAATACCACACATCAAAACACATATGAAAACTCATATAAATCAATAAGAAATCTTAGGGACCACCAACCTATTATTAGTGTATGCTCACTCACCTAATATCTATAATAAATTCGGCTCCAATTGAATAGAATCCTAAAATATGAAATATAACCCTAAATTAGATATTTAAAATGAAACACTAAGAAGTAGTGAGATAGATGAAATATTTAGGGTTCCATGAGGTTAGTATTACTTATTATATAAGATTGAAACCATTGGTTCTTTATTCTATCAAGATTTGAGGGAGATAAATCCAAATCATTAGGGAGCTCCAAGGAATGCGGAATGGATGGTTGTGTGGCCTAGAGAGGTGAGAGGGAGATGAATCCAAATCATGATGGAACTTCAAGGAAGGTGGAATGGATGGTTTTGTGACCTAGAGAGGGGATAGAGAGATGTTTTTAATAAAAAATCATCCTATAAAATTACTAAAATACCCCCCTTTAAATAAGGAAACTAGGTTCCCATTGGAACTCTAGTAGGATATGGGGGTTATAGTGCACCAACACTAGACCTATGGTGGTAGAGTCAGTAGATTATACCTTTGAAACAAAAATTTTGGTGACCCACCACTAGGATTTTGGGGGAAATGTTTTCTTAGGATTATTTCCACCACTCATCCTATTTCTTAAAAACATAATCTTAAGCCTCCTCTGACCCCTTCCACAATAAAAATAGGTCAAAATACATATGGTTTAACCAAAAACTAAATCAAAAACACATATTTATACATATATTTCATTAAAAATGTAGAGAAACTAACCTATATAATCAGGAAACCCAATTTAATTTTGGTATCTTGGTCTATTTTTAGGTGTAAGTTGAGTTGAGAGGGGTTAGAGGAGTTTTGGAGAAGAATGAGTTGAAGAGGGGGGATAACTCGATGTGGTAAGCATAAGGTACCTAATGGAAGGTCACCAGGTACCTATTAGTAACCTAGTCACTATAGAGACACTATTATAACTATTGAGTACTTGGTGGCTCAGTATCAGCTTCTTGGTGGCTCTACTGGGATTTTTTTAGGGATGAAATGTTTATTTAAGCCTAAAAATTAAACCTTTTAATTGATCTTAACTTATATTTTTCCTCCCATTACTCATTAATATGTCTCTATCATGCTTATTATCTCCCTCTTCTTCACCTCAAGATAATCCTTTATCAAACTTGTTCTGAGGAGATCTGATTGGCCACAGTATCCTAGAAGAATAAAGGTAAGGTTTTGTTTCTCTTTTAATCTTCCTATTTATTTTAATATATGATAGTAGAAAGTGAAAATACCTTATTCCAAAATTTAGGGCTTATCCAATCATCCGAATATCTGAAATATGTTTCAAGCTAGTTACTTTAGAATCCCTTCTTAGTTGAATATAATGTAAATTCCTAGTTTTTCTTTTCAGATTCATCTCCCTTAAATTTCATCAATTATGACCTAAATCTAAATTATTATTAGGTGGTATATTTGAGATTTTGGTGGAGTACTCACTCTCTATTATACACCAAAGAATATTATTTATATATTTTAGTTTGGTATACCCCTCTTCCATCTCATACTACTTAAGGTTCAGGTTGGAATCAGTATAGGGTTGATTGTATTTTATTAAAAATGAACTTTTTTATAATAAATAAATTCTGAGTTTATCATTTATTGAGTTTAAAGGTTTTTTGAGTTTACATTTCATTCATAATGACTTGTCAGCAAGCTTATGATGTTTTTTATGTTTTTTTAATCCATGTTAGTTGTAATATCCCGTGTTTTTCAACCGGGTTAAAATTCAAAGGTTTTCGAAAAAAAATTGGTTTATCGATGGGTCATTTTTTTTAAACCAAGCTCCAGAATTTTATTCCAAGTGTTGGAACACCCAAAGGTGTCATTTTTTGACATGTGTAATTACCCGATAATTTTTAGCGGGTGTCCCAATGAGTCTCGGGAGCACCGGATCCAGAAAAGTCCACTTTAATGAATCTGCACGGGCAGCGCACAGTTGCGGTCCAACCCATGCAGTTTACCATATTTAATAAATTTTTTAATTTAATTAAATAAGATTATATGAGAGATTGTGATTAATTAAATGAAAGTTTTAATAATAATAATAATAATAATGTAGTTATTATTATTAATATTATTTTTTTTGTTTAATTAAATTAATAATAAAAAATTAATTAAATGATGGTTGAATAAATTAATGTGTATTTTGGGTTTATCGAAGAACCGTTTTAATTAAATAAAGAGTTTCAGAATTATTAAACGACCATTTATTATTAAATGGAGGAATGTGTTAATAATAATAATGTTATTATTATTATTATGGTGTCATAAATTATTTCAATGCTTTGAGATTTTAATTTCATGTTAAAGGAGTATATTATTTATGAGAATTTAATGACGCTTTTGAGCTTCTCAAAGAAACATTTAATAAAATGAGGAGTTTAAGATTTAATGAAGCATTGTTATTAAGTAGTGGTGTTGGGTTTATCAAAAGTTTGAAAAATAATAATAATGAGATTATTATTATTTTAGTTTTATGAATGTAATAATAATTATTATTATTAAAATTAAATTAGGGGTTATGGGTTGGAGTTTTTGTCATATTAATGATATTGTAATAAATTGGGAGTTCCATAATTAATTATGAAATGTTTATTAAGATAATAATGAATGAAGAAGCGTTTTTTATTAAATGGGGTGTAACATTTATGTTAAAATATTTTAATTGGATGTTTAATGAGGTATAACATTTATGTGAAATTAATGAGGCTTTTGGGTATCTCAAAGAAACGTCTAATTAAATAAGGAGTTTCGTAATTAATAAAGAAGTGTTTTTATTTAATAAGAGGTGTTGGTTTTTATCTAAGGTTGAATAATAATGAAATTATTATTATTATGGTTTTATGAGTTGTTGTTATTATTATATGAATAATAATAATAATGGATTTTTTTGGGTTTCATTTAATTAAATTAAAGGTCAATAAGAATTTAATTAATCACTACGAAGTAGAGGTTTTTATTTAATTAATTTTTGTGGAGATAATTAATTAAATAATGATGAGTTGGGAGTTATCGAAGAAGGGTAATTTTAAATGGTAATATTAAATAAAGAATAAATGTGGAGTTGGGTTTAATTTAATTAAACCATTTTAAATATAGATATTGGGTTGTGCACGGGTAGTCAAATGGTGCGGGTCAGGTGTGTGGTTATCCGGTTTTTAAAATTATTTATTTTTATTTTATTTTAAATAAAATAAATATTTAATAATAAAAATAATAAGGATATTATTATTATTATTTTATTAATTTGATTGGATGATTAATGAGGGTTTTTATAATTAATTGTGAAATATTTATTTAAATGTTAGTTAATGAAGTAACATTATATTAAATGAGAATAATAAATTTTATTATTATTATATTAATAATATTAGTTTATAATGGGTGTAATTGATAATTGGGTGAGAGAACATGAGGTTGGCACACCACCATATTGGAGGAATAGCAAAAATGCACCAGCCCTCTACTTTGAGGCACGCTACACCCCCCCTCGTCGGCTCCTCTTCATGCGATCAAATCCTTCCGGTGTCTTCTCAAATCTTGTTTGTCTCGATGAGGTGATTACATCTGCATTTGTTTTTTGATTCACATCGTCCGTTTGGATCCTCCCTCGCCCTGTTTCCTCAGCCAAAATCTTATGGTTCGGGTTTTATTGGGTTTCTTTGTTTCTTCAGTTCTAGGGATGTGCAAGGGGATTCTCTAGACCCTTTGGATCGTATTCTGGCATCTGCCGACAAAGGTGAGGCAGATGAGTTCATTTTCGCTTTTTCGTCATGTTTCGGGTAAGTTTATTTAACTGTGGTATTGTTTCACATCATACAATTAAGGGTGTGATAATTTTTATGAGTCCCCAATACCGAGTTAGAGGTGCGTTGTTCCTTACTGCTTTGATTCTGAGTACCTATTTTAATATTTTGAATTTTATTTATATTGTTGAAGGTCACACGCATGAATATATATATATATATATATATATATATAAGTTGCGCGTGCGTGTGATTGCGGACTAGTTGTGGACTGGTTGCTGCCAATTATATTAAAGCGCTTTAGATTTAAAATGGTGCCACCCTGAGGTAGGGTCCCAAATCCCTATCACTTTATTTAAGAATTATAGCTTCTTTAAATAAATTTAAAATGTGAGTTTAATTGATTATGATATGTCTATGCATGACACTTTTGATGTTATTAAATGATGTCTCCCACGTGAGATAAATGAGGACTTGAACATGTGTTGATTTTAAGCATGTTTTGATGATTTGGTTAAAGTGATATGATTAAATAGTTAAATGATTTGAATGGGAAGAATGGGTAATAGGGTAATTAATTTTAGAATTAATTATCATGTCATGAGTTGGATTAAAAATTGTGGCTATTACTGATTATTGAGAATATTGAATATTTAAAATGTTAGAAATATAAATTAAAAACTGGAAATAATTAATGGATGGATTAATTATTACATGATAAATGGAAAATGTTTAATTAATTGATGATTGGTTAAAGATATAAGATTTAATTAATTAATTGTTTAATTAATTAATTTGAATGTATTAAATTAATATTGTGAATTAATTGTTTGTTACGACTATTGTCCATGAGTACCTTTTGATGCATGTTAGATTTCCATGCATTAAGTTGTCTTGGATGGAGTTGTTTTATATTATGAGATGCTATGTGAGATGGTTTCTGAATATATGGGCTTTGTTCAGCATGTTTTGTGATGATTATAACGTGCATGTAAATTGTTAAAGTCCTGGACGAATAACTGTTTGAGTGGATGGGTTCATACTTGTTAAAGAATTTGGATAATTAAATGTTGAGTTAATTATTTATTTGGCTTACTAAGAATAATTAATTGTTAATTAATTATTTACTATTGAGATGTCAAATAGTTAATTAATGGTTAACTTTTGATGGGCGATTTATGTTGTTAATTAGTTATTGAATTAATTAACGGATTAGATTAATTAGTTTTTGAGTTAATTAATGGATGGTTGTGGGGTGTTAGACATGGAGTTATACACTAATGATAAATATATATTTATTATTGATAAACAGGTTGTGAGACTGGGACTGATGCTCCAAATACTCATGGGGTGCTATACATGGCATTTTACACCCAGCTTGCAAGAAAATATTCTTTTATGGGTTAGGGACTGATGCTCCAAATACCCATGGGTTGTGAGACAAGGACTAATGCTCCAAATGCTCATGAGGGTGCTAGACATGATGTTCTACACACATTAATTGACATTGGACTATGGGTCCAATTGGTCATACAAGAAATGAATTAATTGGTTAATAAAAACTATTGTGACATTATGATTTGTGAATTGAATATGAGAAAGGGTTCATACTTATCAATGAATTGGGTGAATCACTATTAGTGGATGGACCCAAGAGAGAATCACTATTTTTTTTAGTGGATGGGATCAGATATAGTATATGAAAGATTAAATTGAATATCTTATGAGGCATTATCCAAGCCAAAGCACAAGCTTGGATTTGATCTTAACTTTGATTACTTAGATGGTATTTAGAGACATCTGTGGTGAGTGACTTATACAGGGAATGTTGGGCTCAGTCCAGATCAAGAGAATTATGCAGTTTAATGAGGTTTGAATAATTAATAAATGAAAATGATTATGTAATGGCTATTTTTTATGCATGAAAAATGTATAATACAGGTTCATACAGCAGCTGAGAGCTGAAGCGGGTACTTGGGTATATAGTTACATTGTACTGCTTACCTTAATTATGCATGATTGCACTGTTTAAATTATTTATTGAATGTCAGGATTTGGGGTAGACATTGGTGGTATCGACCTACTGATATTTATATCTCATAGCCTAATTGGGCCACCATTTCACTGGGTTACTCGAGTAGATTCTATTTGGTTGCAGGATTGTACTGTTTGCATTTACTTGGAAGATAGGAGCAAAGGACTGAGCGGAAGCTCAGGATGCTTGAGGAGACTGCCCTCGGGGCATGGAGTCATTATTTTTTTATTTTTTTAATGGAATGTTTAGAATTATGTTTTGTTCATTATTTTCCATTTTTTATCATTAGAATGCCATGCATGCATCTACTATATAATTGATGTTGTCCATTTGTTTGTACAAGATTTATAAAATCTACCTTCTGTTGCTTTATCATTTATTAGACTGCTTCTGCTATTTATTGCCATTGTTTGTTATTTACTTTGATATACCACTGTGCAAATCTAATAAGAGGGTATATTATCCCCACTAACTATCCTTAGACCCTCGTTTCTAGTCAGCAGCCTCTAGCATAAGGGGATACGCGCTTGAGGTCATGTGGCGACCGGTCGAGCCACTGGTTTAGTAGTGAGTCGGGTCAGGACATTACATTAGTTTTATTTCCTTTTATCATGGACTATACTATTTTATTATATCTTTTAAATATTAAAATAGTATTTATAATTTGTTATAGATGTTTCTTATTGAATAATTGTGAGTTCATACCCATATATCATTTCTCTGGGATGTTTTATGATTGTTGCATGGTATTTTATAGCTTGTAAATTCATTTGAATTGGTATTTGGCTTATATATATATATACACACATATATAGATTAAGTATAACTATATTTAGAGTGTGATGGTTAGAATAGGCTCATAATTCTATGAATTTGTATACCCCTTTCCCTTTCTTTGAGATGGGATTAGTCCCTAACTTGGTATAGCCTTTTCCCTATCCCCTAAGATGGGATCATTCTATAACTTGGTATATGTATTCACCTTGATGGGACAAGCTCCAATATTTCCCTACCTACAACCTCACATTTATACCAATATATTCCCAAAGAAATTAAATAAATGTGAATAACCTACTGATATAGGAAGTTATGATTTCTTATTATATATGGTTTTCTGTAAGGTTTTTCAATTATGATACTTTCTTTTTTTTTCTACTCTATCCATAAATTTTTTATACATGCACTTAAGTTTATGATAAGTAAATTGAGGTGGGGTGGTGAATGATTACTGGGTTATCATATTCATACCCTTTTCATGCCCCCATGGGATATGTAAAGTACTCTATATACATTATCCAAGTAAGGTAAAAGCACCAAATCACAGAGGCTAGTTCCATATAGAGCTAGATGTATGTGTGATGTTTTTTGAAATTTTATAGGGTCTATGTAACTTATGCATAGGGGTTATCATAGAGATTTATCTTAGAACTTTTCACTTGGGAGTCCACTATTTTAGAGATTTAGTAATTTTTTATCATGGATGTGATGGGCATGTCACTTTTTTGCTTATTTTTACATATTTTGTGGACTTTTTGGACACTTCAGACATAGTTTGGGTATTTATGTATGTTCATATGGTTATTGATTCTATTATTGATTAAGTATCTTGATAAGTAATTACTCAAGGTGGAACTCAATATATTTTTGGAATTGATGTCTCTTGACCCCAAGGGTCATGTCAGATTTTAGATGAGGTTTACCCTTCATTTTATCAAGTTTACAAGGGGAAACCCATATTCCATTGACACTTTATTTAACCCATAGAATTTATACTAGACTCTAGAATATGTGAGGTGTGCCTGAGGTTTTGTGGTGACATAAACTAAAATAGTTTGGGTGATCAGTTCATGATCATTAAAAAAATAGTATTAGATCATACTTTAAGGGTTATTAGGTATGCAACATGATATTAGACATGAGTTAAGACTATCGAAACTTGGGAAGTAACCCATAAATACTCCTATATATCATAATTATGGTTAAATCCTATGTTACTTGGGTTAGTATGGGACTTATATCTATTTCCTTATTCTCTTCCTTATGCATGTCCTAGGTGTTTGAGTTTCATGCATCATATTAGGTGTTGTTTGGTAAGCACTAGTAGTACGATACATCATATCAGATACTTTCATGTGTTTAATTATATTATAGTTATAATAAATTATTGGTTCATATTAATCAAAATGTTAATAAAAAATAAATAAAATTTCCCTGTAAATTTGTTATTAAATAGTAGTTCAATATGAACTAATAGTTGACTCCTTGATTGGAAAGATTTTCTTATTTACATGGATAAACATATTTATTATTCCTTAATGATTGCATTCAAAAAATATTTTATATACCTTTAAATTATGTCCAAATATTTTTTTATATATCTTTAAAAAAATTGTTTAAGCATGCTTCATTAATCTAATAGTTTGAATTAAAATTGTTTTGAAAATAAAATTGTTTGATTAATAAAGGAAAAAAGAGAGGGAGAGAAAATGGGGGGGTTAGTCCCAAGCTTGTAAATATAGAATTGAAACTTGGGGTTGTTAATAAAGGTGGATTTTATGTAGTTCTATACTTTATTCTAGTTCATGTTTCCTTGATGACCACCTCCTACTGAGTAGAAAGGTATAAATGAGAACGCCTTACCAGATCAACCTGTAGTTGATCCTCAAGTATTAGAGGTATATTCTCAGTTAACTCATTTTTATAGTCAAGGGGTTCCTTGAAAATAACCAATGACTTATAATTTCATAAAATACTTTTAGTTTCATCATCCTATGGTTTTTAGGTATTTTCCTATCCTTAAGAAGTTTTGGAGTTGATACTTCACGTACAATGTATCTTTGAGAGCATCGAGGCCCCAAAGAAGCACCGAGTCAATTTTTACACCATTATCTTGGAAGGGAAATATTTTTGGTGATAGGATGTTATTATTGTGGTGGAGACAGATCAAGGAATCACTTTGAAGAAATTTAAAGAATAATTTTTCAAGGATTTGTATTATAATACTTTCATCAGGTGTAGGTGAAAGATTTTAAGATTCTCCAGTAAGGATTGATGATTGTTATGGATTACATGGTTGAGTTCACTAATATACTCTGCTTTGATCCATACCTGATTATGGATGAGAAATATAAAGCGATGTGCTTCGAGATATTCTTGAAAGATCCATTTCAAACTCATGTAATTATTTTTTTAAATTCCTACATTCTTGAAGGTGGATAAGAAAGTCATACTCATCGAGACAAGGTTAAAGAGGTACACAAGTGCGTAGCTCAATAATCGGAGGGGTTCTAAGTCATTCCTTATCTAGTAGATAAAAGATATAGTGTAAAGAGGAGATAAAGGGTGATTCTCACCAGGGAATATTGGGAAGTAAATTAATTTCATTCCCTAGTTCTGGGATGCCTCTTGTTAAATGAAATTTTTGTGATCACCCAGGGAACATCTGTGACACCCTAATATTTTATGAGATAGATCTTTTTTTAATTTATTTGATGTCTTATGTTTTAAGATACACCATGATTATCTTGAACTATACACAACACTGTATTATCTTTCAGTATACACACCAACATTCTTGGCTAGTGTTACACACAATTTCAAGTTATTTTGATACAATTCATTTCATGCAAGACTGAGTATAAGTGAACAACTAAATATTATTATGTTACCTTATAACCTAGAAGTTAAAATGGTGGGAATGAAAATTATTAATTTATTTATTAAAATATTAATTACACACGTTTTTAATTAATTCTTTTGTGAAAAATTATTTATAAATGAAAATAAAACCTTTTTTAATTAAAAGGAAATGTTTTTCTAAAAAAACTATTTAAATGTAAATAAGTGAGTTTATAAAGTAATAAAATCCCTCTTTATGGATTTTATTAATGAAATATATATGTAATATATTCAATGTAATGTTTAAAATTCATCAAATATTTTTTCTACAAATTATATAACAACAAATTCAATTTTTTAGATAAAAGAAGTATTTTTAAAAAAAATACAGTTTTACTACCTCTTGATGGAGAACCATTTTTAAATATAGTTTTTTCCAATTCTATATTATATTTGAAAAAAAAAATATTATTTTGAAGTGGGACATAAAATTTTACTTTGGTTGAAATTTTGGTATTTTTCTGATAAAATTCATATTTTAATGAATAGTGAAAAATACTACATTTTAATTCAAAAATGCCTTTTTTCTAATTTATTTATATAGTTAGATTTTCCTTTTAATTATTTTTAAATTGTAATTGAATTAATTTTTTTCATTTAATCCAACATTGGTCATTATAAGTAATTTCACATTGAAATTTGATATAAACACATGTTAATATTTTGATGGTTTTTACATAAAAAAACTTGTTTTCTCGCTTTGACAATGGGAATTAATTTTAAATTAATTATTGTAATTTATATGTTTTGAATTTATAAAAATGGATTCCATATTTGGAATCAGTAGGTCCAAATTATGTAAATAGGTCCCTTTTATGTTTTTGGACATTATTAATAGTAACTTTGATAATTTTTATTTACCACAGTTAAAGGTAAAGTGGGTAAATTAGGGTAACAAATAATATGATAAGGATAATAAAATTACCCTAACACCTTCCAAAATCATATTGGATGAATAAAATTCAACCCTTAACACCTAAGTATCAAAATTGATTCTTTTAATGTACTTTTATCCATAAAAGTGATGTAGTTATTATTTAAACAAAAGAAAGTGACAACATATCACTCTCTTATCTCTTATAAGTATAAAAATTTTAATGTAGTGATAAACTTGATGAATGTAAGATCACAGATTCTTCCTTGAGGTATGTTATTGTTTACACTTTGGTTTAAGTGTCTTATTTGGGTTAAATAAGTGTTTACCAAGTTTATGTGAAGATTCGGGGATATTACAGGGGTTCAGGACACGAAAGAGGAAGAAAAAGGAATTTCTGGGTATGTTTCACAGATTTCATATGGTTAGTACAAACTATGCAGAGCATCCCAGGTAACCATGCAACCTTGGATAGAATCTTGCGCACAGTTACCTCACGGTTAAGCTAACCGTGTGAACTTCCTAGGAAACCGTGCGAAGGGGTGATTTTGGGATAGTAGCACTTGCATGGTTTGTGCATGGTTTGGAAAACTGTGTGGGTAAACCTGTAACCCAGTAAAGTTGGAAAATTTACAAAATTGACACTCTGGGATTTTAAACTCTAACTCAGGTTTCTCCTCCATTTCACCCCTGCAACTCTAGTGATGAACTTGGATTACCCAAGCTCCCAAGAGGTTATTCTCCTTCAATCCTAGATCATTTTGAGCATTGTTGGATATGGATCGAAGCCCTGGGTAAGTCTAATATCCTCATTTCTTCCTCTTCTCGATTAGGGTTTTCATCTTTCTCCCATCTCTTTCCAAAATTTTAAAACCCTCTTTTCCTGTGAGATCTAGGTTGGGGCTTCAAGGGGTGTTTGAATCCGAATCCAAGGCTATGATTAAGAGTGTGTTAATCATCTAATTCGAGGTAGGTGGTCTACAAGTATTATCCCATAGTTTTATTTTATATTTGTGCATGAAAGCTTGTGTTCTTCTTTTTCCCTAATTGTGTTCTTAGTTCCATTGGAGTGTTTGATAAAAATGGGTGTCTAAGTGACCAATTTAAACCCTCATGATTCCCATTGGATGCATAGAGGATTACTTGACCATTTTAAGGACACCCATGGGGTGCGCTGATATTTCTGGGCCTAGAAAGGGGTAGGTTTAAGTGAAGGGTTGGCAGTTAATAATGTGGAACCCATGAAGAACATGTTTTAACAGTTGATTAAGTTGTAAATGGAATGATGATAGTTTTTCCTTTGGTGTTAATGGCATAAGGGGTTGTTTGGTATAACATGAAAATGAGTGAATTGAGTCGAATGAGATTATGTCAATTTTTTAATGAACTTTGGTTAGAAATGCCTAAGAGGATTAGAGCATATTAGATGGTGAACTTGTAGTTGGTTAATGTAATGGAAAATGGATGAATATGTTGATTGGGTTAATACAAGGAAATTATGGGGTATTTCTAAAGGGTTAAATGTAATAAATTGGTTATGCCTTGTGAGAAAAAAATTATACTTGTAGTGCATAAGTTGGAAAATGCTTGTGAAATGATAAATGGGATAAATGGGTTAATATATGGTAATTGATGAATATTGGATAAGACAAAGGGGTTGTTGAATACACTTAAGGGTTTAAGGAACAAGAATTGGAATTTGGATAAATGTCTATGAATTTTAAATGGTAAATGTATTAATGTTTTATGGCATAGTATTAATTCCCATGTTGTTTGTTATGTATTTTGATCTCTAATGGCATTGTTTATGCTTGGTTGTGTTATGGTATGGTTGTGGTGATTAGATAAATAATCATGTTCACATTACTTGATAGAGTGGGGAATTTACTTGAGTCTCTACGTCCATGGCTCGAGTTAGACTGAGGCTCTAAACTCCACCCTAGAAATGAACGAGTTATGGAAGGGGACAGAGGCTTTGTTCCCCTAACGAATGCATCCACCTAGACTGAGACTTCGAGGTGAGGATAATGTGTTGATGTGATATGTGTAGCCCTGGTGAGATAGGTACTCGACTTATTTTCCCTATTAATATTGATTGGTTGACTTATACCCATGTATAGATAATGTATATTCCTAACTCCAAGATCATGTGTTAAAAATGGGCTATGTAATAAATATGGTATAAGAAAAGAAATTGGGATAAATACTAGTCATTAACTAAATAAACCTTGTTAACCAACCGAACTTGAACAGTACCTTGTTTACTTAACATTTATTTATAATTTCATGCAATTTCTCTTATAATGGATATTTTTTCGGCACTGTTGGTGGTGGAAAACTAAGTTTTGTACTCACACCCTGCTAGGGCCACCGTTGGGTACCTGAGTAGATTTCTTGGTTGTAGGTCAGGAAAAGGGAAAGGGCCCTATACTAGGATGTTGATTTGGGATCAGGATGTACATGGAGATGGACCCAGACTTAGATTAGGGACCCGTTTGGGATTTTGGATTTTTTATTATTTGTTTTTATTCACTTTGACACTATTATCATGTCATTACATGGTTGATGTAGAATTGTGGTTGTACCCAATTTTGGGAGATGTTTGGCTATTATTTTTATTAGTTGTTCCTTTTGTTCTACTATTTATCTTGTGTTCTATTGTGTATTGATTTAGTAAATAGGGTATATTCTCCACACATTACTCAGTAGACCCTCGCCGCTAGTCGGAAACCTCTCGCGTATGGGTATGCACGCTTGAGGTCAAGTGAGGACTCGGCTCGGGGAACCTGTTTAGTGGCTTCCGGGTCGAGGATGTTATAATGAAACTATGAAAATAAGTAGTCTCAAAAAATATAATGAAATTATCTACATCATATGAATTTATTTATAATTTTTAGAGATTAAATAATTACCATAAATATTGAAACAACAGTGATATAGTAATTGATTTATTAATATAAATATCAAATAAATGATATTATAAATATTAAAATAAATATTATATGACATAATTTATGCCATCCATTAATTTTATAGGTTACTATGATATTTTATAAGACTATTAAATGTTTTTTTCTAAGTTTTCTCTCTATATTAATTTTAATTAAATTCAATGAAATGTATAGTGTAAAAATTGACACTATTGATATTTTATAAAAAAAATATTTTATTAAATTATTAAAAAATATTTTAAATATTTTAAATTCATAAAGTGACTATGATAAGGTCTAAAATTCATTAAGTTTATAATTATGTGAAATTTATCCCATATAAGTAAAATTTATAACCTCTTAATACTTAAAATGTTGTTACCACAATTAAAATTAAAAGAGAATAATTAAGGGTAAACCAAAAAGATAAGGTTTAAAATAAAATCAATACATGTCTAAAAATTATTGGATAAGAGTATTTAGAAATATCCTCATATTATATTATAAATATTTCAATTTGAAATATTTTTATAAAAAAATTATATTAATTTAATATTTTAAGAATTTCTAAGGGAACCCCTCACCTCAATTATAAAAGGGAACATATTCCCCCACCTCTTCACTTAAATTCGAGCCTTAAAGATCATACATACCCTAAAATTTTCCCTTATAAACTTCCTTATTCATATTATATAGGTTCTGTTCTTCTCAAAAGACCAACTCTAGTGCCTTTAAGAGGATATTTAGAGGAATCACGCCGAGGAAGATATAATCTATTCTACCAATTATTTCAAAATTCTTTCTTCTTATACTTCCTCTTAATTAGTTGTTTAATTATAAAGTAATAAAATAATTATAAATAATATACTTATATGTTATTATAATTATGAAACAACCATATTCCACCTTCTGTCCATCCTATGAAAAATGAAATCACCACGCATGTGTACGTACGGCTTACCGTCGCCACGCCATGGTGTAGTCTGTTTTTCACCACCACCTTACTTGGATGGATATAATGATGGAAATAATAACTATATATGATTATTATAATATGATATATATTTTTCAACAATATATATACCATAAACTTCCATTCCATTTCACAATTATTATAATGATATTTTCGCTCGTGCGTACGTACAACCTACTGTCTCCATGATGCGATGCAATTAATTCTAAAAGATATAGATTAAAAAATTATTATATAAATTTAAAAAATGAATAAATATGATATTTATTATGTTAATATCATTTTTTTAATGATATAAATATGACCTAAGTAGGAAAACCAAAACTTATTCTGCAAAACATGCATAAGAAAATGAAGTAGTTTATACTCGAATAACAAGTAATAATGAAATATTCTTACCAAACAGATGATAATATGATCATATATGATATAATAAAAATGATTATGATTCTATAATAAGTCAATGAAATCATTTAAATCATTATACATGAGGTTTGGATACACACAAAGGATAACATACCTAAGGTGATGGATTATTTTGTCTCGCTCTTATTTCTGTGGGGAATATGCCTTATACACCACCTATTTATTTTGTGTGGTGTTTATGCTTCCCATGAATGTTTTATTATTCTTTTTATGAAGGTTATTATATTTAAATATGCATATAATTTTCTTTATTTTATGAGGCATACGATTTGACTAATTATAATCGGTAAGGGATAATTTTGCAATCTCATTATTATCTGAGATTGTTTATATGTAAGTATTTACTGGGCTTTATTTATCATTCACATACATGTTTCCTAAGTATGAAATATTATTTCTATTATTATATAATTTTATAAAGTTAATTTTACCCTTTGGTGAATTTTTATTAAATGGTATGAAAGTAATCTTTTGTCGTTATTCGATATGAGGTAATTTTTGACTTTTCCGGCAAAAGTATAAGGAGAATGGTTTTTTAACTTATATTTCATGATCGGTATTTTACATCTTCATAACACCTTATTTAAAGGAAGATTCATTTACATGATTTAAATTTTATTTTAAAATAAATTATTTTCATTTAAAATTCCATGGAATTTTGAGGAAATAAAACATTTTTGAAGAAGAAATGATATTTTCCTCAAGAATTAATTTCAAGTGTTTTATCAAAATTATTTTCCATCTAAGATGAGGCTATTTAAATTAGTTTAAGTTTATATCCCTATTATTACTATGATTTTATTATGTTAATGATGGAATGATATTTTATATGGATTATGTTATGATGGAATGATATTTAAGAAACCCATTTTATTTTATGGGTTATGCTATAATGAATTATTTATGTTTTTGTGGAATATGTAATAATGATTTCATTATGAGATGGGTGGGACCTATATCTACCTCTAATGCATTAAGTAAAGATTTATATCTCATGATATATAAATGAATTGAACGTAAAGTAAATCTGGTTCAGTAATGCAGGGCTGGAACAACAAGTAAATATGGTTCAGTAATATATGGCCAAAACAAAAAATAAATCTAGTTCAGTAATACAGGGCTGAAATAGAAAGTAAACCCAATTCAGTAATGGAATTTTTCTACTATGATGGTCTTTAAAATTAGACTTGGATAATATGGAAATGATTTTATATGCTTATGTGTTTTCAAAAAGTTTATGTTTTATGTCAATGCTATGTTATCATGGTTAATGTTCCTTTATGATTTATTTATTATGTACTACCAAGATTTATTTTATGACTCAAGATTTTGATATTCTAAATATGTCTTCTTGTTTTTAAATTATTATGCTTATGTTTTCCATGTTTTCCCATACTAAGCATTTTATATCACCCTATTTATGTTTTTCTTTCCCCCCAAGATATAAATAAAGGCTTTAGGTTGGAAAACTAAAGGTGAAGATATTTATGAGAGATGTTAAAGATCTTTCACCAAGAAAGAAGAATGTGTTTAGAGTTTCCAAAGACATTAAACTAATACGGTATTTGTGCGTCTATTTGTGTAATGTATTAAGTATTTCCCAAAAGAAATGTAATTTCCATGTACTTAAAGCTTGGGTCGTTAGAGTTGGTATCAGAGCGAAGGTTTATTCAACCTTTGGAAATTGGGATGAAAAAACTTTAGTGAGATCAGAAGATATATTTCTAAGGATATGTCTAGGTATGTCCTAAGGATCAGTCTAAGTGTAGGTTAAATTCCTAGGTTTTTTGTGATAATCATGACTAACCTAGGGTTAAACCGAAGATATCATAGATTGAAATAATTTACCTTACTTATGTGTTTCTAATATCTGAAATGTATTTTTCACACTTTTCTTTCTGGTCTTAATCAATATATAAAACTACATAGAACATAGTTAACCATTGAATGTTTCATATGTGGAAATTATGGGAATTATGAATATTGATTTTCTATGTGGAAATATCATGAAGAGAATCAAGACGATGGTACAAGTATTGGTAATACTATCGAGGATAAAGATATTGTAAACAACATGTGAAAGGTATATGATGTTCTTCTAGTATTTTTTACAGTAAACCTAAGAAGATTGAGGTTGAGAAACCTTAAAACATGATCTATATTTTAGGAAAGATGAAGTTGATAGATCCTGAGTAATAGTTTAAGAATAAAGTTGGATGATTGAGGTGTATATGTTTTATAATTCAAAGATTATGTTATATTAATCATGAAATATATAAGTGTTTTCATTATAAGTTTTTCATTTAAGGATCGGAAAGGATATGTTGAATATTTCTAAAGAGCCAAAAATGTGATTTAAGGGTAAGGTTATATACTTGGATAACACATGATTAAGAGAAAGATAACCCTTAATATGTCCCTTATGTTAATATAATGATGTTTGGGTAAAGATAAGTTGGATTTGAATATGTAAATTAGATGATGCTAGTTTCATGGGAACTAATTATGGAGTTATTGAAAAGAGGGTTATGATATCATGGATGAAGTATACAACTTTTTGGGACTTAAGGAATATATCCAATAAGTTTTGTAATAGGGAAACATGTATGTTTTCAATAATTATATCTGATAATTTAGGTTATTACTGCGTCTCAAGAGAATACATGATGAAGGTGTTCACATTTTTGGAATGTGACCAACAAGAGATATCTTATGATATATAGGGAATAAATGTTAATCTTATTTTTTGAACCTTATTCTATAGTTTTGGATTTTTCATCTTTCATAATGATTGTAATGTTATCAATTTTTTGGAAAGTTTAAGTTAAACATCGGATGAAGTTTGTTAGAATAAATTATTATCTCACCATATAAGGAATTATGTATGTTTGATAACTTATGCTAACCTTTTTGTGATAAAGATATATGGAATGAACTATCATTCAATTTATGGATTGCATGATCTGATAACACTTCAATAATGATAGATTCAACTTCTTTTCTTTAAATAAGTGATGAAGTGGAAATTGTTCAAGGCATTACCAATGATGAGATTGTACTGAAATCAAGTAAGTATTTCTTCTCATGTTCTTCAACTTTAAGAAAATGATCTTGAAAACTAAAAATGTTATCCCAATACATTCTTATCTGATGAATCAGATGGTCCCTTAAATCATCACAGATTTATGGATTTTTTATTGTTAACTTTCTCCTAACTTTGTTCTATATCACTCTACATCAGAATGTTATGGTTATATTTTTCTTCCATATTCATGTTTTCGCTTACCACCTATGTTCTCCTATGTGAAAACCTAGTGATGTGTTACTTTGGGTGACCATTATGTTTCAAAATTTCCTTTTTAAAACAAATTTTTAGTATTCCTTTTTATGATGTGGGTTTCTATGAAAGAAACTTTCAAGTAGTAAACTTTTATAACCCCGATAAATTTCAAGGGTGAAATTCATTTTAAGGGGGGTAGAATGTGACACCCTGAGATTTTATATGATAAATTCTTTTTAATTTCTTTGATGTCTTGTGTTGTATGATACACCAAGATTATATTGCACTATACACAACACCATATTAACTTGCAGTATACACAACACTATTCTTGGCTTGTTTTATACACAATTTCAAGTTATTTTGATATAATTCATTTCATACAAGACTAAGTATACGAGAACAACTAAATATTATTATGTTACCTTATAATCGAACTATTAAAATAGTGGGAATGAATAGTATTAATTGATTTATGAAAATATTGATTACAAATGTATTTAATTAATTATTTTTTGAACAATTATTTATAAATGAAAATAAAACCTTTTTTAATTAAAAGGAAATGTTTTTCTGAAAAAGTATTTAAATGAAAATAAGTGAGTTTATAAAGTAATAAAATCACTATTTATGGATTTTATTAATGAAATATATATTTAATATATAAAATTTAATGTTTAAAATTCATCATATATATTTTCTATGCATTATATAATAACAAATTCAATTTTTTGTATAAAAGAAGTATTTTAAAAAAATACAGTTTTACAGCCTTTTGATGGAAAATCCTTTTGAAATCTAGTTTTTACAACTTTTATATGTTTTACTTGAAAAAATAAACTTATTCTTTGGAATATGGAAATAAAAATTTACTTGGGTTTAAATTTTGTTATTTTTATGATAAAATTCATATTTTAATGAATAGTGAAAAATATTGTATTTTAATTCAAAACTTTCTTTTCGTCTAATTTATTTATATAGTTAGATTGTACTTTTAATTTTTTTTTAAAGTGTAATTGGATTAAATTTTTATAATTTAATCCAATTTTGGTCATTTTAAGTAATTTAATATTGAAATTTTATATAAACACATGTCAATCTTTTGATGGTTTTTACTTTAAAAAACTCATTTTCTCGCTTTGACTACGGGAATTAATTTTAAATTAATTATTGAAATATATTTATTTTGAATTTGGAAAAAAAATTTCTATATTTGGAATCATTAGGTCCAAATTATGTAAATAGGTCCCTTTTATTTTTTTGGACACTATGAATAGTATATTTGGTGATTTTTATTTACAACGGTTAAAGGTAAATTGTGTAAATTAGGGTAACAGATAATATGACAAGGATAATAAAATTACCCTAACACCTAAAAAATAATATTAGATGAGTAAAATTCTACCTTTAACACATAAGGATCAAAAAATTTCTTTTAATGGACTTTTTTACATGAAAGTAATGTAATTATTATTTAAACAAAAGACAGTGACAACATGTCACTCTCTTATCTCTTATAAGTATAAAAATTTTAATTTAGTGATAAACTTGATGAAACTACAAAAATAAGTAGTATAAAGAAATATAATGAAATTATATACATCACTTGAATTTATTTGTAATTTTTAGATATTAAATAATTAGCATAAATATTGACACAACAGTGATACAATAATTGTTTTATTAAGAGAAATATCAAATAAATGATAATATAAATATTAAAATAAATATTATATGACATATTTATACCATAAAAAAATTTATAGGTGACTATGAAATTTTATAAGATTGTTAAATGGTTTGTTTTTAATTTATCTCTTTATATTAATTTTATTTAAATTTAATGAAATGAATAGTGTAAAAATTGATATTATTGATATTTTATAAAAATAATATTTTATTAAATTATTTAAAAAACATAAAAATATTTTAAAATAAAAAAGTGGCTATTATAAGATCAAAATTTTCATTAAGTGTCCAATTATGGGAAATTTATCCCATATAATTAAAATTTATAACCTCTTAATACTTAAAATGTTGTTACCGCAATTAAAATTAAAATAAAATAATTAAGGGTAAACCAAAAAAGAAGGTTTAAAATAAAATCAACACATGTATAAAAATTATTGGATGAGAGTATTTAGAGCTATACTCATCTTATCTTATACATATTTCAATTTGGAATCTTTTGGATTAAAAAAATAGTTATATTAATTTAAGAATTTAAGAATTTCCAAGGGTGCCCTCACCTCAATTATAAAAGGGCACTTCCTCCCTCACCTATTCACTTCAATTTGAGCCTTAAATATTGTTCATCTCATTCCCTTTTACCTTATAAAATTCCTTAGTCACATTATATATGTTATGATCTTCATAAAAGACCAACTCCATTGCCTTTAAGAGGAGATTTAGAAGTAGCATGTTGAGGAAGAGGTAATCTCTTCTACCGATTCTTTCAAACTTATTTCTTCTTATACTTCCTCTTAATTAATTGTTTCATTATAAAGTAATAAAATAATTATCACTAATATACTGATATTTTATTATAATTATGAAATTACTATATTCCACCTTCTGTCTATCCTATGAAAAATGAAATCACCACATGTGCTTATGTATGGTATATCATCTCCATGCTGTGGTGTAATCTATTTTTCACCACCACCTTACTTGGATGGATATAACGATGGAAATAATAACTATATATTATTATTATAACATGATATGGATTATGGAACAACATATATACCATCCAATTCCATACCATTTCACAATTATCAGAATGATGTCGTCCCTCGTGCATATGTATAACTTACCACCTCCATGATGTGATGTGATTCATTCTATAAGATATACTTTAAAAAATGATTATATAAATGTGAAAAATAAATAAATATGATATTTATTATGTTAATATAATTTTATAATGATATAAATATGACCTTATAAGGAGAACCATAACTTATTTGAAAAAATATGCATAAGAAAATGAAGCAGTTTATACCCAAATAATGAGTAATGATGAAATATTATTATCAAACGGATGATAATATGATCATATATGATATCATAAAAATGAATATGATTCTTTAATATGTCAATGAAACAATTTAAATCATTATACAGGATATTCAGATACACAAAAAGGATAACAAACCTAAGGTAAGGGATTGTTTTTTCTCACTCTTATTTTTGTGTGACATATGATTTATACACCACCTATTTATTTTGTGTGGTGTTTATAATTCCCATGAATTTTTTATAATTATTGTTATGAAGGTTATGATATTTAAATATATATAAAATTTTCTTTATTTTATGATGAATATGATTCGACTGATTATAATTGGTAAGGGATAATTTTGCAATCTCATTATTATCTGAGATTGTTTATATGTAAGTATTTACTGGGTTATATTTATCATCCACATCCATGTTTCCTAAGTATGTAATATTATTTCTATAATTATATAATTTTTTAAAGTTAATTTTACTGTAGATACCCATAGCTTGACGTACATATACATTACATTACTTTTGCGGAATACTTAATACATAACAAAAACAAACACACAAGGACCGTAATAGTTTAGTGTCTTTGGAAACTCGTAAAATTAATCTTCTAATCATGGTGAAAGATCTTCAACATCTCCCATAAAGATCTTACACTATTGTTTTCTTACCTAAAATCTTTATTTATATCCTGGGGAAAAGAAAACATAAAAAGGGTGATCTCAAAGCTCAGTAAGGGTAAACATAGAGAACATAAAACAATCCATAAACATTTGAATGAAAAAACTTTAACATAAAATCTAAACATCAAAATCTTGAGCAAAGAAATAAATCTTGGAAGTACGTAATACATATATCATAAAGTAACATCAATTATGATAAAATAGCATGGTAATAAAACATGTAATTATGGCAAAGCATTAAGCACATGATATGATTTCCATAGTATACAAGGCATTGCTGCCAAGACTATCTTAGTGGACAAAGTCCCTTTCTGAATCGAGTTCACTCCTCGTTCCAATCCTATATCACTAAACCGGATTAACATACCATTCTAGCCATGTCTATCTCATGAGATATAAATCTTTAACCAATGAATTGGAGGTAGATATAGGTCCCACTCATCTCATAATGAAATCATTCTTTCGTGTGCCACAAAATAAACATACATCATTCATAATAACCCAATGAATAAAATGGGTTTCATAAACATAATCTCATCATAAAATAATCCATATAAAATAAATGGATATCATTTCATTATAAGGAAAAAAATAAAACCATGTAAATAATAGATAAATTATACTTGAAACATAAACATACTTAATAATTTCATCTTAGATGGAAAATAGTTTTGATAAAACACTTGAAATTAATTCTTGAGGAAAATATCCTTTCTTCTTCAAAATCATTTTCTTTTCTCAAAATTCCATGAAATTTTAAAAGAAAAGTATTTTGTTGAAAATAATCATGAAAACTTGTAGAATAATCTTCATTAAAATTAGGTGTTATGAAACCGTAAAAATTTATTCATGCCGTATAAGTCAAAAAAACATTCTCCTCATACTTTTGTCAGAAAAGTCAAAAAGTACCACGTATGGTAAACAAAAGAAAGATTCCTTCCATAACACAAAGTAAAAGTAAAATAAGGTTAAACATGACTTTAAACATACATGGAAGAATATTAAAAACTTTATGAAAAACATTTTTATGGACATGGATGAAAAATATAACCCCAGTAAATACTTACGAATAAACAATCTCGGATAAAAATGAGATTGGAAAAGTTATCCCTTACCTTAGGTCTGATACGCTTTGTACGTATCCAAAACTCCTGTATAACGATTTAAATAATGTCATTTACTTATTATAGAATAATATTCATTGTTATGATATCATATATGGTTCACTTATGACTTTATATTACCTGTTCTTTTGTAAATTCCATGTTAAAGCAGCGTTTTGGGTAAAATCGTTTTATTTATCATACGTGTTTGGACTTGTTGTTCTTGATATTATTATTACTTATATCATGATTTACATACTTAAAGAATGTAAATCATGATTTATATATCATATATATTCAGTATATATATATATATAATATAGATAAATGAAATGAAATACACCGTTCATGGAGACGGTAGGTCGTACGTACGCATGAACGATGTTTTCCTTTCCTTATTAACTTGAATGGAAGTAAGTAGATGTAATATATATATATATACATAAATAAAGTAGCTTTATCATGTCATATATTTCATTATTATTCATTATATATACTTTATAATCATTCTTAAATGGTTAACATGGAGAATGAATCTCATCGCGTCGTGGAGACGGTAATCCGTGCGTACGCACGAGGGATGATATCATTCCCATAATTATTGAATTGAATTGGAGTGGATGATATAATATCTCATAATAAGTATGATGTTATAATAACTATATATAGTTATTATTTACACCATTATACCCATCCAAGTAAGGTGGTGGTGGAAAAACAGATTACACCACGGCGTGGAGACGGTATTCTGTACGTACGCACGCGCGGTGATTTCGTTTTCCGTAGGATGGATAGAAAGTGAAATGGGGTTTTTTCATATTTATAATAATATATCAGTATATTAGTGATACTTATTTTATTACTTTATAATTAAACAACTAAAGAATAAGAAGTTTAAGAAGAAAGAAAACTTGAAAAAAATCGGTAGAAGAGATTACCTCTTCTTCGACGCACCTCTTTTAATCTTTCTCTTAAGGCACTAGAGTTGGTCTTTTGAGGAGACCAGAACCTCTATAATGTTTCTATGTAAGTTTATAAGGGAAATGGGCAGGTTTTGGCAGAGCTTGAAGGCTCAAAATTGTGTGAAGAGAAGAGGTAGGAGCTGCCCTTTTATAAGGGAGGAGAGGGTCACTTTAGGAAAAAACTTAAAATATTATTTTATAATAAAGTCATATTCGGTTTATAAAAGCTCCAAATTGATTTATTTATAATTTAAAGTGGGTATGGGCCTAAATCCTCTCAAAAAATAGGTTTTATAAAATTTTAGGTTACTATTTTAACCTTATCATTTAGATTTAACTCTCAGTTAAATAATTTAACTTTTACCGTGTCTTCTTGTTTTCTTAAACTATATGGTTAATAAACTTACTATAAGAAGCCAAAAGAACCCCAAGTGGTTCATTGTTAATATATATAACCTTATCTAAGTAATTTTGGATGAATCTTATATTTTTATAAATAAAATAACAATTAATAATATAATATTTGTTTTAAAAACTATTTTAGGTCAATTTTGACACTATTTGGTAATTGATTTTTTTGAAAATCATAACAGAATTATTAGTTCTAAAAAGGTTAATTAAATCAATAATAACATGTCATATTAACCTATAAAATTAGTGTAATTCATAAAAAGTTTTTAATTACATTTATTTGGGTATTTATAATATCAATTATGTTAATATTTCATTAATAAGGTAATTACTGCATCATCATTGTGTCATAAATAAATTAAATTATTTAATGTCTAAAAAATATAAATAAAATACAATTATGTGGGAAATATTTTTATCTTTATAATGAATATTTATAGTCTAATTTATCTTATGTATAACCCTATATTAAAAAAAATTTAGTTATTAAACTTTGATTTTAACTCTTTTAACTCTTCCTTAAATAAAATAATAATAAGTGTCCTAATCTAATCCAAGTGGACCTAAAGGGTAATATTTTATTCTTAAGGTTTTTTTTGGTCGAATTACACTAATAAAATAGAATTAGGACATGTGTTAGGATAATAATAATAATATCATTTTTACCCTTAATTACCATATTTACTTTTAACCATGGTAAATAAAAGTAAAAAGTTACTATTCACCAAAAATTATTTTTATCTTATTGAACCACATTTTACTCCTTGATATTAACTGTGTATCTCTGATTTTCAAAATTCAACTCACAGAAGCGGTAAAATTAAGTTTTGTGTACAATTGCAAATGCTCCTAGGAGGTGGGTAAAAGACGGTGAAAAGTTCAATAAAATTTTTATATATCTAAAATTATTATAAAATGACTCCAATGAATTACATTGAACTTATATAGGTATTATGTATCAATTTTGACCTAAAATAAATTTAAATAAAAAGTCAGTTTTTAAATAGTAACCCAGTGTTTTCACTATTCATCAAAAATTGAAAGTTTTCATAAAAATACCAAAAATTCACCCTAGGCTAATTTCGATATTCTGAATCCAAAAATGAAGTCCATTTTAAAAGATAAAATTTATAAAATTTTAAAAAGTGGGTATTACTATTCATAACGGCTAGTTCATGATAATATTATAATAATATCTCATTTAGTGAAACTCGGTATTGCGTACTACACACGCTATCGAAGAAGATCTTGATTACGTGTAATGCAAGCTAAGTCAGGGTTGCGTGTAGTGAAAGCTCTGTTTGGTATTTCATATAACATAATCAAAACTTATTTCATTTGTACATTAAACAAAATCTATACTTAATGTTGCGTAGAATAATTTCCAAAAAATGAACTTGAAATTGTGTGTAACACGAGCCAAGAATAGTGTTACGTATACTGTGAGTTAATACGGTGTTGCGTATAGTACAAGCTAATCTTGGTGTAGTGTATAATATAAGACATCAAAGAAATTAAAAAAATAATATATCTCATAAAATCTCAGGGTGTTATATTTACCCTCTCGTTAATTTTTATTAAATGGTATGAAATGAATCTTTTATCGTTATTCAATACGAGGCACTTTTTGACTTTTCTGGAAAAAGTATGAGGATAATGTTTTTTTAACTTATACGGCGTGATTAGATTTTTACATATTCATAACACATTATTTCCATGAATCTTTCTTTACAGGATTTACAGTTTATTTTCAAAATAAATCTTTTCTTTTAAAATTGAATGTCATTTTGAGAAAAGAAAATGTTTTTGAATAAGAAATGATATTTTTTTCAAGAATTAATTTCAAGTGTTTTATCAAAATTATTTTCCATCTAAGATGATGCTCTTTAAATAGGGTTATGTTTCTATCCCTATTATTACAATGATTTGATTATGTTAATTATGGAATGATATTTTATATGGATTATTTTATGATGGAATCATGTTTAAGAAACCCTTTTTATTTCATGGGTTATGCTATGATGAATTATTTATGTTTTTGGGGAACACATAAGAATGATTTCATTATGAAATGGGTGGGACCTATATATCCCTCCAATGCATTGGGTAAAGATTTATATCTCATGAAATAGACATGACTAGAATAGAAAGTAAATCTGGTTCAATAATATAGGGCTAGAATTGTAAGTAAATCTGGTTCAGTAATATAGGGTTGGAATGATAAGTAAATCTAGTTCAGTAATACAAGGCTGAAATGATAAGTAAACCCAATTTAGTAATGTAATTTGTCTACTATAATAGTCTTGGAAATGAGCCTTGGATAATATGGAAATGATTTTTTATGCTTATGTGTTTCCCACAAGTTCATGTTTTATTCCAATTCTATATTATCATGATTAATGTTCCTTTATGATTTATGAATTACGTACTGCTAATATTTATTTTATGACTCAAGATTTTGCTATTCAATATATATGTACATGTTTTTAAATTCTTATGTTTAAGTTTTAAATGTTTGTCCCTACTAAGAATTTGTGCTCACCCTATTTATGTTTTTCCCCTATGATGTAAATAAATATTTTAGGTAGAAAAACTAAAGGTGAAGATATTTATGGGAGATATTGAAGATATTTTAACAAGATAGAATAACATGTTCCAAGTTTCCAAAGACACTAAACTAATATAGTCTTTGGGAATCTATTTGTGTAATGTATTAAGTATTTCACAAAAGAAATATAATTTCCACGTATGTCAAGATTGGGTCATTAAAACATCAATCCAAGCTACACTTTGAAATCATTGGGAAGAGACCTTGGCTAATCCATGTATCACAGACCCAATCTGTTACTTAGTACAATGGAGATAGTTTTACACAACTTGTGAGATCAGGTTAAGGAGGTTTTGGGGGTTAGTTAGGGATGGTTATCTGATGTATAGTCTTCTATGTAGGGATATACACCTCAGGGTCTACAGTAGGGTTCACACAAGGTATATATTACGGAGAAGTCTACTACTGAGAATGAAGTGGGGCCTTATACTATTAAAGGTATGATTATGCTATCCTTTAATTTAGAATGTGACTTATTTGATATCAATACCTCACATTATTGTATTTCTGACCAACCGGTTTCTCCTATTGGTCTAAAAGTGGAGGTTTCACCCACCTATATGTGTCTCAACAAACCTCTAGGGAAGAGAATATATTTAGTGATGGAATGTTAATATTTTTCCTTGGTGGTGTATTCATTTAGGAATATTTGGGATCTTATGGTTCTAAATATGAACCCCTTTAATTCCATTCTAGGGATGGAATTATTGACTTAGTTTTGAGCCTGCACCAACTACGTAAGGATGGTATCTTTATCATCTCCCATGGGTGTCCAATACACACTTCATGGAGAATGGGAGTATCAATATAGTCAATATGGACCTAATTAAAAACATATAGTAATGACCGCTACTTAAATAGATTGCCTTTACCTTATATTAGTGGAAGTTAAAGGGTGGAATGTCTTTCCTTCAGTAGTGGGTCTTTACCCAAATATTTTCCTTAGATATTTTTATAGTCTGCATTCAAAGAGGGAGGTGGAGTTCACTATTGATCTCTTTCCTTTTACTAAACCTATCTTAATTCCCCTGTATCATATGGATCCTATCAAATTGAGAAAGTTTAAGATATATATAAAGGATATTGAGGCTAAAGATTTCATTTAGTTAAGCACTTCTCCTTTAGGTTCTCTAGATTCTTTTTCCAAAAAGGTTGATGGGAGTATATTCCTTTGTGTATTCTATCAGAATTTTAATCATGTTATAATCAAGAACAACTACCCTTTTCTTAGAATTAATTATCTCTTCAATTAGTTAAATGTAGGAGTATGGTTCTCTAAAATTGTCCTTTGATTGGGTTATCATCAACTTTAGTTCAGATTAGAATACATTCCTAATACCACATTTCAAAGACGATATAGATATTTTGAGTATTTGTTCACATGTTTTGGGATAACTAATGATTATTTTATATTTATAGATTTAATGAACGTGATATTTCATCCCTTGATTTATTTATTCAATATGGTATTTGTGCATGATATCTTGATTTATTATAAATCTTGAGATGATCATGCATGATATCTCTATGTTATCCTAGAAACTTTTCAAGAAAATCAATAAATTATATGCCAAGATATATAAATTCCCATTATATATCAAGTAATCAAGTTTCCTTGGGCATTTGATCTCAGATGATAGCATTTCAATAGACCTTAAAAATATAGAATCCATCATACCCTAGAAATTTCCCTCTAATATATTTGAGATAAGAAGCTTTCTAGGATTATAGGGTATTACTACCACTTCATTCATGACTTTTTAAGAATAATTTCTCCAATGATTTATCTAACAAAGAAAGTGTTTAAATTTTAATCATTGGATCAATGGGAAGTGTATTTTCAGGAACTGAAAATGAATTTAACCTCAAATCCTATTATTATATTACTTCATCCATGGGATGAGTTTGTGGTATATTATAATTCCTCATTTATTGACCAGAGTTTCATTTTTATAAAGCATCATTGGGTAGTGTCATATGATTATAGGAAACTCTATTCTCATGAATAAAATTATACTACTCATGACCTGGAATTAGCCGTTGTTGTGCATGCATTAAAGTGTAAGATAAATTATCCATTTGGATAGTGATTTTTGGTGTTTTAGAACAAAAGAATCTAAAATATATCTTATTATAATGTGAATTAAATATTAGACAATTTCATTGGGTATAATACCTTCAGTCATTTGAATTTGATATATGGCATACTCCTAGTAAGGGAAACGTAATTGTTGATTACCTTAGCCAAAAATTCACCCTTAAATGATATGAGGGGATAAAGAGTAATGGAGACTAATATCATCAATAACCAAGTTTGGTTTACAAATAGTGGAGGATCATAGAGGGATTTATTTACTCCAAATTTATACTTCATCATCTATCTTGGAGTGAGTCAAGGACTCTTAGATATTTGATCCTAATTGTAGAATTATTTGAGAAATTGTTGATGATGGTAAGATCCTTGATGTTTGGATCCAATATTATATTTCCTTTTTATACATCCATGAGAGTCTTACGATTCCCATTATTATGATATAGGAGGTTATGACAGAGTAAAAATCCTCTAAGTGGAAGGTTCACCTCGGGATCATGAAAATTTACTATGATATTCTTCACTAATTTTGGTGTCATGTCATGAAGAGTGACATCATGGACTTTATCTCTAAATGATTTACCTATCAGTAGGTAATTGAAAAACATAAAACCCCTACAATAACTCTTTAACCACTTTCTTTTCCTATATGTAAATAGGATGAAATCATGATGGATTTAATGACTAGTTTTCTAAGATAAACTAAAGGGAAATATGAATTGTGGGTAACAGTGGATTGTCTAACTATAAAAACTAAATTTGTTTCCTATTAAGGAAGCCTCCTCAGTTGATGAAGTTAGAAATATATAAGTCAAAGAGGTATTGAAGCCTCATTAGCTACCAAATAGTATCATCTCTGATAGAGATATGGGGTTTAAATTTTGATTATGGAAAATACTTCAATGTTAATTGGAGTCTATGGTGAAATTTATAACTATCCTTTATCCTCAGACTAAAAGCTAGTTTGAGAAGACTATCCAAATATTAGAGGAAATGCTTCAAACCTATATTCTCAAATTTTATGGTTCATGGGAAGATCACATTTCCTTAGTGTAATTCTCATATAAAAATAGTTATTAATCATATAATTATATGAATCCATATGAGTAATTATATGGAAGATCGTGTCATTATCTTTTCAATTGGATATAGATAGGATAATCTTCTATAATTGGGCATAATTTTTCCATGAGATTACATAGCAGGTGAAACATATTGAAACTTATCAAAGTAGGAAAAATTCTTCTGTTATCCATCATAGGTGACCCTTGGAATTCAAAGTCAATGATCATGTGTTTCATCACGTTTTTCTAAGATGGGGTCACTGGTGAATGGCTAAGTAAGGGAAGTTAACTATGAGATATATCAATACCTTTGAAATTATTATCAAGGTAAGGGAATTTTTATATTAGTTAGACTTACCTTTGATGTTTATTTCTATATATAATACGTTTCATGTTTCCCAATTAAGGAAGTATGTACCTAACCCGTTGCATGTGATCTGGTACAATGATGTGGAGTTTGAATTTGATGCATCCTAATTAGAGAATAATTTATATATCATTGACCAGAGTCAAAAGGTTTTATTAATAAAATTAATTTTACTCATTCTATTCAAGTGGCATCTTGTGAAGTTCCAAGATGAGACTCGAGAGAGGGAATCTAAAATAGATATTCAATGTTTGGTATTATTTCCTCTAGAATCTGACTAGATATTATTTAGTATGAGAAGCCTGAAAGTGGGGAGGTTGTAGAGATCCCAACCTCTTTAATTAGGTAAACCCATTTAATCTCAGTATCTTAGTCTCTTTTTAGGTTTATGTTGAGTTGAGATAGAGGTTAGAGGAGTATGGGAGGAGAAAGTGGTAAAGAGGGGGAGGTACCCTAGTGCTGTAAGCATTGGGTACCCAATAGACTAACATCAGGTACCCAGTGGAAGTCCAATGGTTTTAGGGACACTTTTAGCGCCACCTGGTACTTGGTGGATATGATGGGATTTTTTTTAGTTAGGGGTGAAATTTTCATTTAACCCTAAAATTTAAACCCCCAAATTGATCTTATCTTATAATTTTCCTCATATTTCTCCTCCATAGGTATCTCTCAAGCTTCACATCTCTTTTTTATTCACCAGAAGCTAATCCTCCATCAAACCTAGATTGGGGAGATCTGATTGTTTATGGTAGTCTAGTTGAAGCAAGGTAAGGATGTGTTTTTATCATAATATTCCTCTTTCTTATCATCTATGATAACAACATATGTAAATACATTTTTCCAAAATATAAGTATCATCCAATCTTCTAAATCTCCCATAATCCTTTTAGGATTTTTTTTGTAAAATTTTTTCCTAGGTTAGTCTAAGGTAAGGACCTAATTATGATTTCTGGATTCATATTTATAAAGTATCAATGGTTGTGACCTAACTATAAATTTTTATTAGGTGATCTCTTTGATCTTTTGGTGGAATACTCACTCCCTCATGGACCCTGAATAAGCCACTTCATATATTTTAGGTAGGTATACTCCTCTTCTCTCCCATACTCTTTAAGGTATGGGTTGACATCTATATAGGGCTGAGTGGATTTAATTAAAAATAAACCTTTTGATAATAAATGAATTATTATTCTATCATTTATTGAGTTTAAAAGATGTTCAAGTTTTCTTTTCATTCATAATGATTTTTCATCATCCCTTTGAGATTTTTCATGTTTTTTAATCCATGTTATTTTTATCTCCTTTGACCATGAAAAAAACTATTTGATTACAACTATAAATATTAAAATACTAGTTATAGTTTTGTATATATGTTTCTTATTGAATAATTGTGAATGTATACACATTCATTGTTTCCCTAAGGTGTTTTATGACTGTTACATGGTATCTAGTGGCTTGTAAATGAATTAGAATGGGTACTTGGATTCTATATATATCTATCAACTAGGTAAAACTTTATTTGGAGTATAATGGCTAGGATGATCTTGAAACACCCAAACTTTGTATACCCATTTCCCTTTCCGTGGGATGCACTTAGGGACCAAATTGGTATACCATTTCCTTTATCCCAAAAGATACACTTATGCCCTAAATTGGTATATGTATCCACCTGGATGGGATGAGCTACAATATTACCCTATATCTAGCCTAACATTGAGACTGGTTTATTCTCAAAGCTAGTAAATAAAGGTGAGGACCCTATTAGTAAAGGGAGTTATTATTTCTTATTGAAAAGGTTTTCTTTAAATTATGTAAAGTATACTATTTTCTTTTCTTTATTATATTCTATATATATATTGTTTCATTCATGAACTTGAGTTTATGATAGGTAAGTAGGAGTGGGGTGGGTATTTCCTATCGGTTCATCATACTCACACTATGTGCATGACCATGTGGGATGTGTATAGACCTCATTGTACATGACAACCCAAGTAAGGGAAAGGCACTGTATAAAGGTTAATAGTATCATTTGGATCCTTGACTATGGGAAATTTCTTTTTTGAATTATTGAAGGTAATGTGGATTTTATGCATATGGTTTATCCTAGAGTTTCCCCTTGAGAGTTTTCACTTGGGAGTCCACCATTTTGGACCTTTAGGCCTTGTTTGACTTGGATTTTACGTTCATATCACCTTTTTTCTTACTTTCACATATTTTGTGGAAACTTTAGACTTAGTTTGGGTATGTATTGATTTTTATATAGTTATCAATTTTATTATTATTTTATTATCTAGATAAATAGCTATATGATCCAAAAACCAAAGCATTTTGGGCATGGATGTCTGTCAACCCCAAAGATTATATCCAATTTTTAGTATGGTTCACCCATTGTTTTATCTAGTTTACAAGTGGTAAAACCAAATCCCACCAACACTTTATTTAACCCCAAATGTTTACACCATCCTTTAGTAATTGGGAGGTGCACTTGAGGTTTTGTGGTGACCTGACCTGACACTGTTTGGGTGATTGGGTTAAAATCGTTACAATAAAATCCCCATTATAGAGAAAATCATCCCCAATATGATTCATTGAGTACCAAAAGTAAAAAACCTCAACCATTGCACTCTTATATCAAGATTATACTCTCATTTTTACTCTTTTATATGTCTCTGTTACCATTGAATTTGTATCAAGGGTACTATTTTCCCTTAAATAGTCTTATTTCTTTGATCGACTATACAAACAGGTCTTTCTTTAAATGATGGTTAGCCTTCAGTTCAAATTGGTTGACACTAATCACATGAAAAATTTTAAGGTGATATATATTATATTGATATATATATATAATACATAATTTATATCATGAAATCTATGAAGAGTTCTAACTAGAATTCTATTATACCTATCCTCTTGACAACTTTGAATGCCCTCATGAACTTGGGAACAAGATTCCCCCACCTCAAAATCTACTTATGTACTAATTGAGTTTAAAATATCTAGAATACATTTTCTATAACCTCAAAATATAAAGGGTATAATCACTATAACACCTTAATATTTTATAATATATTTCTTTCTAAATAAATTAAATTACTTAAATATCTTGTGATACACGTAACCCTGAGTCTAAATGAACCATAATATAATATTATTTTATAACCTGGTTATTAAATTGGTGGTATAAATAGTATTAGCCAAATTTAATTTCTTTTAAAGGTTTTATATAAATAAAATATATATTTTTAGTAAAGTATTTATATGTTTCAAAAAGATACTTTCTCCTTAAAATTGTTTTTATTGCTTTTTATAAGAAAAAAATATAATTATTTCATACCAATTTTAGAAAATTTATTTGAAAAAATTAAATTAATTTTTGAAATAAACATGCAAAAATTAGCTTAAAGTTAATTTTTTAGAATTTTCATAAAAGATTATTTTTTCAATGAATAGTGAAAATGTTGATTTTTATTAAAAATTGTCTTTATGTTTAAATCATTTAAAAAGTTAAATTTATTTTTAAATAGTTTTAAAAGTAAATTTAGTAAATTTATATTACTATTAATCTAATTTGGGTCATTTGAGTCAATTTTATGTTGAATTTTGATATAAAAATGTTTTATACTTAAGAAAAAAAATTCTTTAAAAAACTTCTTTTCATCGCCTTTATGGGTTTAATTTTAAATTAAATTATTCCAATTATGTGAATTGAATTTGATAAAATGGATTAAATATTTTTATTTATAATAATAAATATTATTTAATAAGGTCAACTTAATTTTTGGTCATAATTAATAGTAAAAACAGTAAAAATTTGTTATCACAATTAAAGTTAAAACAGATTTACCAAGGGGTTAATATATACAGATAAGGGTTAAAATAACATAAAAACTTATTAAACAGCATAATTTGGTTTTATTTATACCTTAACATTATAAACTTTTAATATGAGCTATTTTGGTGCCATTTTTTCAAGAAGGGGACTTTATATTATTTTAAAACTTTGAAAAATTGCAATTTTGAAACTCACCTCAATTATAAAATGGAACCACCTCCCCATAATTATTCACACATATTAATCCATTTATCTTGAAAAAACTCCAAAAATATCTCCCTAAAATAATTATACATTTTATAGAGATTTTTACTTCCAATAAGACCAACCCTAGAGTCCTTAATAAGAGACCCAAATGGGGTTTTTTAAGTGAAGATAATTATCTTCACCAAACTCTTTCTTTTTTAATTATTATTTTAAAAAATTCAATTATGTATTATAATTCCAATATAATAAAAAAAAAGTATCTACCATATACCTATATGTTATTATCTTTATTTCAAAATCTATATCCATAACATCTTCCATCAAATGGGAAACGAAACTGTCAATCGTGTGTACAGCAGACTACCGCCACGTGAACCGATGTAATTCATTTTCCATCACCACCTCTTATGGATGGATATAATTATGGATTTAATGTATATATATATATGATATTTATGAAATTATTATATATTTTTAAGTATAATATAACATTTACCTTCTTACCTTCTAATATGTTGTAAAATGATAATGTCGCTCATGCGTATGTGGGGACTACCACCTCCACAAAGCGTTGTGATTCATTTTTCATTTTATTTTTTCATGGATGGAAATAAGGATATATTTAATGAATATATATGATATATATTATATAATATTTATTTTTTAAAAGGTTAATTAAAATTTACCTTTATTTTTTCCATCCTTTAAAAAATGAAAACAACATTCATGCATACGTATGACCTACTATCTTCATGAACGATGTAATTCATTTTTCTATCTCTAAATTTTATGGATGACTCTAAATATGTATATAATGAATATATATTATATTTATATAATTACTAAAATTATTTAGGTGATGTAACCATGATAAAATCACAAGGACCAAAACTACCGAACCAAAACATATAGGAAGAAAATCAAGCAATTATTACCTAGAATAGTGATTTTAACAAATAATTGTTAATAAAAAAGTGATAAATATTATAAGTAAATAATATATGGTATGATAAATATGAGTATGTTTTTTTAATATATTTATAATAAATCTATATTTTTTATATAGGATATTTGGACACATATGAAGGAAGTCAAACCTCGGGAAAGGGTTTATTCACAATCTTAGCATTATTCAAGATTATTTATGTTTAAGTCTCCACTAGAAGTATTATTTGATATTTATATCTTAAAACAAATTTATTTTATTATAATATGGTTATTTATATAAATTAAATTTTTCCCTTCATTTTCATCTCTTTAAGTACTCAAGATACCAAAATAATGTTTTTAAGGAAAACTGACCTTGTATTTTCTACTCGGTCGGGAATCTTTCTCTCCCATGTTTATATTTTCCTTAAAATGTGTAAAATAATGTTTTTAAAATTATATAATTATTTTTTAAATACATTTTTACCCATGTTTTACTTTCTAAAAAATAGTTTAAGAGGAATATTCTTATCATTTTCCAAACGAGTTAGTTTTTGACCTTTTCACAAGTGTAAAAGGGATATTTTTTTAAATTATACGGCATGAATGGAATTTTACACCATCATGACCACTCAATAATTTGAAGGTTATTTAAAATTTTAAAATTTTCCTTTCAAAGAAATTTTTTTCCTTAATATTTGGGAAATATTTTAGACTTTAAATAGTGATTTCAAAGTGAAAATGATATTTTTCTCAAGAAATTTTTCAGTGAACTTTTTAATGTATTTTCATCCATGTAAACATAATTTATTTAATATTATTATGAGGATATACTCTAATGATACTATCCATTGTATTTATTTGGATGGTTTTGATCAGTTTGACTGGGTAAAGTATTGATATTTTGTATTCTAGTTCTTCCAATATAGAATGTTATTGAATTTTAAGGCATGTTGATTAAGTTTTATTATTTATTAATATAAAGAATAAAATTGAATTATTAAGTGATGTGTTCATATAGGAATTATATATCCCCTTGATGCATTTATAGGTCTCGTGAGACAAACTAGATTGGGTATTTGGTCAAGGCCTTACCCATTTATGTTATATGTATTGGCACGAGTCCCAGACGACAAGTTTTTGATGTCCGGTATTATTCATTCAATAATCATGAAATCTGGAAGAATTCAGAGAAGATAATCACAGCCTCTTGGATGGTGAAGCTTCAAGTCCGATAAATAGTAGGGGTAATAGGAGGAGGAAGAGTAGGAAGGACTACTATTATTTACCTCCACCTTTGGAGGCCCGATCAGCTAGAAAGGCAAACACCAAAAAGGAAGTTCTTGAGGATGTGGGTCCTCAAAGGCCAGAGGATCAGGGTGATCAATGCTTGGATCTTTTGTTATGTTCTGATAAGGAAGTGGTTGAGCAGGTCTTAGTGCTTAATGTGTCTAAAGAGGAGGCTGCTAAAATTATGGAGAGGCCTTTAAGAGCATCCCTTAATTAGGAGAAATACGCCTGGGTTGACAAACAAGATCTTATTCTTGTCGGGGGCTTCAATAGAGGGGTGATTAGCATTGAGGAGTACATACAGTCTTGGGACCTTTTGGCCTAATAGATTGATAATATGATGATGGTGGCTCCAAGAAAAGTAACATCTATCTCATGGAAGTTGTTCAGGGAGCCAATTCCAGGTAATATTAGTTTAATTTTTAATGCCACTTTCTAACTTTGTGGGTTTTGGTCTTGGGTTGAGAACCATTCTGGTTCTTTTGGATTTTTATTTTGGTTCAAACTTTTTGTGTCTGGAAGTTTTGTTTGGGTTACTATCATTTTACTTAGTTATGTGTTAGATGGGGTTCAGAGCATGTGGCCGCCACTTTTTCATGTCAGTTGAATGGATGATTGAGAGGGTATAGCTATGCCATCGGTTCTGTGCTCGTGCATATTTACACAGGACTGCTTGTTAACTAGTTGTGAAATGGTGATGTCTTTTTGTCACGATGCATTTGTTGGGGAGAGGAAGAGCCTGGTTATTTTTGGGGTTTTTTTTGTTGGTTTGGTTGTAATCTGGATGTGGTGGTTTCCCACTTTGTCCTTAAAAGTGTTTCAATAAAAAAATAAATTTTTAGTCAGTCATCATCATGAAATAAATTTTTGATTTCCATGTGATTATTTTATTAGTTATGATATCCATGGATAATTTTCAAGCTCATGTGATTATTTATATGGAATTATTTTATAATCATTTATTTTTACCATAATATCTATGCCTTATTAGCTTCCACTGTACGCTTACCCTTACTATTCATCTAAGCTCACCCCTTTATTATGTTTCCTTTTATCAAGATTTCAGGAAGTATATTATGAATGATATATAGGGATATGCTAAATGGAATAATGGTATTCTCAAATAAAATATTATTTTATATTTTATGTTTTCAAATATAATGTGAGATTCAAGTATGTATCTAATTTTACAAACTACTAAACTATTTGATCCTTTGGGATGCGATCTCTTCTATCCAGTACCAATGAAATAAAGTAACCAAAAACTTTAGGATACTAGGGTCAGGGTCTTTATAGTTGGTATCCGATCAAGTTTAGTAGAAACCTTAGGAACTAGATTTATGAAAATATAGATTAAGGAAATAACCTTGTGACTGAATTTAAGGATAAGTCTAAGTATATTATAACATTATAAAGTTTTGGTAAGGTGGAGATTATGTGGTTTTTATAGCAATACATCTATTTCTGGATACTATAAGTGGGTTCAATTTTAGTATAGATTCATCTTGGGGTAATTACCCTGAAAATAGTTGGTTTAAGTATATTTCAACCATCATTCTAGTGCATAATGAGGGTGCCCTTACTACACACCTAGTTTGAAACTCCTAGAGGATATTCTTGGGTTAATTCATATTTTATTTACAAACTATTATGAAGTATTTTAAAATATCTTTATAATCTAATAAAATTCCCAAAGAAACAAATTTTATGATTCTGATATTAGCTATGCATAAATTTTTTAATTTTTGTTATGTTATTCATTAGTTTTGAAATTATACATTATAATTCATAATGTTATGATATAATATAGTGTTAAAATTGTTTACAAATGATTTCTAGTAGAAGGAATCAAAATCAGATCAATACATGTAATCCATGTAGGGATTTCCCTCCTAGGAAAGATAATAAATCTGGATCTAGAGCTACAACTAGATATGAACAAATTATAACTTTATTGGGGAATATAAATCATGTTATTACTAATAAAATTTCATATATGAAGTAGTTTTATGATCCAAAACAAGGTGTAAAAATGTTAGACCACTTCATGTGTCAGTGGTCTCCATTATTCAATGGGACTACAAATCTATTTGTAGCTTAGAAATTGATAAGTTCTTTAGATAATATATTTCTCACTTTGGGAACTAATAAAAGGGAGACTATTTTCATGTCATTTTATCATATATTAGGTAATGTAGATCAATGTTGGTCATTTATTCAAAAAAATAAGGATGAAGAGGAAATGGTGAGCATAGAATGAAATTATTTTAAGGAACTTTTCTTGGAAAAATATTTTCCTCGTGAAAAAAAATTGAATATGGTGATACAATTATTTATTTAGAGATAAAAGGAAGAGTAAAAAATTGATAAGTATAATGATATTTTTATAATGTTATCAAGGCATGTTTTAGACTACATACGTAATCCAAAGAGAAAGATTAACAGTTTCTTTTATGGGCTTAGGATAATCCTTAAAAGTGAACTAGTCTCTCAAACATTCTCATCAAATGATGGTATAATATCATGTTCTATCCAAATAGAAAAATAATTCTCCAAGTATTATGGATTAAAATTAAATCAATATAAGAATAGGATGATAGGGAAAAATATAGATAAGGTTAAGAAGAGAAAGGGAAATTTTCTAACAAGAAATACTTATGGAAAGAAACACATTGGTATATGCTTAAAAGGAAAAGGAGTTTTCTTAAAGTGTGTAGAAAAATGCCATTATGCTCATTAATACAAGGGTAAGGGAGAAACCATAAAAGTAAAATGATTTAACTATAAATATATGGGTACTATTCCAACCAATGCACCAAACATCAAGGGAACTTACCACAAAATAGGCCAAGGGGAGTAGTCCAAGCTTATGCAATTATTATAGGTGAGGCGGAAGCTCCTAGAAATGTGGTGAAAGGTACCCTTGTCATCTACTTTGGGATTGTGAATTTTTTATTTGATTCTAGTTCTAACAACTCTTTTGTATCTAAATAATTTTCTAATGGTATTTAATCACCCCCTAAATGATTAAATATTGAGTTGTTGGTGAAAATTCTTAATGGTAGGATGACCACATGTCAAGTTTATAAATCATCTTAGATAGAAGTTTGGGGGATGGTTCTTTCTATGAATATTTTTATTCTTCCTCTAGATAAATTTTATGTAATTTTGGTTATGGAGGCTCTCCCAATATATATCCTCTATCAATTTTTGAGGAAGGGAAGTTTCATTCGATATTCCAAATCAACCTTCAATCATCTATCAGTGTAAGGATGAACCTGGACGCCCAATGGAAATTACTTCCATCATATGGGTTTTCTACCTATTCATGAGGGATATCTTAAATGTTTAGGGAGAAACTCAATATTTAAAATGTTCCTATTATATAGGAATATACTAATGTGTTTCCTGAGGAATTTATGAGTCTTCCCCCAAATCATGAAGTTGAGTTTTCAATATAACTCATACTTGGTGCTATACCTATTTCAAAGACTCCATATATAATATCGTGATTAAGTTATAGGAATTAAATAATTATCAATAGGAGAATCTATATAAGAGATTCATTCAGCCTAGTGCTTCTCCATAGGGTTCACGTGTTTTATTTGTTAATAAGAAAGATGGGTTAATTTGACTTTTCATTGATTATCAGGAACTTAACAAAATCACTATTAATAACAAATATATAATACCCCATATCGATGATTTATTTAATAATCTATGAGTAGATCTATATTTTTCAATATTGATCTTTGATATGGGTATCATCAGTTAAGGATCAATAGGGAACATACCCAAGATAGCCTTCCATACAAGGTATGGTCATTATGAATTTATAATAATGATGTTTGGAATTACCAATGATCATGTTATATTCATAGATTTAATGAATATTGCCTATAGAGATTAACTTGATCAGTTTATGGTAGTCTTTATGGAAAATATTCTTATATATTTAAAGATCAAGGAAGAGTATGAATAACATTTGAGAATTTTGCTGAAGACCCTGAGGAAAGAGAGTTTGTATGCTAAATTTTCCAAGTGTTAATTTTGGATTCAAAAAGTTTCATTATTGGGTCATATAATATCAAGTGAGAATATATCAGTAGATCTTTCAAAGATAGAATTTTTTGATAAATAGACTAAACCAACCATAGTAATAGAAATCTATAGTTTTCTTGGGTTGGTTGGATACTCCAAATGATTTTTGAGAGATTTATCATGACTCTCTAATCCACTCATCATATTGAATCGGAAGGTGGTTAAGTTATTATGGACAAATGAATGTTAAGATAGTTTCAAATAACTAAAGAGAAGGTTGATTAGCATGCCTATTCTTATACTACTAAGTAGTAGAGAATTATTTTTAATCTATAGTGATGAATCAAATAAGGGACTAGGATGATTCCTCATATAGAATGATATAGTGATATATTATGCCTCATGAAAATTGAATATTCGTGAGAAAATTAACTAACTCATGATTTAGAGTTAGATATAATAGTTTTTCATTGAATATATGAAGGAATTAATTGTATGGTGAAAAGTGTGATATATATACTGGTCATAAAATTTTGAATTATATATTTACATAGAAGGAGTTGAATATGCACCAAAGAAGATGGTTATAGTTGATCAAAGATTATTATTTCTCAATACAATACCACCCTAAGAAAGTGAACAAGTTGGTCAATTCTTTAAGTCAAAAGTATTATGTTAGCTTATCTATTATGAGAATCACAAAAGATCTAATATTTATGAATTTTCAAAGTATTAATGTATAAATATTGAAGTAATGGGAGAAATCTTATTTTTATCAAATGAGTGTTCATCCATCTATCCATGTTATGATTAAAGAGCCACAAAAGGAAGATATTGAGTAGAAAAAGAAGGTAAGAAATGTTCCTAAGTTCAAACTTGATTATTATTGAATGATAAGGTTTAGGAACTGTGTATGTGTTCCATCCATACCCTATTTTAATAAGGAGATATTGGATGAGGCTCATTGTTCATCATTCTCTATTCATCCTAGAAGTATGAAGATGTATAGAGATCTGAAGGATTATTTATAGTGTGGATAACATGAAGAGAGATATTGTAGAGTATGTATCTCACTTCATGGTATGTCAGGAAGTTAAGGCTGAGAGACTGAAATAAAAGGGTATGTTACAACCATTACACATACCATATGGAAATGGGAAAACATCACCATGGATTTTTTCAATGGACTCTCAAAAATTTCTAAAGGATATAATTCTATTTGGGTTGTAGTCGATCACCATACAAATTCATCACACTTCATTACTATCAATGATGATTTATCTCTTGAACAAATTTCTAGGATATAAATTAATAAAGTGGTAAGACTTCATGGATTACCACATTCTATTGTATCTGATAGGGATCTGAGGCTTACTTAAAATTTTTAGAGAAGTATTTAGTAGGTTATAGATATAAAGTTTAGTTTAAGAACATCATATAATCCTCAATAATATGGTCTTTAAAATATAACCAATCAAAACCTAGAGGATATTTTGATATTTCTTCTATGGATTTCGAAGGTATTTGGGATCAACACCTTAATCTAGTAGAGTTTTATTACAAAATTATATTTAAATCAATAATTTAGATGGATATTTATGAATAAATCTATGGGAAGAAGTGTGAAACTCTAATGTGCTAGGATGAAGTTAGAGAAATAAAGATTTGGTACCTGAGCTAGTTGAGTAAATGGTGGATAAAGTCATAACCATTCAATAACACATCAAGACACCTCAGAGTCGATGTAAAAGTTGTGTTGATAATCATCAATGAGATATGGAGTTCAAAGTTTGTGAGAAGGTGTTTCTATGAATTTCTCCATGGAACAAGGTTGTGAGATTAGAGAATAAATTAAATATGGTCCCTAAGTTTTTTGGCCCCTTTGATATTCTTGATCGAGTGGGGATGGTAGCTTATCACTTGGAACCTCTGCCAAATATATCTCAAGTTCATGATGTGTTCCATGTATCTATCCTAAGGAAGTACATACATAATAATTTTCATATAGTTAAATCAGAGTTTTTACCACTGGAGTATGATATTTCCTATTAATAGCAACCAATATAAATCTTGGATTATATAGATAAAGAGATGTGGAACAAGACTACTCACATGGTTAAAGTTATCTAGAGGAATTAGAAATTTGAAGAAGCTAATTGGGAACCTGAGGATGTAATGAAATAGAAATATCCTCATTTTTTGTATTATAATGAAATATTTTCAATGGAGAAATTCATTTTTATGGGGGGTAGAATGTAACACCCTGATATTTTATGATATATTTATTTTTAAATAAATTTCATCTCTTCAATATCTTGCGATACATGCAACCCCGAGTCTAAACAAACCGTAATATATTATTCTATTATAACTCAGTTCATAAATTTGTGTTATTAATAGTAATAACCAAAATTTGAAAAAAAAAATTAAAGGTTATATAAATAAAATATATTTTTTAGTATATTCTGTAAATGCTTCATAAAGATGTTTTTTCCTTAAAAGAGTTCTTATTTTGTTTTGTAAGAAAATAATATAAATAATTTTTAACAATTTGGGAAAATTTATTTGAAAATTTTAACTTAATTTTTAAAATCAACATGTAAAAATTATATTAGAGTTATCTTTTGAGAAATTTCTAAAAATATTAATTTTTCAATGAATAGTGAAAATACAGATTTTTATTAAACAATTTCTTTGCGTTTAAAGAATTTAAAAGGTTCCATTTTGTTTTAAAATGGTGTTAAAAGTATAATTAATTAAATTATATTATTATTAATTCAATTTAGATCATTGGAATCAATTTTATATTAAATTGTTTTATAAAAATGTTTTATACTTAAGAAAACTTTTTCTTTAGAAAACTGTTTTTCATCGCATTTGCGGGTTTAATTTTAAATTAAATTATACCAATTATGTACATTGAATTTGATAAAATTTATTTCATATTTGGAATCAACATAATTAATATTATTTGATAATTTAAACTTAATTTTTTTATAATTAATACTAAAAATAGTAAAAATATTTTATCGTGATTATAGTTAAAGCAAGTTTATTAGGAGTTAATCTATAAAGATAAGGGTAAAAATGACATAAAAACTTACTAAAACCTAAATTTTTTGTTTTATTTCTACCTTAAACATATAAAATTATAATATGAGCTATTTTGGATCCATTTTTATTAGAAAGTGGCTTGAAATTATTTTAAAAGATTGAAAAATTACAAGTGTGCCACTCACCTCAATTATAAAAGGGCACCTCCACACCTCACTTATTCACACCTATTAATCTATATATATCAAAAAAACACTATAAAAATATCTCCCAAAAATCCATATACAATTTTGAGATCTATTTTTATTCCCAAAATACCAACCCTAAGGTCCTTAATAAGAGATCTAAAGAGGGTTTTTCTAAGAGAATGTAATTATATTCAACAAGGTCTTTCTTTTTACTTATTCTTTTTCACCTCAAATTATGTCTTAATAATTCCAATATAATAACAAAATTATATAACATATAACTATATTTTATTATTTTTATGGAATAACCTATATCAATCTCCTCTTCCATCAAATGGGAAACGAAACCGTCAATCGTGTGTACGGCTGACTACCGCCTCGTGGACTGATGTAATTCATTTTCCATCACCGCCTCTCAAATATGGATATAATGATGTATTTAATGTATATATGTATGAAATTTATGAAATAATTATATTTTTAGAATTATAATATCACATATACCTTCTTACCTTCCAATCTTTTGGAAAACGATAATGATGTTCATGTGTACGTGTGAACTACCACCTCCACAAAACGATGTGATTCATTTTATATTTTATTTTTACTTGGATGGTAATAAGGATATATTTAATTAATATATATGATATATATGATATAATAATTATTATTTAAATTTGAATTACTATTTACCTTTTTTTTCTTCCATCCGTCAAAAAATGAAAACAACATTCATGCGTACGTACGACCTACCATCTCCATGAATAGTGTAATTAATTTTTTTGTCTCCAAATTTTATGGATGAATATAAATATATATATATATAATGAATATATATTATATTTATATCATTATTAAATTTATATATTTTATGGAACCATGATCAAATCACAAGGACTGAAACTACCGAACCAAAATATACATGAAAAAAGTGAAGCAGTTATTACCTAGAACAGTGATTTTAACAAAGAATTATTAATAAATGGGTGATAAAAGATTATAAGTACATAATATATGGTATTATATATATTATTATGGTTATTTAATAGATATATAATAAATATATATTTATTATACAGGAGGTTTAGACACATATAAAGGTAGTCAAACTTGAGGTAAGGGTTCATTTCACAATCTATTCATTATTTAGGATCATTTATGTTTAAGTATCCACTAAGAGTATTATTTGATATTTATATATTAAAACTAATTTATTTTCTTCTAATCTGTTTATTTTTTATATTACATTTTTTCCTTACATTTTCCTCTCTTTAAGTACTCAAGATACCAAAATAATGTGTTTAAGGGAAACCAACATTGTATTTTCTACTTGGTTGAGAATCTTTCTCTTCTATGCCCATATTTTCTTTAAAATGTATAAAAGGATGTTTTTAACATAATAAAATTATTTATTAAAGTAATTTTTACCCATGTTCTAATTTTTATGAAATAGTTTAAAAGGAATCTTATTGTCATTTTCTGAATGAAGTGTTTTTTGACATTTTTACGAAAGTGTGAAAGGAATGTTTTTCTAACTTATACAGCATGAACTTATTTTTACACCGTCATGAAAACTAATTGGTTTGAATATTACTTTTTAATTTTACAATTTTACTTTAAAATAAAAAAAATTAATATTTGGGAAATACTATAGACTTTAAACAAGTTATTTCAAAGTGAAAAGGTTATTTTCCTCAAGAAAATTTCCAACGATCTTTTAAAAGTATTTTCATCTATGTCAAAATAATTTGTTAAATATTATAATAAGTATATAATATAATTATATCATCCACCATATTTTACTAGATGGTTTATAATCAGTTTTATTGAGGTAATTATTGATAATATATACGCTAGTTTTTCAAATGCAGACAATTATTGAATTTTAAGGCATGTTGATTAAGTTGTATTGTTTATTCATATGATGAATGAATTTGACTTATTAAGTGACTGGTGGAGACCATAATTGCATAGACCCTTTAGGAATCAGTATATCTCATAAGAAAAACTAGATTGATTATTTGGATAAGGTCATACCTATTTATGTAAGATGTCTTGGTACAAGGCATCGATGGTAAGTTTCAAATGTTCTGCATTATGTATTCCATCATTATGGAATCATATTTTGATTTCTATGTGATTATTTGACTAGTAATGATATACATGGATAATTTTCAAGCTCATGTAATTATTTATATATAATTATTTGATTATCATTTATTTATTCCATATTATTCATACCTTATTAGATTTCAATATACGTTTACCCTTATTAATCATCTGAGCTCACCCCTTTCTTATGTTTCTTTTTCCCAAGATGTCAGGAAGTGTATTATGATTAATATGAAAGGATATTATAAATAGATTAATTGTGTTATTAAATAAAACACTATGTTGTATTTTAAGTTTTTAAATGTAATGTGAGATTCAAGTATGTATCCAGTTTTCCAATACTACTAAATTATTCAATCCTTTGGGATGTGATTGATTATATCTAGTAATAATGTAATAAAGTAACCATTGGTTCTAGGTTATAAGAGTTGCGGTATTTAAAATTTCCAATCTTAACATGATAGTTTTCTACTCTATGTGGTCACCAGCTGCTTCCAAATCAATTGGATATACTCAAATATCTCATGCATGAGACTCATCCTAATAATAAAAGACTCCCTTGTCTCAATCCATCCTATGGGTGATTATCATGATTTGTTATGAAATCCATTTAAGGGTTTCATTTTAATAGATACATGATAATTATTTTTATAGTTGAACGTTACTAAAGTGAAGTGACTCTTAATAACTGCTGAAATCATGGATGCATGCTCAGAACATTTCCTTCAACACTTGAATAGTATGATTCAATTCTATATCAGTCTAATTTTGATATGTTGTGCTAAAATAAACCTAATTATCCAATTATTTATATAATACCTATTATAAATGAGATTTAAATTAGATATAATGATTAGATACAATACTATTAAGAATATCATGCGATCACATTATCTCTTGAACGTATAATCTGTTTAGCTCATCAACTAACTGGATCTCCCTAATTGGTAAGAAATGATCCATCTTAGTTAATTCATGCACAATTTCCCATACAATATCACTTCCTCAAGATGATATTAACAACCCTATCATGAAATCCATCATGATGTCATCTCATTTCCACTCAGTAATGGGTATTCATTGAAGAAGATTTGTGGGTATCTAGTGCTCATCCTTCACCTCCTAATAAGTGAGGCATCAAAAAACAAACCCTTTAATATTTTTTTCATCCCAGGACACCACTACTGTATTTAAATTCCATGAAACATATTGATCATCTCTGGGTGAGTATCCCATATTGATTTTTGTGTGTCCAACATCATCTATTCATGCATTCTCATATGGAACAAAACTCATCCTCATGCATAATGGATCTCATCATCATCATGGGTCTAATTTTCTGTAAGATCTCAACTATATATATTGTCTTTCATTACCTAGCAATCAAATTTAGACAAATGGATCTCATTTACCTTGTTAAGGAGTGATGAGGTAATTCTCAAAGTTATAAGAGTATCTCTACCATGATACTATTGGATATCAAAATTTATTATAGAAAAGAGGCTCTTCGATTGTCACTCACTACTAGCCTCACAAACTACATGATCTTGAGACTTCATACTCAGCACATTATCCATAATGTTCCATTTATTATGGTTATATGCGATCTAAAAATCAAATAACTAGATTTACTCAACCCACCTTCTCTTTTGGTTACTTAATTCACACTATAAAAAGATATACTTGGGGCTATTATGATCAGTATATACTACAAGCCTCTCACCAGAAAAGTAGTGACTATAACAACCCAATAATTATATATAAAAATTCATCTTATAGATATATAATTGTTTCATATATGTTAATATATATGATAATAAATGACATCACATTATCATTAATTCAGAACATAATATGTTTATAGATATATTTCATGCTTTAAAATGAATTTTCAAAAAAAAATATTGTGTTTTAAGAACTTATTTATAAAACTAATTTTTATCACTTATTTAAGTTGAATATAAAAAAATGTCTTCCAATTTTATATTTTTAATTTTAAAATTCACTTAGGAACATTTTTTGGGATTTTTCTAAAATGGTTGATTTTAGTGTGAATAGTGAAAATGCAGTTTTTACCAAAATTGTATTTCTTTATGATATTTTCATAAGAATCCTAAATTGTAAATTTATAAAAATTATAGATGTATTTAAGGAATAAAATCTATTCATTATAAAATATTAGTTTGAAGTTGGAAATCATATTCTTATCATTTTTGAACTTAAGTAATATTTAGCTCTAATAAAAAAATTGTTTTGGTCTTTACTTTAAATTAAATATTATTTTTGTAAAATTATGTTAAGGTTTTTTCTAAAAGAAAAAAAAATTAATTTTTTAATAATAAACTAATTTTTTATTGAAAACTAAATAAATTTATAACCTTACCCCACACTTAAATTTTAAGCTTAAAATGAACTTTTTTGGAGAAATGGTTTTTAAGCATTATATATGCTAATACAAAAATTAATTACTATAAATACTGTATATTTTATTTTATAAAATTATTTACATATTTTAAATCATAATATTCAAATTATTTATAATTTAAATTTTAATTGTGTCCGTTAAAATTAGTTACCGAGGGTGAAAGTGGAGTTATTGCAGTAAGGGTAAATTAGGGTAAAAATGGTTTAACATAGTGAAAAAGGTAAAAAAAACATATAAAAACATGTATTATATTTTATTTTGGAGTGAGTATATACCTTATATATTTAAAAAAAATATTTTTTACCATTTATGGTGCCTTTTTCCTTGAATAATGGAATGTCGTTATTGAAAAGTAAATAGATTTTACAAAAATGTCACTCTTTTTACTTATAAAAGGAGCTCACCTCCTCCCCATTTCTCCACAAATTACCTAAATTTTCTATAAAAACTATTAAATATTATATTATAAACACCCCCCCCCAACACCATTGAAGACTTGGTCTCACCAAAAGACCAAGCTAATAAGCCTTAAGGACTTACCTAAGGGAGAACTTCCATGGGAGTGGTAATACTCTCAACCCAACTTTTCTAGTTCTTTGATTCTTCTACACCCCTCGAGTACCATTTATCCATGAAGATATAATACCAAAAACATTTTTACTATTATTTATTATTATTATAATAATTAAATAACATTTTTATACCTTCCTCCAAAATCATTGAGAAAAATGAAAATGTCATCATGTGTATGTGTGGACACCTCCACGAACGATGTGTTCAATTATTCATCACCACCTTAAATGTAAGGTTTAAAATGGTTATTTAATTAAATAATATTATATTTATAACATTATTATAATTCTTAAATGATAATTATTTAATTTCCCATCCCTTATCATTCCATGGGAAATGAAAGTGTTGTCTGTGTGTACATGCGGACTACCGCCTTCGCAAAATGACATGTTTTGTTTTATGTGACCACATAAAATGGTTCAATTTAAAAATTAATTTAGTATATAAACATTATATTTTAAACACAATTAATATTATGGAAGAATAATATTGGGCATTCTATATGTGTGAGTAATAATAAATAGTCATAGTAACTTTAACCACATTAAATGGACCTATCAAGGAACCTTTCTTAATTTGGGTATATTTTGGGATAAAATTTGAAAATATATAATTATTATCCTAAGGTAATAATAAATAATATAAAACTTCACAATTATGTATTTTATTAAGTTATTTTACAACACATTTTACCAAAATCAACAAACTGAAATTGTTACGAAAAAATTAACTGAACAACCCCGAGTAACCGACATAAGTTGAAACTATATAAAAAATAAATAAAAATGATAATAAATGGAACTTAGAAAATTAAATATACATAAATAAGTTTATTTTTTATATATTTAATGAACTCAATTTAATTATTTATGAATTTAAGTGCAAGTGAAGAGTGAATTATGAAATGAGGTAAGGGATCTTCTATACCACCCTCATTATTTTTTGGTTACATGTTCTTTTTTTTACCATTTACACAATATTATTATCATAAACTTATTATATTTTTATATATATATCCATTACATATATCAATTTAAATATCATTTTATTTTCTGGGTTTATACATGTTTTTACTTCTCTTCGAAAACCCCACTTTTAAGTAACCCCAATTTAAAGGAACTTTCATATTTCATGTCTCATATCAAGAATCACCCCCATAAAATATTTTTAATCCATAAAAATATTATAAAAAACCTATTTATTTTATAGAAAACCCTCTTGGTTAAATTCTAGTTTTATGGAAAAAACGACTTTCCTTCTTTACAACATCCTTTAGTTATTTCATAAAAGCTCCACCCAAGTGGTTTATTTTTATTCTTTAATCTAAAAATATTTCTTATGAATTTTATACAATGTAAATATATGTTAAATACCTATGTCTATTTTTAAATTATTAAAGTCCAAAAAAATTTAATTCCTTCTTATTTTGGGAATCCTTATGATTTATCCTTCAGTTATTCCTTGAATCAAAATTATAAAACCCACTTCCTTCTCATTGGTTTTATCATGCTTATGATTTATGTATGATTTATTTTTCTCATGTGTCATGTATATGTATGATTTTAATCATGCTATTAGTGGTCCCAAAATTATATATCCCTCCAATTAATTGGGTAAATCTTTATATCTCATGAGATGTTATGTATGGGATTAGAGAGTGAACCAAATCCACCATGGGACTTTGTACATTTTATGATGATGGTATTAGGAGTAAAAATTGACTTATGTTTATGATGTCATGTCTTATTTTCTTACCACATATTCCATGATTCCATGGTATTATGATTTAATTTCCTTAATCCATGTTTCCATGCTTATTATCATTCTCTTTATGATATCATGTCATGCCACTTGACTATCATGTTATTCTTTATTTCTATATTTATTTCCTTATTGGGATTTCTAGCTCACCCTTTTCCATATGTATTTTCCCCAGGGTATCATATATAGTTTTAGAAGATCTATTTGATTTAGTATCACTATGGGTAGTTTTAAATAAATATTATGTTTTTATATTTAAGATGATATATTTATATATCTAATATTCCAAAGAAATTAGAAATATAGATCCTCAATTTGTATATTGGAAATATATGTGAAAATTTATAAAATAAAGTGTGTTTAAGGATTTGGGTTACTATAGTTGGTATCAGAGTATGGTCTAGTTATTTTTAGAGATTATAATGAAATAACATTAGTAAAAACCCTAGGGATAAGCCTAAGTATAGGATAACATCATTAAATTTTAGTAAAGTTTTAATTATGTTGTTTTATTAGCAATGACATACCTGTATGGATACTATAAGTGGATACAGGATCTAGCATAATTGTACCTAGGGGTAATAACTCTAAAAAGGGAAGATTTGGTATGAACTTTATCATCATCTAGTGCATGAAAAAAAGTCCTAACTACACACCCGGTTTGACACTCCCATGGGACATGATTTGGATAATTCATATGCTCTTTACAAACCAATAAAAGGACTTTAATAGACTATTAAGTTGTAAAACCTAATAGTAAAATTATTATAGATAACCTATATTTAAATCTAGAGACTCGTAAGTTAGGATATATATGTTATTTATGAGTTATTCCTTCTAAGTTCATAGTTTCACTTTTATATGCTTATTAGTTTGAGTATTCCCATCACTAAGTTTATTTTAGATATAATAAATGACTATAACCAAAATTAAATAGTGAAAGGAATGCTAATTATCTATTTATAAACTTCAAATGTCCTATATGATTATAGTTCTATACATTCTTTCATAAATTTCACATTTATCAGTATTATTTAAATACCACCACAAATCATGGAGGTTGAACTATCTACAAAGATGATAAATTGTACAATCATTGAATCTCAAGTATATAAATCCTCCCTAGTAAATATCTATGGGATGAATCTTCCAGTGAACCTTGTAAAACTTCCTATAACAGAATCTGATTATATAATGGGAATGTATTTTTTATATTTATATAAATCCTGCATCAAATTTCTGGATAAGGAAATCACTTTCCATATCCCAAATCATCCTCTAATTCTATACAAATATAAGGTTAAGGATAAATATCCTTTTAAATATTTATCACCATCATGAATAATTATACCTTTTAAGCAATAATGTGTATCTCAAATAATCTAAATAAAGGAGTGAACCACTCTTGAATACACTCCAATTGTAAATGAATATGAAGATGTATTCCTTGAAGAGTTTCCTAGTATTTTTCCTAATAAATAGATTGAGTTATCAATTGAACTTATACTTGGATCCCTATTAATATCCAAGACTCCTTATAGAGTGTCCCCCGTTGAACTAGAATAACTAAAGAAGCAACTATAAGATAATTTTTATAAGGGTTTCATTCACACTAGTACTTCACCATGGGGTTCCCCAGTTCTCTTTTCAAGAAGAAGGATGGTTCAATGCATCTATGTATTGATCATCGAGAAAATAAAAATTTCATAATAAATAATAAGTATTCCCTACTATAGATTAATTAATTGTTTAATCAGTTACATAGAGATAAATAATTCTATAAAGAGGACCTTTGATTGGGATATCATCAGTTAAAGGTAAAGGAGGATAATCCTATGACCATCTTTTGTACAAGGCACATACACTTTGAGTTCATAGTCATTCCATTGAGACTCATTAATGATCTAGTGTTATTCATGGACTTAGAAAATGGAATCTTTATATATTACCTTGAAAATATTTTGGTATTCTTTATAGACTATATTCTTATATACTCCAAAATCAAGGAGGAACATGAGGATAATTTGAGTATTGTGCTGAAGTCATTGAGGAATAAGAAGTTATATGAAAAATATAATAAATGTGAGTTATGGATGGAGAAAGAATAATTATTGGTTCATATTATCACAAGTAAGGGGATATTTGTTGATCCTTAAAAAATGAAGGTGATTTAGGAATGGCCTATACCAACATTTGTTACAAAAATTTATAGTTTCCTCAGATTAGCTGGATATTGACGGCAATTTGTGAGAAACTTCTCAATATTTTCAACCCCACTAACCAAACTAAATCATAATGGAGTGAAGTATGTATAGACAGATGAATGGGAAGATAGTTTCATGGATCTGAATAAGTGGCTAAGCACTTCACTTATACTCACACTACCCACAAGTGGAGAAGGATTTGTGATTTATAGCGATGCTTAAAAAAAGGTTCTAGGATATATACTCATGTAGAATGATAAATTTATAGCCTACACCTTTATATAGTTGAAGGTTCATGACTAAAATTATCTTATGTGTAATATAGAGTTGGTTGAAGTAATCTATGAATTGAAGATATCGAAGAATTATCTCTATATATAGGAGTGTGATATATATTTATATATATATACCATAAGAACCTAAAATATATATTCACATGGAAAGATATAAATAATATCCAATAAATATGGTTAGATATAATCAAGGATTATGACTTCTCAATCTAGTACCATCCTAGGAAGGTGAATAAATTGGCATATGCACTAATTAAAAAATATTTTGCAGCCTTATCTATGATAAAGATTAAGAATGATCCAATATTATTGGAAATTAAAAGGATATACATGACAGACATAAAGAAATGAACACTATCCTACCTATCTCAACTTATTGCTCAACCGTCCCTTCTGGATAAAATTAAGAAATATTAAAGGAGTGATGTGGATATACATGAGAAGGTGAATGTTATAATAAAAGTAAAATCTTAAAAGTTCAGAATTGATGATATAGTTGTGATATTTGGGAAATGAATTTTCATTCCTTCAGATCTAGAGATAAACAAGGAGCTATTGAGTGGTTCATGTAGCTCAACATTCTCCATCCACCTAGGAAATACAAGGATGTATAGAGATATTTGAGAATACAATTGGTAGGAAAATATGAAGAAAGAGAATGTGAAATATAAATTAAAGTGTCTGGTGTGTCAATAGGTGAAGGATTAGAGGTAAAAATAAAAATAAATGATGAAACCCTTTCCCATACCTACATGGAAATGGGAAAAATCACTATGTATTTTGTTATAGATCTTCCAAAGACATTGAAAGTGAATAATTTTATATAGTTTGTGTTGGATCATATTACTAAGACAGATCACTTCATTCTTATTTGAGAGGATTTCTCAATCGATCAACTTGAAAATATTACATTAGTGAAGTGGTAAAGTGAAATAAAACAAAAATATCAATTGTATCTAATTAATATTTGAGTTTCACCTCAAATGTAAGAACTTGGTTCTTCCTTTGAGGTATGAGTCCTTTTTCAGGTTATTTTTGAGAAAAGGGGAAAAACAGGCCAAGTACTGGCTAAAAAAATGTTACACGACATGACTTAGGGTTATACGCTATGTAATCATAAGTACACATCATGTAATTTCATGTCATATGATGTAAATACATGGCATGTAGGGTTGTCGGCAAGGAATATAGGATTTATCAAGTACACACCATATACTCATGTTAGCATGAACTTTTTATGACATGGAAAGGAAGCCGGTGGAAGATAGGAAAATCAACCATATACCTGACATATATATTTAAGTAAACACTGTGTATTTTCTTTTTTTTCATTAAAATGGGTAGTAGCCTTGTTTTGTTTAAAATGGGAAGTAGGGGTCGCCAGGTTCACGAACCAGTAGTACCGGAGGAATAAGTTCTTCTCGGTTCATCGTCTGAACTCTGATTCAAACACCATCAGATGCATTGGAAGCCAATCATTAAGCTCTAGATTCCTCTTGATCAATTATTCTTGATTTCATATCTTGACCTATTTATTGAATCTTGAGTGTTTATGCTCATTGTGTATATTTACTCCGTTCTAGGCTAAATTAGAGTCCAACGTTGGATGAGGAGACTCATATGAGTATGAGGTAGTTGGTGCATACCTTGTTTTTTGTTTTCAAAGACATTTGGGGTTTGTGACTTTTTAGAAAAATGATGGGTATTGAGCGAGACCCCTTATGGGATGTCATTGGGCATTCCCTTACCTTGATTATGCTAGTGAGGTTGGGTTAGAGGTCGTCACTCCATGGGATATTTTGGTTGGGGTTGCTAAAATTTTTATAATTGTTTTGTTTTGTTTTAAACTGGTATGTTTAAATTGTTTAAGATTCATTAATCTGTTTAGAGGCATTCAATATCTCAGTTCTGTAATGTTATAGCTGATAGATAGTGCAATTCAAACTGTTTAAATTGAATTACTTGTTTACAAGTGTTTAAATGTGATATAAATATGTAATTGATGAATTGCATGTACCGAGCTACTTAGGGTTGTGATGGGATTGATCTGAGGTTGGGATGGCATGGAAATTGGTATTGAGTGATATTATTCACTGGTTGGGCATGGCCTAAATTTTCTTCGGTGGTTTTGACCACGGGATTAGGCATCGGGGACATCGGTTTGAGGTAGTGTGACTGTCTAGTTGGGAAAGGCCTGAGATACTTAGATGGAATGGTCATTAGATTTGAGCGACATTGTCATAGGGGTATGAAGTTCCAGAGATGGTGTGGATTAGGTTCTTATTTTGGTGATTTCCACTCACCTGTGATGGCCAAATCACCGATTGAGTCATGTGCACATAGGTATACTCTATAATGAAATAGTTTTGAATTCTTGTGTGGGTAGTGGTCCTCGATAGTTGCGGATTAGGTAATTATAGTTTGGGGGTTATTTCTATATAAAACCACATGGAAGGTGAGGATACTTCGGTTGATATTGATGATGTTATTGGGCTGGGGGCTGAGGCTCGTTGTGATTGAGTTCGTGGGCCTGGATATTTATTTGAGGACAGAAATCGTTGTTCCTATAATTTTCATGCCATGGGATGATGTGAGATTTTAATCAGGTGTCCATGGGACCAAGACACTATTGTTTGGGCATGCCTTTAGTACATCAGTACTTTAAGACATGAGGTGTCAGGAGGCACATGGTTCCAGGCTGTATGATTGAGGTGGAACCTAAGGGTTCATCGGGACTTTGTGACTACAGGGGTACCTTGGCCCATGGACCAAGGACTCTATTTTATTTTGAGATTCCATCATTGTCCGAAGCAGGTGACACTCCCTGGTGGTTGCTGAGCACCATTGGAGGTTGTATTTATTATTTCATCACACTGTTTACCTTTCTTAGAAATATTTTTCTACTTAAACACTTATACTAGGTATGCACCATTCAGTGGTATCCTACTGAGATTTGTCTCACACCATACATAGGCCCTTCAAGATTCATGTAGACTTTATGGATTTACGCACAGTTAAAGGATCAGCTTCAGGAGCTGGGTTGTAGTACTGTTTGGCATGGAGATTGGCATGGACCATGAGGTCGTGTCTAAATGGAGTTTTACTTTTTCTTAGATTTAATTCCTGTATCAGAATGATTATTTATATATATAGCTACAATGGTTATTTATGGGTAGCCTTTGTATATTGATATTTATGACCTGCTATGGATTCATGATTGATTTGTTTTTAGTGGATACTAGTGATTTTATGGCATGATTTTCTGTTTAATTTATGTTTTTGTTGTTTCTATATTGATTCTGCTATTATTGATATTGTATGTGCTTCTACTCTACGGGTTTGGTTCGAGTCTGTTGATTCATTTATTTCCTTTTCATGTGTTACTATTATGCTCGGACCAATATATTATCTATTCCCATAGGGTATAGCCTCCCCACTGTACCTGTTTACACCCTCTCTACTAGTTTGCAACCTTTGGCGTTCTGGGAGGTGCACCTAAGGTTAGTGGAACCCAGCCCGATAGCACTGTTCAGGTGGATTTTGGGTCAAGGATACTACATATGGTATCATAAGAGTTTCTTTAACCTCTTTCTGGGTATTACTATTTGGGATTATGGTAGACTAGAGATATTTTGTTATTGGAACTGGATTT